>JAZGTH010000019.1:8605000-8722500 GCA_036877525.1 Chromobotia macracanthus
ATATGTAATGATCTGAACATCTTAATATAAACGCCTGAATACATATCTTATATATACTTAACTAAATATATGTCAGCTCTAAAGATTGGAATATATAAATATCTGAACATTTAAATATATAGCCACAGAAATGTAAACACGTCAAAGGGTAAATATTCACAGATTGATTTAACACGTGTCTACCAGCACGTTTAGTTGACCGTATCATTCATTCATTCATTCATTCATTCATTCATTCAGTGCATCTGCTGAGCTCTTGTCCTCACACAAGTCCTCGACTCTGACACTGTGTGTAGTTATGAGCGTCAGTCTTCACGCTCTTTAAACGCTGTTGTTATATTGCTTAATAAATTAATGACTGGAAAAAATCGAGCTCCATTATTATAATGAATGCTATCATAGCTGCACGACAGGAGGTAGTTTTCCTTACTTCTGGTCTTTGACGCCTTATTGTGAAATGTTTTTATAATGTCTGTCTATATCAGGCAGGGTTTATTACTTCAATCACATCACTAATGCAAGTCAGTGGGAGAGGCCGAGTGCGTCAGGTGCTGATGGAGTCGGGGAGGTGGAGAAGGTTCGCTGTTCTCACCTGCTTGTCAAACACAACCAGTCTCGGCGACCATCCTCCTGGAGAGAGGAGAACATCACCCGCAGCAAAGAGGAGGCACTGCAGCTCATTCACAGTAAGAACAGTGTGTGTGTGTGTGTGTGTGTGTGTGTGTGTGTGTGTGTGTGTGTGTCCATCAGCTGCTGGAGTGATGGGTGTGTGTTTATAAACCTGTGTGTGTAGAGTACATTGAACAGATCAAGTCTGGTCAGGAGGATTTTGAGAGTTTGGCATCTCAGTTCAGTGACTGCAGCTCAGCGCGCAATGGAGGAGACCTGGGTGTCTTCGGCCGGGGTAAGACACACACAAACTAGAGAGACTGTAGACAAAGAGCATCACACAAAGAAATTGTTCAGGTGTATCATCGACTTAGATCACCTGTAATAAAATCTGTCAAGGCTGTTATTGCTCTTGTGTAATATGACTCAGAGGATCAGTCACATTCAGTGTGTCTGTGTGTGTCTACATCAGGTCAGATGCAGAAACCGTTTGAGGACGCCTCATTTGCACTGAAGGTTGGAGATATGAGCGGCCCTGTCTTCACTGATTCTGGAGTTCACATCATCCTGAGAACAGGATAACCACTCTGCAGATAACTTGCACACACACACAATCTCATCATTCTTCACCGTACACACGAAGAACCTCGTCTTAAAGCTCGCCTCCAAGTCTCTAAGCTGCATGTTTAATACACACAGTGTTCCTGTAATCTTACTCTGTATGGTTCCTCCAAACACTGTCTCATCTTCTGTAAAGTGACTTACAGTTTGACTCCCACATCAGTTTCCAGCATCCTTCACCTGCCTGCTCCAAGCGCTCACAGCCCTGTCTGCTCTCCTGCTGGTGTCTCTCTCTCATGATCATGCAGTATGTCAGATCAGTTAACCAATAAAAATAACTGTCACTAAAGAACATCCCTCCTGTTTTATGTCAACAAATGATTTTGAGCCTTTGGCAAAGTGGAGAAAGTACATAACAGATTAGTTTTCAAAATGGTCTCTTTACCTTTATCCTGATACACACCAGTAAGTTTATAATGCTATGCTACTAAATCACATGTTTGGGTGCTGGAGATGGTCCAGGTGTTTGTAGCTTGTTCTTGTAGCAGGTGTTTAGAATTTAAATGAAAGAATTCAAACTCATCCACAACTTGTGATGTTGTGTTTCAAACAGAGATGAGACAAAAGTTATGAATTGCAATTTAACCTAATTAACAAGGAAAACCTGGAAGTATCAGGAAATGTCCCAGGCTGGTTCTTCATACTGATGTTGTAACGGTTGGTACTGAAATGATTCTAGTAGGTAGTGATGTGATATGACGGGCACAGTGATGGCGGTGGAGTTAACTGGGCCTGAAAACAGACTTCGAGGTGTTCACTCAATGATAACAGTGAGGCTGTATCTGCTGCATGTGACGCTGGACTCTGACGGCGGGAGTTTGATGACAGCATCACCTTTTGGTCGAGTATTGTAAATACAACACTAACTTTTCTTAAAACTCTTAAAGTAATCTGAAAAATGAAGATCAGTTCACTATACACACTTAACCTTCTTAAGAACTTTTGCAATAATAAAAACCAGCAGAAAAACTTCTGTTGTGGTATACTTGGTGTTAAGATCATCAGTAGTGCAATACTTAGCATTCATTTAGTTGTTCAGATGATGATAAAGACGTTTTGACTTCATGTGGTGAGAGGACAGCTGGGCAGTGTTGCGTTGCTCAGGGTTCCTCAATAAAATTCAGTTCCACCATCATTTTTCACTCTTTTCCCTCTGGTAAGCAACAGTGACATCTTCACAGCTGACAGTTCACTTTAAATGCCTGAGCTGGCCTATCCAAAACCAGGACGTAACCATGCATATAGTGAATTGACCTGTGAAGCATCACTACAGAAGATATTTATGCTACAGTATAAGTTTCTTTCCTAACCAACCTGCAGAAATACAATACACATACTGAAGATATAATCTCTGAAGACGGGTGTAAATGTTGCTTCTCAGGTCAAAAATATTAAGGTGGATCTGAATTGCGTTGTCCCAGAATCAGCAGCTCATCTGTTTGATTGCTGTAGTGAAATATTCAGACAACTAGTTATACTTCTATAACTTCAGAGTTTCATTCTGCTCCACAGCAAACTTGTACTTTAGTTTTGGAGTGTTCAGTCTTTCCTCATTCAGCTGTTTGTATGACTACATAACAGCAAGAAATGACTGAATTTGTTGCAGATGGACTTTGACTATGACAGAAACACAGAGGAGGAGCCTGAGAGTCTGACAGATATTTCACATTGTTTGTGTCTTCTGAGACTAAATAACACAGAAGTACAACATGGTAAGTTACTGTTAAATTCTTCAGAATTTCCTCACAGCCCGACTGAACATTCACTTCACAATTTTCTGAATTTAAAATACAGAATTCTTATTTGATGACCAAAACCAAACACGAAATAACCTTTTTATTTTCTCGCAGATAAAAGTACTATGATCTGATGATTTACGGCAGTTGTCAGGGCGGCAATGGTGTGGAATTCAAATAAAAATGCAACTTGCAACTTGTGAGTGTAAAAAAAACAAATGGGATAGATTTAAAGGGAAAGCGAACACAGGAGCAGATAGGGACATCTTAAGCAGTAAAACATCTCAGGTTATGCATGTAAACATGGTTTTTCTGCAGTCACTGGGGAAAGACAAACTGTTGCAGTAATGACCGCTGTCTGAAGCACAAGTCTAAAAATGACAATGAACTTGACAAGCTGGCGACAGCCTAAGACATCACAACTTACGTTTCCTCCCACCAACTGCTTTCTGTAACAAGCAATATGTGTTTGTTCCCTCAGTACGAGGTACCAGATCATTCTGTAAGATATTCACCTCTTAGCATTGTGCCTTTCATGCGCCCTAGTCCTCAAAGGAGGTGGATCCTTAGGCCATAACGGATCAGACCCCCCAGAAGCCTGAGGCACAGACCTGGCCCAACACAGTCTTAAAGACCGCAGAGTACACCCTCAACCTCTTAAACTTTTCAACTGCTGCCTCGACAGATGGACCAAAAAGCTCAGAAGGCGAGACTGGCACATCAAGAAGAAACCATAGCCACCATAGATCGACCAATCACTGCAACAGTTTGATTGGTGGCACTGAGAGCTAAATTGCGTACACACTGCGCACACACATTCCTGACTCATATGAGTGTGTGGTGACTTTGTTGATTTGCTGTTGTGTGGGATGACCAGGATCATTGATTGGTCCAAATCTGTGTTGTGTGTCTTTATTTGAGGCAAATACATTTGTGTTTAGACTGTGTTCAGTTTAAGAGTGTTTTGAAGGTTTATGAGGTGTTGAATTAGTAGATAACAGCTTGGTGATGATGCTCCACAAAACTATTTATTTTGAGATATATTTTGACATTAAACTGTTACAAACTTATGAGATGAAAGGTGACAAATTCATCATACACTTCATCACATTAAATCACAGACACTAAATTAGATGTTTGTTTCTGTGAAACACTGTAACATTTCTATAGTCTAAGACAATCTTTTGATCTTCATAGTGATGGATTTCAAACCAACAGCATGACTGTTTGTCCAGGTATACCAGGAATTTCCAATGGCAAAATGTGTAACATCTTCTCCCCACAAATACACACCATTGGGGTTTGCAGTATGACAATTTGTATACCAAAATGCCCCAAGATACGTTTTGGCACAGTTCTGTTCATTGGAGTCTTGATCTTTGTCAAACGTGGAGAACTTGAATCCATTATGACCAGATAAAGCATCACCTGCAGAGAGGAGCTGCTTTTATTGAGAACATTACGAACAATAATTACGAACTATAAGTCTAGATCCAGACTGAGGATGAGAGGAACAAGATCTAAATAAATGCTGATTCATTCAGCTGATGAGTGGCATGTTTAGTTGGAATGTAACTAATCAGTTTACACTGGTAAAATGAAATTGTCATACCTGCCCCTCCATCTTTAAACCCTGAAACCTGCAGTCGATACCCTTCACATTCAGAGTCCACAGAGAATGAGGAGTACAGTGCAAAACCTTTCCTTCCTTCAAAGTCCTCCATATCTACTCTCAGCATGAACTTCCTGTTGTGTGTGAGCTGGTACATATTCTCCAGCCCTGTTCATGTGCACACAATAAATCATAAGTCTAAACATGAACATCACAAACTGCAATTCTGTTCTGTGAAGACACCAAAGAAAAATGTGAGCCCCAACACCAGGAGAAGTGACACAGTGAGTTCTTACCCAGCCAGTACTCGCTCTGGATGAGTCCAAAACCCTTCTTGTACTGCTTCCACGGCCGATAGAAATTCACACTGCCATCCATCCGTCTCTGAATCACCTGAGATGTGTTATAGGTCATATATTTTATCATGTGTGTGTATGTATGCCTATAATATAATAATCTAATGTCAGTCATACCGTCCAACCTCCTTTCTTATCTTCTTCACCAGTGGAGATCATGTCACAATAAACCCAGACAGGAAAATCACCTGCTGGATAGATGCTGTAAACACCACTGACTGTTTCTCCTTTTTTATAAAGCTCAGAACAGTGCAGAGGTTTAAACTGATCACACTCAGTGGTCAATACAACAGGCAGCAGTGCTGCTAAAATCACCATCATCTAGACAGGCGAGAGAGACAGATGAGTGATCAAGATCCACATTCTACTAAGCAAATCAAACTCGATCACATATGAAAACAGTCTCCATGAATCTCCAGTGAGGGACGAGTCAAGCAGATGGACTTACAGTCATTTCCTAAATCCTGTCTCAGTAGATCATAGCAGTTTTATCTGCGAGAAAATGAAAAGGTTATTTCGTGTTTGGTTTGGTCATCAAATAAGAATTCTGTATTTTAAATTCAGAAAATTGTGAAGTGAATGTTCAGTCGGGCTGTGAGGAAATTCTGAAGAATTTAACAGTAACTTACCATGTTGTACTTCTGTGTTATTTAGTCTCAGAAGACACAAACAATGTGAAATATCTGTCAGACTCTCAGGCTCCTCCTCTGTGTTTCTGTCATAGTCAAAGTCCATCTGCAACAAATTCAGCCATTTCTTGCTGTTATCTAGTCATACAAACAGCTGAATGAGGAAAGACTGAACACTCCAAAACTAAAGTACAAGTTTGTTCTAGAGTAGATCACACCCCCACCCGCAAAACTTAACTCAAAGCATCCGTTTATCAACAAATGAGAACATGTTGTTTTTAACATACTGGATCTGCTATTTACAATAACATTATCACTTATGAGAATAGTAAGTCAAATTTAAATAAAAACATACATTATATATACCAAGCAACTAAATCATAAGACTAGGAATTAATCACTAATTAATCAGGAAATATGAATTATGCATGAACTATATGATCTGTATTAACAAACTTTAATCTAGTGCTTAGGAATAAGACACTATAATGGTTGCCTCAAAACATTCAAATGATAACAAAACTAAAATCTAAAATGGCTTTTGTACATACAGAATATCACAGACACTGCACATAATCTAAGGAGATATTCAGATAATAAGTTAAATCAATCTTGAGGTAAAGCAGAGGCAGATGGTCCAAACCCTGCTCAGTGTTACCAGAAGTTCTTGTGGAATCTTTTCTGCACACAGCACAAGGACAAACACACACAACCTCAGATAAATAGTGTCTCAGCTGAGGAGTGTATGAGAGAAAACACATTAACTGCAGCCTATTAACTATCACTTTAAATTTGTCAAGTGTAAAGTAAATTGAAATGAGATGTAAGCAAAAGATGAGAGGGCATGTCTTAAAAGTTACACTAAACCTGTATGAAAAATATTTGCTTCCAGATTAATTAAAATGTTTTCTTAATGCTTTTCAATTAATACTCCTAAATGAAGAGCTATGTGAATTACTTTGTAGTGAATAATGAAAGAGTGAATACCCTCAGATACTAACACATAAGTAAGGTAACCAAAACTTAAAATATATGCACTAAATATATTCCACACAGATGAAGAAATCTGACGATTGAGAACGTCTTAGTTTAGCAATGCAGTTGTTGCTAAATGACTGTTTCATCAGAGTTTGAGGTTATGAAAACAAAACAAGAGATTGTGCCACACGTCCTGGCAAAAACTAGGACCATCTTATTACTATATTGTATTAACTGCTAAAGAACAACCATATTTGTCAAGCAGCACCCACAGGTCTACTAACAGACCTTGAGAGATTAATAACATCTGTCAAATGTAGACACTTTGTATACTGAAGAACAAACACTATAAAAATTTCTGATCAATATTAAAGCTGCAGTCTGTAACTTTTGCCTTTTTATTATGTCTGTTTGAAACATTAAAACGGTTACGTCACGTCTGTAAACAAAAGAAAAAGATCAGGTTACTAAATCATGTGTGGGTGCTGGAATGGTGGAGCGTTAGTAACTTGTTCCTAAAGCAGTTTAAAATGTAAACTTTTCATCTACATTAAGAAAATAACTTCACATTTATCCTTTGCAATTTTATGTTTAAACAGAGATGACAATAAAGAGACAAGTTATGAATTGCAGCTTTAAAACTAAAAAACTTTTGCAAATCTTTATAACAACCGAATGTCATCAATATTAATTACAACAAACAGTTGACAAAAAATATTTAAAATTGTATAGAATTTTAGAGAAAAAAATTTAAATGAATATGTCAAAATATTGACATTTAAAGGCCATCAAAAGAAAAAATGTACTAATTTACATTGGTCAGAGTACAATTAAACCTCTGACACCTTTCATCATCTGCTCGTAAACTTACTATTTCATAAACTATTTGGTAATTGATGGTGTTTCACCACTTAAACTTTGGTCAAGCATGTAGTGTTAGCATTTTGATGGGCTCAGTTTTCCTTCATGTGTTTCTGCAGTTGTTCTGGGCATAATCAGAAATACTCTCTCTGTAAACAGATTTTTAGTGGGATACTGAGACACAGAATTTGCTCTTAAAATGGTTGACAACTTCTGTTAATCACCTCATCATACATTTTCTCAACCATCTATTTCAGAAAGACCTCAGTCTATGCTGCTAAAATGTCAGCTGCATTAAATTAACATAAAACGATTTGAACAAAATTTTAAAAAAATGGCACCTTCTTCTCAGGTTGCTTACAGCTGGACAATAAATGTTATCCTGCCTGGATCTGTGCTGAGGTTTACCGTTTACTTGTTTAGTATTGTCAAATGTTCTCTTTATGGGGACATGGTTACTACACTGAAATGTTATAAATCCATCTCCACAGCTAACAAAACCATAAGACAAATTCATATGTGCTATCTTCTACCAGGCAAAACCCTCTTCATTCAAAATAAAGCTTATTTACCTTCCAGAATCAGAAAACACTCATAGTTTACCCTGATAAAAGCATCATAACATTAAAATCCATAAAGAGTTTTTATTCCTACCAAATCAACACAAGCATGTTTAGACTAAAGGACCCTTGCTGCAAAAAACGGTTCCTCTTTTAAAGAAAGATTTGACATGAGGAGTTTTTTAGAATAAGCAAAGAACCCTGTAGTTCTGTAGAACCTCAGTGAACGCTTTATTATAAATTTTAAACCAAACTCTTAAAAGCTCAGTTTCCCCTGATGGGAATATTGAGATGGGAATACTGATACTGAGTTTCATAACGTAAATTTCTATTGTGACACAGAGGAGGAGCCTGAGAGTCTGACAGATATTTCACATTGTTTGTGTCTTCTGAGACTAAATAACACAGAAGTACAACATGGTAAGTTACTGTTAAATTCTTCAGAATTTCCTCACAGCCCGACTGAACATTTACTTCACAATTTTCTGAATTTAAAATACAGAATTCTTATTTGATGACCAAAACCAAACACGAAATAACCTTTTTATTTTCTCGCAGATAAAACTGCTATGATCTACTGAGACAGGATTTTCATATGTGATCGAGTTTGATTTGCTTAGTAGAATGTGGATCTTGATCACTCATCTGTCTCTCTCTCACCTCATCTTTTGCTTACATCTCATTTCAATTTACTTTACACTTGACAAATTTAAAGTGATAGTTAATAGGCTGCAGTTAATGTGTTTTCTCTCATACACTCCTCAGCTGAGACACTTTTTATCTGAGGTTGTGTGTGTTTGTCCTTGTGCTGTGTGCAGAAAAGATTCCACAAGAACTTCTGGTAACACTGAGCAGGGTTTGGACCATCTGCCTCTGCTTTACCTCAAGATTGATTTAACTTATTATCTGAATATCTCCTTAGATTATGTGCAGTGTCTGTGATATTCTGTATGTACAAAAGCCATTTTAGATTTTAGTTTTGTTATCATTTGAATGTTTTGAGGCAACCATTATAGTGTCTTATTCCTAAGCACTAGATTAAAGTTTGTTAATACAGATCATATAGTTCATGCATAATTCATATTTCCTGATTAATTAGTGATTAATTCCTAGTCTTATGATTTAGTTGCTTGGTATATATAATGTATGTTTTTATTTAAATTTGACTTACTATTCTCATAAGTGATAATGTTATTGTAAATAGCAGATCCAGTATGTTAAAAACAACATGTTCTCATTTGTTGATAAACGGATGCTTTGAGTTAAGTTTTGCGGGTGGGGGTGTGATCTACTCTAGAACAAACTTGTACTTTAGTTTTGGAGTGTTCAGTCTTTCCTCATTCAGCTGTTTGTATGACTAGATAACAGCAAGAAATGGCTGAATTTGTTGCAGATGGACTTTGACTATGACAGAAACACAGAGGAGGAGCCTGAGAGTCTGACAGATATTTCACATTGTTTGTGTCTTCTGAGACTAAATAACACAGAAGTACAACATGGTAAGTTACTGTTAAATTCTTCAGAATTTCCTCACAGCCCGACTGAACATTCACTTCACAATTTTCTGAATTTAAAATACAGAATTCTTATTTGATGACCAAACCAAACACGAAATAACCTTTTCATTTTCTCGCAGATAAAACTGCTATGATCTACTGAGACAGGATTTAGGAAATGACTGTAAGTCCATCTGCTTGACTCGTCCCTCACTGGAGATTCATGGAGACTGTTTTCATATGTGATCGAGTTTGATTTGCTTAGTAGAATGTGGATCTTGATCACTCATCTGTCTCTCTCTCGCCTGTCTAGATGATGGTGATTTTAGCAGCACTGCTGCCTGTTGTATTGACCACTGAGTGTGATCAGTTTAAACCTCTGCACTGTTCTGAGCTTTATAAAAAAGGAGAAACAGTCAGTGGTGTTTACAGCATCTATCCAGCAGGTGATTTTCCTGTCTGGGTTTATTGTGACATGATCTCCACTGGTGAAGAAGATGAGAAAGGAGGTTGGACGGTATGACTGACATTAGATTATTATATTATAGGCATACATACACACACATGATAAAATATATGACCTATAACACATCTCAGGTGATTCAGAGACGGATGGATGGCAGTGTGAATTTCTATCGGCCGTGGAAGCAGTACAAGAAGGGTTTTGGACTCATCCAGAGCGAGTACTGGCTGGGTAAGAACTCACTGTGTCACTTCTCCTGGTGTTGGGGCTCACATTTTTCTTTGGTGTCTTCACAGAACAGAATTGCAGTTTGTGATGTTCATGTTTAGACTTATGATTTATTGTGTGCACATGAACAGGGCTGGAGAATATGTACCAGCTCACACACAACAGGAAGTTCATGCTGAGAGTAGATATGGAGGACTTTGAAGGAAGGAAAGGTTTTGCACTGTACTCCTCATTCTCTGTGGACTCTGAATGTGAAGGGTTCTTAATAAAAAGCTGCTCCTCTCTGCAGGTGATGCTTTATCTGGTCATAATGGATTCAAGTTCTCCACGTTTGACAAAGATCAAGACTCCAATGAACAGAACTGTGCCAAAACGTATCTTGGTGGATTTTGGTATTCAAGCTGTCATTCCGCAAACCCCAATGGTGTGTATTTGTGGGGAGAAGATGCTACACATTATGCCATTGGAGCTGTTTGGTCGACCTGGAAGAACAGTAATGCTGTCAGTATGAAATCTATCACAATGAAAATCAAACATGTGTCTTAGACTATTGTAGAATTATTGACCAACACTGGACTTTTAGATCATCATATGTATACTGTTTATTTTCACTGCGTAATAATGTACAACAGTCAATTATTAAAGAATGTCACTCATTCACATTCTTGAGTTCATTCTGTTCAGTCTTGGGTAACTAGTGAGATGTGCTTTCCATATTTCTGTCACCTCAATGAGGTTTTCAAGATTACTTCATTTCAGGGGATTGATCAGTGCAAATTTATTACAGCTTAATGCACCAAAACAGATCCAAATCCGACTTGAGCACTGAATTCCCTTTTTTGAGTTTGGTTTTGAGTTGTTTTGCGTTTGGTCTTATCAAGTGGATTCCAGTGTGAAAACATTTTTAAAGGCTTCTCCAGGTTGTAGATTTAAGGCACATAAACTACACTAAAAAGAGTTTTGGGCCAGGATGCCAAATTGTGTGCAAGCAACAAACATGTGTTTACTTGTTTCTAGGCTATTAGCGAGAGCAATCAATGCCTCTGTATTGATTCAGTCATACAGTATAATGCTGTAACTGCAGAGAAGGTACCATAGGGTGACGTTCTCCCCACTTCCTGGAAAAGGTTTTCTTTGTTACACTCAAATGTGTGTTCTCTCTGTCGAGCAACGCAACAATCACTGTACTTTGATAGATTAAAATGATCTTTTCCATCGACACTTGCCTTACAACTGCTAATGCTCTAGATAGTACAAATGTGCTAGGTCATACATCTGTTTCACTGTTGAATTGCAATCACCTTCCACAGAGATAAATGAATACATCACGTCTCCATTAACATACCAGTCTTCGGCTGCAGCTGTTTAACCCAAACATGTCATGTGCACAGTGCAGTAATGTATATTGCAATGTCATTATTAATATGTAACAGCGCTGTGATGCAATAACTTCTTCAGTTTGTGTAAATGCAGAATCTGAATTAATCATTTCATTGATTGTTTCCGAATTTGTGGTTAGTTAATGTTTAGGGTTTAGTGATGGGAAAATAAAACCAGACCGAGGGCTTTGCCATTAGGCATAAGTGTGACAAATTTATGAAGACCATTTTGGGGAATTAATATTGTTGAGAAAACATTTTAAACTGAAAATAGCATACAGAGGGTCAATATATGTATCTCTGGGCTGCTTAAATGGTTTATGGTTGTTTTCTGTTTTTGGTTTTTGCCACATCTGTGTGTTCTTGTTTTGTTTTCATAGCTGTTTTTGTATTTCATCTAGTTCCTTCTGCAGAAAAAGTGCCACACGTGTAAAGCCTTTTTTGGTTTTATTTCTGTCATATTTTATTTATGTCTGTTTTTTATGCAGATCAGTAGTGTTTATTGCCATATGTGTGTGTATTGTAAGATCACCCTGATGAAACATCTTAATTAGCAACAACAACATTGCTCAAATAAGACATTTCTTCTTGATTCTATCATGTCTTAATTTCTGTGACGTCTTCACTTCAGCATCTGACTTCATGGCATTTGAAAGGTTTTGTTTGTTACATTTATGTGTATCTGAATGTAATAGAGAGTAATTGTCAGTGTATTGGAACACACTTTATATGCAAAAACATCTGTTTTTTAAATGTGGATTACTGGAATAATTTATTTAAATATCTATTTATTTATATTTACATCACTCTAAAAATGCTGTGCAAGGGTTAGGGTTAGCCCAAGCACTGGGTTAAATGAACCTGCAGAATATTCTAGGTTAATGTAACCCAGTGGTTGGGTTTGTCCATATTTTACCCAATCATGGGTTAAGATACCTTTGGTTTGCATTTTTAGAGTAATGTATTTGGTTTACATAAGCCTGATGCACACATTAAATCTGTCAGCTCTGGTTCACTTCTCCACAATATTACTCCTTCATGTGACGTCACCTCTCCTGCACCGGCTGGACATACTGCAGCACACAATCTCTCGCCTTCCTCACTGTGGACATTTCACATGTAATATCTGAGTTTGCATATGATGAGTTTATGATGCTCATATTTCACATTTACAGTATTTGTTTGATAGGGATTTCGGATTATTTATTTAGGTTTGTTATGTTTGCACCTGTTGAAACGAGCGCTGATGACACGTTTGTCAGCACAGAGCCCACGACGCGCGCGTCCTCCTGTCCTCACGGGGCGCTGTTCTGCGCGTTGTGGCGATGATGACGTGTGCGCGCTCACGCGTCCCGGAAGTGAGCGTGTCGCTGGAGCTCGTTAGGAAGCGCTCGGTCGGTCGGATGAGTGAATGTCGTGATTTTGCGGGTGTTTGATTGATTATTGACAGATTCATGATGGACGGACGGTGCGTGATGATGTGTGCTGCGCGCGCGCTGATGATGATTTTAATAGTGACAGCGCGTGACTCCAGCGCGCGCATCCACCAGCTCAGACTCAAGGTCTCGTGGTTACTGTTGTTTATTTAAGCGTTCATTTATTGTTTCTTTTCACCATTTCTGTTTTTTAATTATGCAGTCATATATTTAAAATAGTTATTTCTTTACGTATTTATTTTGGTCAAACTTTTCCTTGTAACTTGTTGATCTAAATCCATTGCTTTATATTTGCTTATTTGGTCATTAGTGTTAGTTGATGTTTTATCTCATGTATGTAAAGATTTGTGTCTCGTCTGTTTCTCTGGAAATGTTGTGACTTAACACTTGTCATTAACAATGTCATGAATGTGTTTTAAACTCCTTTTATCGTGACTGTTTAAAGCGTGTACAGTGTTGTAATATACAGGATATTCCTGAAACACACTCTTTTAACACAGAAGATGGTGTTGTAGTGTTGTGAAGAGTCACTTTCTGAAGGTTTGCAGCTTACACTTCACACAACACGTCACTCAGTAACTCTCTCTCTCTGTGTAGAATGAGACACGGTCTGTTGTGCATGTAAACACGTTTGGTTATTTTGCTAACGGCACTCTGGATGTTGATCTGGTGTCCCTGCGACTTCCACAGGAGGACAGTGACCAGGTAAGCTGTGTGTGTGTCTGTGTGTGGTGTGTGTGTCTGTGTGTTCTGTGGTCTGTGTGTTCTGTGGTCTGTGTGTTCTGTGGTCTGTGTGTTCTGTGGTCTGTGTGTGTTCTGTGGTCTGTGTGTGTTCTGTGGTCTGTGTGTGTTCTGTGGTCTGTGTGTGTTCTGTGGTCTGTGTGTGTTCTGTGGTCTGTGTGTGTTCTGTGGTCTGTGTGTTCTGTGGTCTGTGTTCTGTGTGTTCTGTGGTCTGTGTGTTCTGTGGTCTGTGTTGTGTCTGTTTTCTGTGTCTGTGTTGGTCTGTGTGTTCTGTGGTCTGTGTGTGTTCTGTGGTCTGTGTGTGTTCTGTGGTCTGTGTGTGTGTCTGTGTGTTCTGTGGTCTGTGTGTTCTGTGGTCTGTGTGTTCTGTGGTCTGTGTGTGTGTGTCTGTGTGTTCTGTGGTCTGTGTGTTCTGTGGTCTGTGTGTGTTCTGTGGTCTGTGTGTGGTGTGTGTGTCTGTGTGTTCTGTGGTCTGTGTGTTCTGTGGTCTGTGTGTTCTGTGGTCTGTGTGTGTGTGTTGTGTGTTCTGTGGTCTTGTGTTCTGTGGTTGTGTGTTCTTGGTCTGTGTGTTCTGTGGTCTGTGTGTTCTGTGGTCTGTGTGTTCTGTGGTCTGTGTGTGTGTGTCTGTGTGTTCTGTGGTCTGTGTGTGTTCTGTGGTCTGTGTGTGTTCTGTGGTCTGTGTGTGTTCTGTGGTCTGTGTGTGTTCTGTGGTCTGTGTGTGTTCTGTGGTCTGTGTGTGTTCTGTGGTCTGTGTGTGTTCTGTGGTCTGTGTGTGTTCTGTGGTCTGTGTGTGTTCTGTGGTCTGTGTGTGTTCTGTGGTCTGTGTGTGTTCTGTGGTCTGTGTGTGGTGTGTGTGTCTGTGTGTGTTCTGTGGTCTGTGTGTGTTCTGTCGTCTGTGTGTGTTCTGTCGTCCTGTGTGTGTTCTGTCGTCCTGTGTGTGTTCTGTCGTCCTGTGTGTGTTCTGTCGTCCTGTGTGTGTTCTGTCGTCCTGTGTGTGTTCTGTCGTCCTGTGTGTGTTCTGTCGTCCTGTGTGTGTTCTGTCGTCCTGTGTGTGTTCTGTCGTCCTGTGTGTGTTCTGTCGTCCTGTGTGTGTTCTGTCGTCCTGTGTGTGTTCTGTCGTCCTGTGTGTGTTCTGTCGTCCTGTGTGTGTTCTGTCGTCCTGTGTGTGTTCTGTCGTCCTGTGTGTGTTTGTTCTTTTCTGTCTGATCTTTGGCTGTGTGTGCTTGCAGGTCGGCTTTAGTCTGACTAGGTCTCGAGTTTTCTCCTACACAGTGAGTATCCATGACACCCCTCTCTCTCTCTTTCTCTCTCTCTTTCTCTCTCTCTTCTCTCTCTCTCTCTCTCTCTCTCTCTCTCTCTCTCTCTCTCTCTCTCTCTCTCTCTCTCTCTCTATTTCTCTAAGGTTTTCATTTTGTCTTCAGGCTAAGGAAGCTGAGGTGTGCACACTGTCCCAGGGTCAGAGTGAAGATGAACTAATTCTCTTCATTATCGACACAAAGAACCTCAGGTCAGTCAAGTCTGTGCTTCGGTTTTTAATAATGTGATGGTAGCATAACTTGTTTCCAGAACATTCTGAATGTTTGACTTGCATCCAGATTGTTTCAAAAAATCTGTTTATTTCAGTAAGTCACATCAACTGACATGAAATCTGTATGTGTGGGTGTAGTGTGCGTGTGAAGCACTTTGGCAATTCGGACAGCGTGCTGGAGGCTGCAGTGAAACCAGAGAAGAAAGCTGAAGGAGGTAAAGATAATACAAACATCTGTTTATCAGAAATCCACATCAGAAGGTCAGAGATGACACCTTGTGACGTGTGTAGTGTAAGGTTGCTGATTTTAATTTTCTTTTAATTTTCAAGACCAGACTGATATCAAGTCTAAAACCAATGCCATGCCCATGACTGTTCCTGTGACCAGCCATGTTAAGCAGCAGGTTTGTCTATGTGAGAACTTGTGCTGTCCTTTAACACAGAAGGTCTTTGTAAATGTTTACTGAGTTGAGTTCATTGATGCTTATCAGGTGGACAACATAAATGGGAAGATGCTGATCCTGCAGAAACAAGGAGAGTCCTACAACTTCAGCGTGAGAAACCTCTCTCAAGAACACCACCTGCTCTAAAAACAGTGTCTAACGCTACACAACTCATTTTTAAAACTGTTCATTCATGGCTGATCTTAAATACACAGTACTGACTGTATTGAAACAATCAGTACTGCATTAATTCATTCAGAATACACTCATATTCAAAATGTTACTACACACTAAAGGACTACATAAAACAACTTTCACAGTACTGAATAGAGACTGGTGATGTGTATACGCACACAACAGCACACTTGAACTTGTTTTGTCTCAGTTTCGTCTCACTATGGGAACACAGTCTGAAGGATTGTACAATCTGGACTTCCACAACTGTCGCAACCTAAAAGGAGGAATGCTGAATCCTTATTTTCTCCACGTGAGTATGGTTGTCTGCATCAGACCTGCTGAACATCCAGAGGATGAGGGTCAAACGTGTGTGTGTGTGTGTGTGTGTGAGATTTAGGTGGAAATCATGGAGAAGAATCCAGATGGTTATCTGTCAGCTGCTGAGATTCCCCTGCCGCGCCTCTACCTATGCATGGCTGTCGTCTTCTTCACTGCTGCTGTTATCTGGACATACACGCTGCTGAAGTACAGGTACACACACTCAACCTGTTGCTGTTGGTTAAAGAATTGATGTGTATGACGGCTGTGTGTCTGTGTTGGACAGGTACAGTGTGTTTAAGATCCACTGGCTGATGGCAGCGCTGGCGTGTACTAAAGCCGTTTCTCTGCTGTTTCACAGTGTGAGTATAAAAATTCATCTGTCTTGTATGTGTTCCTCATGCTCAGTTTACATTGGTAATACTCCACTCATACTATGTAGTGCTTCAGTTTGATCAACTTGTGCTGCTGGTCATGGTTAGACAATTAGACAGTAAAAAGTTATATCTGTAATTTCTATCACTAATGTACATCTTTGCAATTGTACCATGTAATGTATGTGTGTTTTGTTTTCAGTCTTTTCCTTATTTCTGTACAGTGTTTAATATAGAAAAACAAATGTTTCAATCATCCCACAATGTATGTTTTGTAGAGTTGAATTCTTAACTAGCATGAGAAATAACTAAAACAGATATTTTTCAGTATAAGCATATCCTGATATTTATGGATGGGTGTTAAATTGATTAGAAGGTGCATCATTGCGACCAAATAACTTTGGCTGTGAAGTAGATTCAGAGTGTTTTAAGGGATCACATTAAATGTAGTCATTTACACACCTTCGTTTGGTTCGAAACCCGCATCAGTTTTGTGGGGAAGCTCATATATGGGCAACAGAAACATTTTTGTTATACTGGTTGAAAGTCTTTTCACATCCTGATAGCAATCACTAAGCGTCTAAATATATTAATGTATATCTTCTGTGGATGACACAGAACCATAGAATGTTCATCCAATGATTGCGTTTGTTCTGAATGCAAGGATAGGATGCCCTACTTGCCTGTCAAACTCTATATGTCTTCATGTGTTGGAGGAGGCGTGGCTTTGCAGAGCAATCTGAAAGGAAGGCGGGATCTTATGCTTTCAGAGCTTGCCGAAATTACCTACCCTTACTTTAGGTGGTACCCCAAGATGACATTACAGGACCAGAAACCTCACAGACACAAGTGTGTGTTCTCACATGGGTTTGTTTCTGCTTACAAGTCATCTTATGCATTTGCTGCTTGTTTTGTGCTTCTCTCAGATTAACTATCACTTCATCAACTCTGAGGGTCATCCTATCGAAGGCTGGGCCGTCATGTACTACATCACCCACCTGTGTGTATCCCACCCTTAACTGGTTTCAGTTTAACTTTGGCTTAAGTGGTTGTAGATAATGTTTCCTGTGTTTGCGTGTGTCAGGTTAAAGGGGGCTCTTCTCTTCATCACACTGGCTCTAATTGGCACGGGTTTTGCCTTTGTTAAATACATCCTGTCAGACAAGGAGAAGAAGATCTTCATGATAGTTATACCTCTGCAGTGTGTGTGTGTGTGTGTTTGAATGTTTTCATGAGTTCATGTTATGATATAAGTGATTGAGTATTTGTGTGGATGTTGCAGGTTTTGGCTAATGTTGCCTATATAATCATCGAGGAAACGGAGGAGGGGGCCAGTGAATATGCCCTCTGGAGAGAGATACTCTTCCTGGTGGATCTCATTTGCTGTGGAGCTGTTCTTTTTCCAGTCGTCTGGTGTGTGTTTGCGTGAGACTTACTATTTGCTGATATTTATTGATTATCTGATGTGTTTTCATGATTGTGCATTTAACAGGTCCATCCGACATCTGCAGGAGGCTTCTAACACAGATGGCAAAGGTGTGTGTGTTTGTCACAGGAACTCTGTGTGGGTTTATATGTAAATGTGTATTTATTGCTAACAAGCAACACTTTTCGTTTGTGTTTTCTTTTAGCTGCGATGAACCTGGAGAAATTAAAGCTGTTTAGGCATTATTATGTGATGGTAAGACAATAAATCTTTGTTTATGTTAAGATTTTTCCTTTTTACCTTTTTCAGGTCCTGTTTATGTCCTTATTTGCTCATTTTTTAAAATTAGTTATTAATATTCACTAAATGATAAATAGTTGAAAATGAAAAATATAATGGTACTATTACAATCTGAGCTTTGTTCTTCTGTCTGTGCGTCTCCTCAGATTGTTTGTTATATCTACTTCACTCGGATCATCGCTATTCTGCTCAAGGTCACAGTGCCGTTCCAGTGGCAGTGGTGTCAAGAGGTCATGACACTCCAGATGTCTTTACCTGTTACTGCCTGTTGACTTTCATGTGACGTGTCTTACTGTTGCTGCTGGGAGAAAAGATTCACAGTGATGTCAGTTGGGGGAGAAACAAATTCTCAGATGCATCACATTTCTTTCTCGAATGATTCTGAATTGATTTTGAATTGATTGTTGAATTGATTGTTCTGTGTTTAAATCAAATCACGAGACAAAGAATAGATTCAGAATTGATAGCGAAAGAATCACAATGCATCAGTGAATCTGTTTTTCTCTCACCCCAGTGTAAATACTGTTGAGCTTGAATGTTTCTCTACATCTGCTGTAACTTCTGTCTTCCTCTCCATGTGTCTGCAGTTTTTAGTGGAGGTTTCCACGCTGATCTTCTTTGTCTTGACGGGATTTAAGTTCCGTCCTGCATCAAATAACCCATATCTACAGCTTCCCCAGGATGAGGAGGACCAGGAGATGGATGAAGTGTATGTCTCTCTCTTTCTCTCTTTCCTACTGAGAAGCTGATTGAGCTGGTGATTTTTTCTTTTCTTTTTTTTCCACTTTCTGTGTACACAGTATAACAGAGTCGGGAGTGTTAGAGGGCATCCACAAGGTAAAGAAAACATCTAATGGCCGAGAGAGACAGAGAGAGGCTGCGTTGTGAGGGTCATATCAAAGAGGGTGGAGCCTGGACATTTAAACTCCTCCCCTTCTTTGAAGTTGTTACCATGGAAACTACAGCCTTACTTTGCAAGTGTGATACAACCGAATGGAAAAACAATTAAGAGGCACAAACATAATTCCGCTGGTCTTCCATATGTTGAGAGCTTTGGTCAGTGAATTTTTTGCTTTGGTTTGCAGTAATGATATTAATGATATTGTCAGTCTCTCACTTCTCTGTTCACTCATTCTTTCATTCCAAAGATTTACACTCATTTTCTTGGATGTGCCCAGAACCTTTGATTAGTTTGATTTTTATCTCTATAATTCCTCGCCTCTTTGTTATTTAACTGAAGTAGTCATGGCTGATGCTGTTTTTTGGGTTATTTGTTTGTGTTTTATGCTGTTAATTTCATGACAATGGGTGCTGTAAATGGCTGTAGGACAACCCTTTTGTCACAGCACCATAAAACCAGCATAACCAAATGTCATTCATACAGTAACAACTTAAGATGTTTCATTAAACAAAAAGCATCATTTAACCTAGAGATACATGCCCTAGATTGGGGATATATCGGGGTGTTTTGCTGGACAATACTGTTCTATAATGCAAGATTTTACACAAAATGGTTAACAATCATCTCTGGTGTGTGTTTGTGTTTTCTGGAGAAAGATGCGTTTTATTTTGTAACATTGTTCTGATGGCTCTGATTTTTTTCCCCTTGTATTTAACTCATTACATTATTATATAATCATTATTATAGTGTTAGAAAAAAAGGACAAACCACTGTTTGGTGATTACACCTGATTAAATCGTGGACTAAACGAGACTTAGGTTTATATCTGTTCCACGGCTTTTAAATTGGCTTTATCTCCCTCAAGCTGTCAGAGAAATTCGTTCTTGTTTGATTTCTTTGGGTTTACATGCTTATGGGTCCCGCTGTACGTTGTAAATAAAATATCATCCAGTTCAAGCCGTTTCTTTGGCTGTTTTAAGAAGAAAGTGAGTTTACCTTTACTTCAGTTACGTCCTGTCAGTGTGTGCGCGCGCCCGGACAGTGTCGTGAACGCGCTGCGCTGCGGTGCTGATGTGCGATCCAGCCTCGTCATCCCCAGCAGGACCCACAACCATGTAAGTTTATTTGACATACTTTACACTGAAATTCTAGTATTTAAAACGATGTGCTTTTGTTTGTTGTGTTTGGTTTCATTATCACTTCATCGTCTGATGAAGAAACGGGTGAATATTGATATAAATGTTAATGTTAAAGCGTTGAACTTGTGTGTTTAAATGCAGAAGTTTCTCCGCAGTGCGGCAGAGACGAAACTTTCAGCTGTGTGTGTGTACTTGTTTATTTTATGCCAATAAAAATAAACGCAACCTTTGAAGAAACGAATACAAATAATGTGAAAGTGTTTCATAATCATCGTTTAGGAGTGCGCTGACAGACTGGTCGTTTATGCTTTCACAGTTTTCGTTTTCAATCCGACAATTTACGTTCGCCATTCTGGTACACACTAGAGGTCTTCAAGGGTCCACTTGGATCCTAAAACCCGAGGTCCGACCCGACACTAGAGCGGGTTCGGGTGCCGTGTCTCGGAAACGGATCAGGTTCGGTATTAGTTTCCTCGGGTAATTTAAAATAAATGCTTTTTCCAAACGGACTCGATCAGACCCGATCACTTTAACAGTGTCTAGTCACAATAAACATCCACATTGTTGGCGGAGGCTTTTTGCACTAACCCGCGTGATAGACGTCACACACCGACGTAATGGCGCAGCTTAATTGTGCTTTACTCCTATTGGCCAGTGAGATTCTGACGGCCAGTGAGATTCTGACGGCCAGTGAGATTCTGACGGCTAGCTCTCTGACAGATCTGCATGGTAATCAGTTTTGTTGCAGTGTTTGTTCTGTGTACTGACTGTAAAGTACTTATTTAATGAGCATTTCAGTTAGAAAGTCATATTTGAGATTTGGGTAGTCTCATACAACTGTTCCTTCCAGATGAGCTGCTCAGCTGTACTCCTGTCACCCTCAGGTAAGCTCATGTGATTCAGATAATCAATAAAATTGACTTTTATTCCTGTACAGTAGCAGTGCTGACTTTACTAACTCGTTTATCATGTCTTTTATTGTATGGAGAACTATAAAGGTATAATCAGTTTCCTAACCAGGAACAACACGACATCCAATACACAAGAAGACAAGTTATAATTTAAAAAAAAAGAAATCATTTTAGGAAATACCAAGTCAATTCACAATGAACGAGCAAATTAAAGACATAACTGCTGCATACTGTACAGAAACTGAACTTCTATCGATTACATTGATTATCCAGTTACAGTAACTTACCTGAAAGTGATTTGAGTGTCCAGCCGAGAAGGATCATGATGATGACACTCTGTGGTGCTCTGGTGATATGTAAAGGTTTTACTCTTCATGCCCACGTTAAAAAATACATGTGCTTCCAAAGTGTATTACGTATATATTTTTAAACTGCTACAAAAAAAATCATAAGGTGGCACGTACATTTGTAGGTTTTTAGAAGGAGTTTTAGTAATTTTGTCTGCATTTTGCAAATAACCATGCCATTGTATGAACACGTTTAAAATTTGATGTAAACATAAACTGATTTGAAGAGAAACAGTAAAGAGAGACATCTTTAAAGACAAACATGTAATAGCATTATTTTAAGATTAATTGGAAAAATACCACCACAACACCTTTAAATAATAACGATAACACGAAAACATTTCATTGTATTATCGCTCAATGAAAACGCTTGTGAAAGCGAAGTTTCTCTGCTGTTGTGATATTACTATAATTACAGTAATAAACGCACACTCTTTTTTTGTTAAGGCTGTTTTGGCGGTGTACTTCAGAAACCACATTAAGCAACAAACAGAAAAAGAAATCACGTGAGCGGATTTGTGGTTATGTAGTATTTACTTCACGTTGCATTGTTATTTATTTGGGCGAAGGGAGAGCGTGAGCCAGTTACAGTCACTACAAAGGACAGACACTACAACTATAAAATCAAATGTATCTAGATCGCTCCCATCTTTGTTGGTTTCTCCAGATCGCTGTCCCGTTAAGTCTAATTCCGGGTCAGAGACCTGTCCATCAAAATAGCCATTAAGAGCAAAGCTGTTGTATGTTTCTTCAAAGTTTGCGTTCATTTTTATTGTCACAAAATAAATCCCATATATATCTATCTTTGTGAGGACCAGTGTGACCAGTTAGACCATCAGAGTGAGGACAAAGAGAGTAAAGGGAGACATTTTGGCTGGTCCACACTTTCCGACACCCTTTTAAATGGCTGTTTGAGGTTTATGACTCAGTTTTGGGGTAAGGTTAAAATGGTAGGTTTAGGGTTAGGCAGTTAGTTGTGATGGTTAATGAGGGTAAGGGGCTAGAGATTGTATTGTGTCAATAAATTACTTACAAGCTGTGCAAATGTGTTTGTGTGTCTTAAGCACAGCAATTCTATTCTATTCTAGTCTCTACTAAAGGTCTCAATAAAATGTGAATCGGTAACAGATAAATTGTGTTGGTAACAATAATAAAATAATAACAATCAAAAAGTATTTGTTAATTGTCTAATTATGTTTGCACAATGGAATATTCTTTCTCTCAAGGACTTTTCTGTATAGTTTAATGGTGCTGATGTTGGTGGGTCTGGCTGCCAGCAGTGTTGGGTGAGATACTGTTTTAACACATTCATTACTGCATCATTAGAGAAAGATAAACAGAGATAAACTAATGTGTTTTATCTGTCATGCAGCCCTAGTAACTCCTCCAGCGGTTACTGCACAGAGTCTAAAGAATGTCTCCAGTTTGAACTGCTCTGTAGGACACCTCACTATGAAGTTAGTGTCTCTCTTTCTCTCTCTCTTTTTTTTCTGTGTTGTTCTAATTTATTTTCTGCAGTTGTGATACAGTAATGTGCTGTCGTGCCACACTTTCTGTTTAGTGTAATACTGCTGTGTGATAATTCCTCATGCAGTGGAAATGACATGGAATATTTGTGCTTGAAGAAATTCTTAGTCATACTGCAGGAGTTGCAAGAAGGCTTACAGGTGATTCAAATTAGTCAATAATTTCAAAGAAACGATGACCACTTCGAGCCCAAACCACTACTAAAAATACTGTTGTGCATTTTACATTTATGAAGGATATCATAAGAATAACAGTTTCACTGCTATGTTACATGAATGGGCCAGATTTGCTTAAATGACATTTTCTCATTTCCTTCATCTGGAATAACGTCATTTTTTCAACTGGAAAACAGTTTTGGACCCCACTATGTATTTGGATATTAAAATAAAGAACATCTTAATGTTATTTGTAAAGTGCTAATTCCTGCTAGGACTTTGGAGAGTATTTTTGTAACAGTTATTACGGCTGGGCAGGGGGATTTGTATCTTCCCTGATGCTTAGTGGGGGACTGAAAAAGAAGAGTGAATTTACACAATTAAGTGTTCATTTGTTTTAAATAACCAAAGTGAGTAGAAAAACGAGTTTTGTGATGTTGGTTTGACTGGTTGTTGGGAGACACCACTCTGGTATATAGTGGGTTTTCAAGGTGGGAAAAGGCTGATGAATGTCAAGATTTTTCTGCACATTAATTTAATAAACCAATCATTTTTAATGTAACAACCAGTCTGTTGTGCTGTAGTTCACCCACTGGCTATATATGTGTGTAGGTACGTCATTACTCTGCCACGCGGTGGGTCTCCACAGATGCCGAGGCATATTTTCTTGGGGTAGGAGCAGCTATGGCCTTCAGACGTCTCTACCATTATATATCTGGAGCCAATAAAGAGGGTATGTGACACAATATTTACAAATAAAATGTTCTGTTAGCGTCTAAGTCAGCTCTGCCTGTGTGTGTGTAGGTGTAAAGTTTGAAATGACCGCTCCGATACTTGTTCAAGTTCCTGAAGAAATAAAGACGTGGGAACCAGCAATCTACACACTCAGCTTCCTGCTTCCATCAGCCTACCAGGAAAAGCCGCCCGTTCCTACCAATGACAAGGTCAGAATCACGTCATGAGTCACTAACTGAAAGTAGCATCTCTACCAACTTAATGTCCTTTTCCAGGAGTGTGACAGTAGCGCACTGATTGCACAACAGGCCAGTAACAAGGTTGTTTTTCCATCAGGTAAAAGTGCAGTGAAAAAATGTTACATTTCTTCAAATAAAGCAGTTCTAACAACAGAATAACAGTGACATGCAGCTGTGATTTGGTGTACATTTGTCTATGATGATGTCATTGTAAAGAAGGTACTCAATGTTTTTGTTTCAGATAAATAGTGCTAAAAAAAATTTCTCCCCTTTCCTGTACATAGCAGCTTTTAATAGTAGCTTGTAGTACAAGTACTTTTCAAAGGGTAGTTTGACTGTGGATGAGCTATTGATGAGTAGCTTCAGTGTCAATGTGGTGACTACATGTATAGACACCACTGAGAGAGAGAAACAGATCTGTACTGTCTTTGAACAGGAGCATCTTGTGCTCTTTTAGTTGTATTTCTCCAATATGCCTGATATGGACGTGTATGTGAGGATTTATGGGGGTTGGATGCTGTCAATAAGCGCTCGACTCCACGCCCACCTGCTGACCAAAGCACTGCTTAAAGCCAATGCCCACTATAACCACACACACCACTACGCTGTGGGTTATGACAGGTACACACACACACACATAAGGTTATTACATAAAACTGTTATAAAAATGGAAATTAAGCTTATTCTCTTTACTTTTTGCCATCAAACCCTCTTATAGTTTAAAAAAAATACATCACACATTTACCACCTTTCTGATTTAAAGTGCTAAACAAAACTGCAAACAAATGCTAGACAAACTAAGTAATTGTTCTGACTGTCTTGGCAAGTCAATGTTAACGGTATACACAAGAAAAAGTAAGATTGTAACTTGATTGTAAATGAGAGACAGGTTTTAGCCATTTATTTAACAAGACCTGATTTCACAAATCAGGACAAATAAAACAGGCTGTTGTTTTTTGGGATTGAACAGTGGAATCCAAATTGATGTTTATTTTTTACTGCATTTCTCAAATTTTGTTGTGTGCTATATGTGTGTTGGTATTTAACTAAACTGAATGTGTGTGTGCGCATGCAGTCCTTTAAATCTGCTGAACAGACATAACGAAGTTTGGTATGTGGTGGAAGGAGATCCTGTTTGTGGACAAGATTACACTTCTAACCCCACTGATCCACACTAAACAGGTAACACACACACACACACACACAGTGTCTGCACCTACCCAGATGTGTTACAGTATTGAATAGTCTTCTTCAGTCTTCTTTAGGAGTCACGGGAAGTAGATACAGACAACAATCTTTCCTGCAGCTCAACTGGTGGAGCCTTGTACTAACAATGCCAACGTTATGGGTTTGAGTTCAGGAAATGGACATTACTGATAAAACAGCTTCAATGCACTGTACATTGCTTTGGATTAAAATGTCTGCCAAAAAGCATAAAGATCTGATGTTTAATGTGTTAATCAATGTGTAATTGCATGTTATTTTTAATCATTAATCTTCAAAATCATCCACTATTAGGTTAAAACAATCCAAAAAACCTACATGAATCTCATGTCTATATTGTCTCCAAGTGAGTTACAATTTTTTTTTTTAAAGTTAAAAAACACAATAATATAAAGCTGTTTTCCACAGTCTTTTTAATATTACTCTCAAATAGATTTATCTGATAACTGATCGCTGCAATAATCACCTTCATGCATGTCAGCAAAATCATTGAGCTTCTGGCACCTGTGTGTTGTGTCTGAAAAAAGACTCAAAAACATTCTTCAGAGCAGTACAGAGGCTGTACCTTTGATTTTATTAATCCTGTACAGTGTAGTAATCTGAAATCTGCAGTGCCAGATTTAATTTTAAACCATCGCTCATGTGCTGCTCATGTTGATGACATCACACAGACCATGAAAATCCATGACAAGATCTCCGTGGTGAAGAAAGCAAAAGAGATCGGCCATCTCAATGAACTACACAAAGAGAAATATAAGAATATTTAAAATCTTCAGTTTATGATCATTTTTGGTTGTAAACAACATTGATTTAAAGAACGTATGGCATTTAAACATATAGCCTGTGCCTTTATTGGTCATTTCAGAAACAAACTTCTGTTGTCACGCCTTCTGCTGAAAGCTTAGTTATAAAAGGACACTGCTTATCATGAATGAAGCGTTACTTCCACCCTATGTGTCTGTAGACAATGAAAATATGTGCATGCTAATGGAGTGACATTTGTGGGAAAGTAAAAAGCCATTGTTTTTTTTGTTGTTTTATTTTATGTATGTGTGAGTGTGAGTGACAGTCTGAAACTAAATAAAGTAACAACACCAGCTAAATAATAATGTAAATAGAGTTGTTCATTGTTTCCTCTGAGTTCCTGTTTCTCTTGAGACAGATGGGCAAGGTAATTATAGCTGTCACCTTTTGTGCCTCTGACCCTTCCTGTGGCTCATTTGTTGTGACCCAATCAAAGGCCTGAGTCAACAAGTGAACTCTTCTTTATTACTTCCTCTTTATTACTTTAATACTTTGTTTATAGTTACAGTTACCTGCATGTTTCGTTTCCATTTGAAGGGACTGCCCCTCAAAATGCCTATAAATGCAACGTATGTTCATTTTAAAGTCAGACCAGATGACTGCAGCGCCAAGCAGTACGCTCTAACATGCAGACTCATGTTCATTTTCTACAAGAAACACTACTGCTGAAGAGAATCCAAGACTCCTGCTCTTCACTGGAAAAACTTTCCAACAAGTTTTTTTGATCAGGTCTTTATGGTTCAGACAGGAGTTGCTCTTACAGTAATGACATGTAAGAGAAAACTTTGCAATTATATTTAATAATTAGAGCTGTAAATAGATATTTTTGCTATTTTTCGGGCACAAATTGGCACCATAATCATTCCAGAGAATGATTGAGATTTTCAGCCAATAAGCTACATAAATGACATGATCTTACCGAATTCTGTCCTCACTCCCTATGCAGAAACCTCAGTTACAATGGAACCAGCAGACTCCGCATCAGTAATCATGACTGAAGCGTTACTCGTCTCTGCAGACAATGATAATATGTGCATACAGGTGACATCATAGAGCGTTACTGATGACATCACATTCCCATTCATTGTTACTGAACCTGTGCCTTTGGACACCATGGCCTCACTTGTCACACTGATGACATTATAGTCTTGTGTAGTCAGACTTCTGGGTCTTGAAATAAAGTCTGGTCGGTCTATTTTATTATTGAGCTTTAGCTGTGCATAATAACATTAGTTCAATATATTTGTGGTTTTTCAGCCTTTCAGTTAAGAGTATTCACCAGTGTAATTTATGTGCCCATGACTTACTTCTAATGTTATTAACATGGCACACAACTATATTTTATTATATAGATTCAAAGATGTTATTTTATTCTTTATGCATTTTCTGTTATATTGTGACATTTACCCGCTAAGAAACTACAGATGTTTTAAACTACAGAAGTCTTTTTGACCACATGGTTCAAACATTTAATTACTTATAATTGTGTTTTCTGAATAATAAGGTTTGATGCAGTGATGTTAGATAAGTAGGGCTGTTACTATTTGTTTAAGACAAATATGGCAGAATTTCCTGAGAATGATCAAGTTCTTAAAACAGTAAGCTAGATAAATGACATGATCTTACCAACTTCTGTTGTCTCTCTTTCTGCTGGAACTTCAGTTAGAAAAGGACCACCAGACTGCGTACTGTTAATCAAGAATGTGGCGTTAATTCCACTCTCTGATCCTAAAGAAAATGACAAATATGTGCTTACTGATGACGTCACAGTCTCACTTATGCACATTAATGATATCATAGTCTTGTGCAGTCAGACTCAGTGGAGTTTTGGCTATTGGTATAAAGGCTAGTCTTTTTTGTTATTTAGTTTTGATTGTACACAGTGACATCTTCAATGGATATTTGCCATTTGAACTTACAGCCTTCATTTGTCATCTGTGTTTAGAAAATGTTTATATGGATGTGAATTACTGCTGATTTAGGGTTAGGGTAATTAATTATAGAATATAAAATATATTTTTGCACTGATTCAACATTTAGTATTTTTTTAACATTTCCCGAGAATGAACTAGATCTTAAACCACTAGACTACATAGGTCAGCTTACCAACGTCTGTGGTCACTGACTCTGTTGAAACATCAGCACTGGGATCAACAACTGAAATTGTTTCCTTGAC
This sequence comes from Chromobotia macracanthus, assembly GCA_036877525.1. Classification (NCBI taxonomy): domain Eukaryota; kingdom Metazoa; phylum Chordata; class Actinopteri; order Cypriniformes; family Botiidae; genus Chromobotia; species Chromobotia macracanthus. The sequence goes on from JAZGTH010000019.1 coordinate 8,633,430, forward strand.
CTCCACAGCCTTTGGTAATGGCTCAGTCGGGAGCACAGTGAACTCTGCGGTGCCCTCCAGCAGAGCTTTATAAGTGTTGATCTCTCTTTCCAGCTGAACCTTGGTGCTGAGGAGCAGCTGGTAGTCTTGGCTCTGCTGTAGCGCACTCTCACGAATGGACATGAGCTCACCCTCCAGACCTCCAGCTAGCTGGCTCAGCCTGATCAGCTGAGACTGATACTGAGCCTGAACTTCCAGCAGACGCTGTTCTAGGTTGGATTTCTGTAGGGAGGAAACAACATCAGCCCAACAGTATTTATCTGCACTACCAATATAATGCAAATATATACTATACACACACACACACACACACGCACCTCTATGAATGCAGCGTCCAGGTGAGTTTGCAGCCCCAGCATCTGCTTGCGGTTCTCTGTGATCTCAGTACCACCAGTGACGGTCGTCTCAGTGACAATTGCAACTTCTGCTTGTTTTTTCTCCACCTGAACACAACAGAAAAAGAGTGAAACATGTTTAAAATAAATGTTTGTGCCCCAGCTGGCAGTTCTCAGTTTTTAGTTCACCTGTTTAGTGTACCAGTGCTCTGCCTCTTTGCGGTTCTTCTCGATGACCGTCTCATACTCAGCTCGGATCTCGGCCAGCACTCGTGACAGGTCGGCACTCTCAACTTCCTGCACATCCACAGTCACTGTGCCTGCAATCTGCCCACGCAGATCTATCATCTCCTGAACAGTGGAGGTCACAGAACAGAGGTCAGTCATGTACTACTGAGCACAATTTTAAAGACTTACAAGCTTCTATTGTTCTTCTAAACATTTACAAAACTTTTTTTGGTTAGATCAAGTTGAAGAAAGTTCTCTCACCTGCTCGTGTGCGTCTTTGAAATTTTTTAGTTCGTTTTCAAAGACATTGATCTCATGCAGTAGCACATCGCTTGTTGCGTAATACTCTTTCTTCAGAGCTTTTAGATTTGCTATATCCCCCTCCACAGATTGACGGATGCCCAGCTCTGTCTCGTATCTGCACAATGCAATGTGTCATTTCACAGGAATGTATATTAAATCAACATGAAAATGGTACATTTATCGTTTATATTTGTTGAAGCTGCATATATCACGCAAACTTACTTCAATCTGAAATCTTCTGCTGCCAATTTGGCATTATCTATGGCCAAAGTTATTTGTGTGTTTTCTTGAATAAGATTCAGAAGCTGAAGGAGAAAACAGAAAGACATCCACACTATTAACTAGTTGCCTGTCGGTATTGCCTTGTTGAACGTTGTTGACAAATTATGACAAATGATCAGATACTTTCATTAAGAAACAAAATCAGGGTACCGTTTCCCTTAGGGGCTTCAGCTGCATTTGGTAAGGCTCCAGGTCATGGGTAGTTTGAACTCTGTTAATGGTGAATGATCTGAGTTTCTCGTTAAGCTCGCGGTTCGTGATCTCCAAATTTTTCACCTTCTCCAGGTAAGTAGCAAGGCGGTCGTTCAGAATCTGCAGCTGCTGTTTCTCATTGACGATGTGTGCCACACTGTCCATGAAAGAACCTCCACCCATTCCCCCAGCAGCTGCAACTGACCCTCCAACCATTCTTAAACAAGATGAGAGAGACCTTCCACTCGCTGGCCCCAAACCAATGTCAAACCCAGAGCCTAAACCTATCCCAGCACCGCTGTGCAGACCCCCGGGCATCAGTGACTGACTGTATGACTGATTAATTCCACCTCCAAATCCAACTCCTCCACTTCCAAAGCTAGAATAATTCTTGGGCCTCTGAGAGTAGCTACTGAAGGACCTCACAGAAGAGCTTCTAGTAAGAGACATGATTTAGAGTTTAGAGCAAAGTCGTCACACTGTGCAGTAATGATTTCGGTGGAGGGTGCTGGGTTTCTGCCAGACTATAGCTGATGTGTAGGAAGGTGGCAAAGTTAAAGCATTTTATAGAGGGTCTGCTTGTGCACCACTCCCTCAGTGATGGGCCCTTGGGCCTTTGCACAGGCCCCTAGCAACAGAGTGATACAAAGCGGTTGAATTGGCTTCAAGCAAAGTAATACCATGCAAATAGTGCAAAAGGACTTTATTCAAGAACCCTGAGAAAAGTAAGAACCCTGTTTTTATCATTTGGAGTCTGTGTACTTTTGAAGCTGCTGCAGACAGTTGTCAGAATTCATCTTGTGTAACTACAGGGACTCACAATGTGAACAGCAGTGGCATAATATGATCTAAAAACAAATTACTAATCCAAATGGAATTGTTTCTAGGTTTTAGTCGGGTGTAGTTTTTAAGAAGGCAAACATTACAATCGAGACATGAAAACTGCAACTAGACCGTGTGGTGCTACCAAATGGAGATTGTCTCTGTGTATTTGTAAAAACTCTACAAAGCTTAAAGTCTTTATATGCATTTGCTGTTGTTTATTTGTCTTTCACATTTGGACCTCATAGAGTAACTGAGATGTGACTAAGAAGAATGATGGGCCCTTTGGCAAGTGTGAACAGGCCCTGGCAGCGAAGCAGTGTAATTTGCTTAAAGGAAAATAATAGCATGCAAATATTTTACAAAGTTTGTTAAAGACTCATGAGAAAAGTGAGAAACTACTTCTTATTTAAGAAATTCATTTATAATTAATGCATATTTCAGGTGCTACGTGCAGTAGTCAAAATTTATCTTGTGTGGGACTCACAGATAAGAATAGCAGTGGCTGTAAGAGTAATATGCTTTAATAACATATTAACAGTTCAAATTCAGTGAATTCAAAGAGCACTCAGGGAAAATCTTTCTCTGCAGTCTACTTCAGATACACTATATAGAGCTGGTTACTCATCCTCAGATTTAACTTAATGTAGGTCCACTGCAAGAATCAGCAACTTTACAACATATGAAGGAAACTTTTGGTATGCAAGAATGATAGAGGGCAATATTAAATTTAATATTTGTATTTTTGATTTCACCTAAAAAAATCAGCACAGAAAACAGAAAAATATTGGCAGATTTCATCTGGGTCCAGTTTTAATCTACATAAGAAGCCAAACATTAAAAACTGAGACAATAAAAATGTGTTACCTGACTTTAACGTGCAGTGACCAAATGTAGACCATCTCAGTTTATTTGTACAAACCTTAAAAAGCTAACGAGTCATATGCATTTGTTGTTTGTTTGTGTTGAGCTAGATGAACTATCACTTCTTCTAAATCCACCATATTCTGCACTTCCATAACTATCACTTGTGATATCACCAGTGAGTCACTGCACATTTGCCTGTGTGTCATTTATTGTATTTTTGTGACAATTATTATTGTATGTCCTCACAACAACTTTACAAAATAGTGTAATAGTTAAATGTAGCTGTTTATCACTGTTTTATTGGTGTATCTGGTGTAAATGTAACTGTTCAAATACTGTTTGATGCTGTTCTTCTGAAGTTCCTCATTGTTGAGTCAGACAAATGCTACTTTCACAGTTATATGTTTAAATGTTGTCCCTATAATTGTAGCTAGCTACTTTTAATTAATAGTAGTGTGTAGCTCAACTGTGTTTCAACTCCTCCATTGCCAGAGTTACAGAACACATGGGTGCCAGGGAGCAGCTACTTGTAGGACTTCACAGAGTAGGTCTTAGGCTGAGACATGACATTACCCAGAGCTAAGAGCAAAGGAAATGTCACAGCAAGCAGGAAAGATTTCAGCGGAGAGTGCCGGGGCCTGTCAGGCTCTGGTTGATTTGTAGGAAGATAGTGTTTTATATCCTGTGTACTCCCTCAGTAATATGACCTTGAGCAAGAGTGAACAAGTCCCTGGCAACAAAACAGTTTATTTAAAAGTATAGCATGCAAATATTACTAAAATAGTTTGTTAAAGAACTATGAGAAAACCATAAGAAATCTGTCTGAAGAATGTATAATTAACCTGCTATAGGCAATCATTATAATTTAACTTAATAATAATATTTAAACATCATGAATGTGTTTAAAAGCATTTTGGTCCAGATGTAAATCTGAAGGTTTTGTGTCAGATAAATGCTGCTTTCATAGAAAACTATTTATGTGGAGGTATGTGCTGCCTCCACAACTTCCTACATGAGTACTGTGTCTCACTAGCACAACCTAGTGAGACACAGATCATCACACTCTTTAAACAGAAGTGTTTCTGTGTTTACTGTGTTTGCTTCTCAGCTAGTATTTCTCCAGCACTCTCATAGAAACATGTATGTGAGGGTTTACTGTGAGTAGATGCTGTCACCTCTCGACTCAACGCCCACCTGCTGACTGAAACAATTCTCAGTGCCAACACCCACTGGGTTATGACTGACAGGATGGTAAACAGTTCAGATATGGACAAGCTGTTTCCCTCTTGTGTATTATATTTATTGTATAGAAGGTTCAGAGCAGTGGTCTTGTGGCAAAATTTGTGATGGGGAGTCGACTCCAAAAGTCCATTCAATTATCAATAGCCATTAAGTGGGATTTAACTCCAGGACAGGAATCGACTCCCGTTTTTGATGTACGTGATGTTGTGATTGGCTCAAAAAAGCGTATTGTGATGTACTTAAAATGTAACCCTGTAGGTGGGACACCAAAGCAATTGTGCGAGCAGCAGTTTTCTCAGCTTGTTGATAATGTGTTTATGTTATAATTATGTGGGTGTGTCTTCTTGATCATTTATTCATGTTAAACAAAACATCTCATTTCCATTTAACATGGAAGTAAAGGCTGTCGTTAAAAAGTAACGTTAGCAACCAGTGAACAATGTTTGTGTTCATAGTTAAGGTACTGTCATGTGTTTCTAAAAGTGTGCTCTTTTAATGCAGAGTTTCCTGCTTCATGTTGTACCTTATGTTGTAAATCCTGGAGGCAAAGTTAGTGTGCAATAAGGACTGCTATTCTGTATTTATAATTTAAAAAATGGAGTTGAAGAGTCGATTCCAAAAAACACCCCAGAATGATCACCTCTGCTCAAACTGCTTTGATTTGGGTCTGTGAGGTAAGATGTAGATAAACATGCAATATTTGCCAACAGTTTACGATCAAATCGTTAAACGATCATGAGTAGTTTCTGGGGATGCAAACCACGCGCCTTTAGGCAAATGTCAAAGTTTTGAATTGAAAATGCGATTAGGCATGCAATGTAGTTGTGAAGAGTGAGGACACAGAAATACTAGCGGAGCAGTTTAGTATATCAGACATAACATAAAGAGTTAACATATGCAGTTGTGCATTCACAGATAACAGATTCACTATCTGCAAGGAGACTTATCCTCAAACTTCACTGCACAAACATCAAAGCATTACATTCAAGTTCCTTCATTATTTTTCTTTGATTATGTGTTTTGGACAAGAAAACCCTGTTTTTCTGTCTTTATTTGCTCACTCTTGTGTCGTTCCAAACCCCTGCTGTTTCTGAAATGTAAGGACTTCTCCAATGTTCCTCTGTTACAAGTGCATTCTACAATGTCTAGATTTAATGGTACAGCTCAGCTAGTGATATTAAAGTGTCCATAAATGAAATAAAACTGTAAAAATTCCTCTGTAGTCTCTTTTGTTAAACAAAACATAACAGCATTCAGCTTTAGAATGACCTGAGGGTGGAGGGTTGTGGGTGGGGGTCCCTGTTGTTATGCTGACTTGTATTTCTTCTTACCAGACATCCTGTTCTATTTGCAATTAATGTAATAACTTTTATATGTTTGTAAAATTAATAAAAAGAAACTGGGAATAGAATGACCAGGGTAATCATTTAAAAAAAATATAGTCTTGCTGACTAACACCATCATGTCCGAGACATCAGTTAAGAAAATCTCATTTTATTCCTTTTCTTTGGGAACAATAAAATGAATAAAATTGGTAGTTATAGCCATAAATATTTCATATAATTTTAAAAACATGAATGGTCATGATGCCCAGCTCTGTCTCATACCTACAATACAGTTGGAATTGCTCAAGTGCATTTATTATCAACACAATAAGTTTATTCATCTGACAAAAGGAAGCAATGTTAAATACATAATTACCTATCAATCAATTATTTAATACAATAATAAGAACTGGAATATAACAATCCTTCCATCAAAAAATAATTATATAGTCATTTGCCAAGCAACACGGCAATTTAACACAATGTATTTATTTATATTATATATATTATTTATATGTATATCTATATTTTACAAAAGTTTTAAGTGTGGCTCAGCCACTAACAATTTAGAGTCAGAACTGTTTTAACAATAATTGCATACATTTCCAAGCTAAAATATGTTAATGCTTCACTGAAAAAGAATATTTTCTTGCAAAATTGTACAATTTGAGATAATATTAAGATAATAATCTTACTTTAATCTGAGTTTGTGTGTTTTCTTGAATAAGATTCAGAAGCTGAAGGAGAAAACAGAAAGACATCCACACTATTAACTAGTTGCCTGTCGGTATTGCCTTGTTGAACGTTGTTGACAAATGACAAATGATCAGATACTTTCATTAAGAAACAAATCAGGGTACCGTTTCCCTTAGGGGCTTCAGCTGCATTTGGTAAGGCTGCAGGTCATGGGTAGTTTGAACTCTGTTAATGGTGAATGATCTGAGTTTCTCATTTCTCATTGTGGTCTCCAAATGTTTCACCTTCTCCAGGTAAGTAGCAAGGCGGTCGTTCAGAATCTGCAGCTGCTGTTTCTCATTGACGATGTGTGCCACACTGTCCATGAAAGAACCTCCACCCATTCCCCCAGCAGCTGCAACAGACCCTCCAACCATTCTTAAACAAGATGAGAGAGACCTTCCACTCGCTGGCCCCAAACCAATGTCAAACCCAGAGCCTAAACCTATCCCAGCACCGCTGTGCAGACCCCCGGGCATCAGTGACTGACTGTATGACTGATTAATTCCACCTCCAAATCCAACTCCTCCACTTCCAAAGCTAGAATAATTCTTGGGCATCTGAGAGTAGCTACTGAAGGACCTCACAGAAGAGCTTCTAGTAAGAGACATGACTTTGGACAGTCATCACAGTGTGCAGTAATGATTTGTGGTGCTGGGTGTCTTCCAGGTTGTGGTTGATGTGTAGGAAGTTGGCAAAGTTTGCAGTGTTTTTAATTCTAGTCTGCTTGTGCACCACTCCCTCAGTAATGGGCCCTTCGACAAGAGTGAACAGGCCCTTAGTGACAGAGCAGTTTAATTTATTTAAAATTAAATGATAGCATGCAAATATTTCAAAATTTTGTTTCCATTTCGTTTTTTTTTTTTTTCAGATGTGATCCATAATTGAAATACACAAACACAGATGTGGAACAGTGGGTCATTGAATTGTGAAAAATGGATGCACACCTGAGCTGTCTGAAGACAGTGACAGCATTGGTCCACATTTTAGGCCTCCAACCCTTTTTTACACGCATACACATGCATGTGGTGAGTAGTGAGCTGTGCACACACACAGACCCGGAGCAGTAGGAAGTCATTCACTGCAGCTCCCGGGAAGCAAATGGAGGTAAGGTGAAAAAAGGAAAAAAATATACACTGCCATCTCATTTGTTTCTTTTTCAAAGTGAAACTGAATGACCGAATGACTGATGCAAACAAACAATGAATAGAAGAGATCTGAAGAGAAGAACTGAAGAGATCCAGTCTAGTGGAAAACAGCAACTGCATTTTCAACTACAACATTCACATAGCTTTTATCTTCCATCTCTAGGAATCCCATACACAGCACACACAGTTTATTGATTCCATTCCAGGACGTAATTGTGCATTTTTATTAAAAAAGAACTGTGTGAACAATCACATTCATTACTCTAAAAACCAGAGTCACAACTGTGTTTTGCTGCTGTGTTTATTTCCCTGCATCCCATCAAAATCATCCTTGGAACAAAAGATGGTCTGTGTTTTTAGCAGTGGAACATGTAAGTCATTAACATTATACAATTATTATGAAACCGTAATGGTTCCACAACTAATGCAGGTTATAAAGACTGCATTGGTCCCACAAGCAGCTTTGATTGATCCATAATCGGTTGAACAAAACTTTCATCAACACAGTTTCATTGTCAGTTAAATCACACAGATACACAGACACACACAGTTTCAGAGTCGGAACAGTGAAAGACATACAGACTCATTTATTCCACATCAGAATCACACAAGGGAAACTGGCACAACTGTTTGGGGAAAATGTTTGTTTCATAGATGATATGAAAGGAAATGTTGTTTAGTCATTTAGAGACTAGATCATGAAATTCTTGCACCACTCAGCAGCATAAATTACTAACTACAATACCCTTTCTTCAGTGTTTCAGGACAATTCTATCAAAACTTGGAATCATCATTATACGAATTCTATAAGACAAATGGTTGAAGTGCTCTATTAATGTTTCTATCCAATAAAATAGGAGCTATTTGGACTGTACCAAACATGCAAATAGAGGTGTTGTTTACTTTTTAATCATTACACTTTTATGAAAACTAAAAGGCAAGTCCATGGCATTTATACCTGTTCATGCAGAAAGAGAAAAATGGTTCATAAAACATTTAATTTGACTACTCACTTCATTATGGAGACTGTTGCTGACTAAAGGTTACTGTTTGTGCTGGTATGGTGTTTATTTGGAGGAATGGTATGGGATGTGAAGTTTTGTTTGTATTTTTAATTGCATGGGAAAGATTATTTTATTTTATTAATCCTAACAGGATTTATGTTATTTGGGTGGGAGTGGTCGTTTCAGTGGGAGGGGTTTATTTGGGTGTGGCTGCTTTTTTGGGTGTGCCATGTTTTTTGGCATGCCACAGCTGAGCGGGAATAGTGAAAGCATCAACACTCATGCTCAGGGTACGAGACGGAAGCACATTGAACTGCTTCCTGTCTGAGCTATATTTATAAATGGCCTCCACAGCTGATGAGTAAATGACACGCGGGCCAACACCACAGAGTCGATGTAGTTCCTCAGACTGGCCATCGAGAGTGTAGATGGCACGAAACTGACAGTTGGAATCCCGCAGGAGGATCAGGAAATGACTGGCTGAGCTCTTTTCCATCTCCTATAATCAGAGGGCAGAGAGGAACTGTGATAGAGCTGTAAGAACAGGCATGAGGGAGTGACTGATAGAGTGAAGAATGACACACCTCAATCATCTTGTTTTTCTGAAATTCATTGACTTTGCCAGCGAGGCAGCAGCGTGAGAGAGCGTTGTGAATTATGAACTTGTTACATTTAAAACTGGGTTCCTTAAACAATTTAGGACCTACAACAGATAGGACAAAACTTTACATGTGAGTGACCAGGCCACTGCTGAACAGCACATAAATCAAATGAGATTCTAACTATAGCCAACATGTGGTGACAGTTAGTGTATGACATGATTATGTTGGCTTGACAAAGTAAACATTCTTTTACTGGAAAAACTTGGATTATTTATTAGAAATAAAATATATTATAACTTATTTGATAACTTTAATCTAAGCCAGGTCCCTGATGGAGTGTGGTGTATGTTTTAACTGTTCACTTTTCCCATTGCTGGCAACAAACTGTCAGAAACGCAGGTCGGTGGAGCGTTTACATCCTTTGATATTTTGTGTGGTGGCTCTTGATCTGAACTGTAAACCTCCAGGGAACACTTTGTCAAGTCAACATTTAGTCTGTTTTGATTTCTAGCCCTGTATTATTGCTGCATCTCTAATCACTGTTCACTCTGCACTTATTCTCCATTACTGGTCTTTCCAGTAAGTGTTTCTTATTTTCCATAAAATAACTCTTTACCGGTGTATTCTTGGATGGAGGCTGGAGAGGATGCGTTGGAGTCGTTTTCCCAATCTTTCTCACCATTGTGATTGGCCAGCTGCCCCGATGACATCAGCTTTAAAGGTGAACCTGAATTGCTAAAAAAATAAAATAAAAAAGATAACATGGACATGGAGAACATGGAGGAAATAACTCAAGATACACATCTAAAGAGAATTGTACACTACCTGGGTGCTTTATCTGCTAGTAGAGATCCACTGTCCTTCTGGTTACATGTAGCTGCGTGAGTTAACAACTGATTTTAGGTCTTAATAATTAAAACATCTGGTGCTGGAATTCTTTGAGAAGATGAATGTAACATGAAATCAAACATGTCTTGAAATCACTTGTTTTCTGCATCACTAGCAGCAAGCAGAAATGCAAATATAATGACTGTTTTCAAACAGTTGTTTTGGATATTAAGTAACTAAGTAGCTGTTTTGAAAACGTTGTAGTTTTTCCAATAACAAGTTTTCCTGATTTTTAAGTAACAGTGTTCTTTAAGTAGTATAGTTAACTATTGTTTCAAAGGCTTTACTATAGTTTTACTAGGATGTGTAGCTCTAATAAATAGATTGCACTACTAATACTGCTACTATTAGAATTGCTACTAGTGGCACAGAAGTAGTATACTGAAACTCGTGTGTGTGATTACCTATTTTGTTCTTCCCTGGCGAGTGTGTGAGCTCATGGTTTTTGTGTGTTTTTTGTGAGTGCTGTTTTTTGCCACTGTGTTTTGGTTTCTGTTTAAGAACCTTCTCTAGATCAGCCATAATCCTCAGCTGCTGCCGCCTTTCATATTCTGCCCTTGTAAATACTCCCCGTCTCAGGGGTGTGGCTGGAGGCGTGGCCTGTGAGGGAGGGAGTGGGGCATATGAGGTGGGTAATGACTGTGAAAGCGGTGGAGTCTGAGAATGATGAAGATCATCCATCGAAGACTGTTGGCTACAGAAGAAGCAGAGATCAGTGAGTACACAGATTTACACTTAAATACAGGTGTGCAACTAAGTCTTTGTAAGTGTATACACAGGGTACGAGCTATAGGGGATCTGGCAGTTTAATGGATATGTGAATGTTCTCAGCATGTGTTCTTGCCTGTTTTCTGGGTCTTGCCTGTGTTTCCGTCGTTTGATCTCTTGCGCTCGTCTTTGCTGCCGCTCTAACAGCAGAGCTTTTTTCTGGGCCATCTCCTCCTCTGAGAGACCCACCTCCTGAACATCCACAAACAACCACATTACAAACATACAGTTACATGCACATCACCAACAAACACACATCTACACACCTTAAAGAAAAGGTCGAGCCCCAGCCTGCTTTCACTCTCTGTTTGGTCACTCATGGAATCGGATGAGAATATCTCTGGACCCTGTTCCAAATCTGTGTCATCTTCCAATGTCCCTGCACCCCCCATCTCCTCCCGCTCTTCCTTAACACGAGCACTGCTAAGAAGCATGTCACTTTCAAATGAGCACTCTGACAGGGCTCCAGAGCTGCTCCCACCCTCTAACAGTTCAATTGGGAGTGCAGCTGGAGGTCCAGCCTCCAGCTCCAGGGTGAAAATTGGGGTGTGATGGTCACTACAGCCTGATTCTGAGCTGCTTTCCTGGGCAGGGGCAGGTTGGGGTGGAAAGTCCTGTGGTGTACAAGGACCTCCAAGCTGTAGTGAAGACCAGGTCTGCACCTGACACTGGCTTGGAGAAACTCGCCGCAGATGAGGAAGTGTGTCAACGTTTTGTGGGGGTGTCAAGACACGTGTGAGAGGCTGGAATCCAAGATCTGCTGGACGAGAAGGACATTGGCGTTTTGGGCTCCTGGGAGCAACGTTACGTTGCCTACATGATGCTGAGCTTTTGGGGGATCTGGGAGTGTCAGAAGGTGATGGAGATCCAGACGGCGAAACAATATGGATAGAGTCTCTTGAAAGATGAGGGGGTGTGGCAGGGGGTTTATGAGTGGCTGGAATGACCCATGCCTTGTTGGAAGGAGGTGTCTTATTTAAGTTTTTTCTTTTTGGAGAACCCACCATTTTCTTTCCCATAAGCTTTTGCTGCTGTTCTGTTAGGTGCTGCATATCCTTTTGCAGGGTCTGGAGTGCAGAGCTTAGCTTAGCTACTGCCTCATTGTATTCCACCAAGGGTGGTTCTCTGTCCTCTGCTTTCTTGGTTTCAACAGAGAAGGTCACCTGTTTCTCCAGTTTGGGTGGACCTACAACCTCACTGGAGCTCTTCTTTTGTTTCTCATTTACTTTCTCCTCCTCTTTTCTCTGCTTCTCTTTCTCTCTGTTCTCTTCCTGTTCGAGCTGCTGCTCCATTTGTGTCAGTCGTTCCTCCAGAGTAAGCGACTGTGCCTTATCTTCCACATCTTCTTCCTGATTTTTTTGTAGCTGAAGGAAGGCAGTCTTGCCCAGCCTCTGTCTGTGCTTGGTAAAGATGGCCTCAATGCGTCTCTTCTGAGCTTCTATTGCCCTGCGTTTCTCTTCCAAACGTGCCCCCAGCTCATGTGCCTCTGCTGCTCCAGCAGGGCTCATCCCTGAACAACTGGATGATTCTCCCGTCTCCTGGGATCTGGAGACAGGGGAATCTAGCACCTTCTTCCTACGCTGTGCAAAATTTGTCATGTGGCCAATCTTGGGACCATTGGTTGGGCTAGAGTAGGTTTTAGAAAAGTCTTCTGATGTGTCAGAGTCTAAATTTCTATCACACAGCACAGAATTGTCATCATGTGAACATATAGGCTGATGTTTGTCACCACCTGGGTTCTTGCTGCTATCGGACCCTCCTCTCATTGGTTGATACATCATTCCTGATCTACAGGGGGCAGAGCTACTCAAACTAGCCCCACCCTCCTCAGGGTAGTGAAGGTAGAAGCCAGAAGGCGCCCCCTCTGGCCGCAGACGGGGCTCACTGTGCACCGGACAGGTGGGACGAATGACTTGTAAGGCTTCCTCTATTGTAGGTAATTCCCCTAGAGGCGCCTGACCAATAAGCTTACTCAGATCCTCTGGGGGGGTGTAGGGGTCAGGGTTGCTTACTGTGGTGAGGCTGTCTGTGCTGGCCGTACGGAAGAGAGGATTCCCCATAACAATATCAACATCACTGTCCAGAGGGAAGGGGATGCTGAAGGCCACAGCAGAGAGAGGACGACTGCAACAGAATGATCAAGACTGAGAAGACTTGGTCCTTGAATTTATGTTACAGTGAATGAAGGAAAAATGTTTCCTTCATTCACTGTAACATAAAAGGAAAAGGAAATTAGCTTCAGTTTCTTGATCGATGAAGACAAGGACACTTAGAAACAGAAATACCTTGTTTGTTTTTTGCTCCAGCCTTGTCCTTCTGCATTACAGCAACAGAAAACAAAGGCAGTAACAGTTAAATACACCAGAAGTAAAGTGGCCCCAAGAAGAATTTGGACCCTTAAAGTTTACTTCATTAACAGTGCAAATGAACGTGTCTGATGCAAATGCTACAGGATCATCTCTATAGTTAATGTGATGATCTGCACCTGTATTTCTTCTGACAGACACCAGTGTAAACTTAAGGAGAACTGACTCCATACAGCCACAACAAATTACATTGAAAATAGTTATTAAAAGGAAAAAAGGATTATTAGAGGTCTAGCAACATCTGTTGCAAATGTCCAGATATTTTATAGGGCCACATTCTGCATCAGTCAACAGCCACGTGACTATAAATCAAAATTTCTTTGTTGTTTCACCTATAATTGGATCAAATGTGGACAAACACAACTTTTGGGTTAAATTAACCTATAGAGGATTTAAGGTTAATTTAACCCAATAATTGTGTTTGTCCATGCTTTACCTGGGCATGGGTTAAAACAACCAAGCATTTTTTTAGAATGTCCCAGCATGCAGTTCTCACCAGATGTGGAGAAAGACTGGGGCAGGAACGACTGCTTTAAAATGAAAGACGGAGAGCCACTGCAAGATGAACACATGATGCTGTTTAGCATTGACAGCATGCTGATGCGTGAAGCACATTTGTAGTGTTTCATACGTCACCTGCTGGTGTTGCCATTGACCGGACTCTTGCAGTCAACCAGGTCTGACGCATCTGTAGATGAAGTTCACATTTACGGCCTGAACGCTGCCTGTGTTTTTGTGTCAGATCAAGTGTATGCATGTATGTCTGGGTTTATTTGTACCTGTTAGGTCCAGTGTGTGTGTGGGCTTGACAAAATCTGGCTTCTGTACTTCAAACATGGCCAGCAGCTCCGACAGAAAGCACATAATGTTCACCTTTGGAGCCAAAGGTCAAAATTCTTATTCATTTATTATTTAATTCAATTACACAGCCAAGACTCCTGTAAGAACGTACAGTACTAGCAATAAGCAAATACATTACAAAAAGATGCACAGTCTTTTGGGGCATAACTCACCCATAAAGTGGGCGGGGCATACAGCAAATCCTCGAGCTGGAGAGAGCAGCAGATCTTTAGATGACTTTCACAAAACTCTCTGATCAGCTGCAGATTATACAAACTATCTGCCACAGACATGATCTCCTTCAAACACACGTCTACAGAGACAGAGCAAAACCGAGTGATGGCGAAACAGAGAGATTAATAAAGAACTAATGTGTGTGTCTGTGTGTTTTACCCTCCAGGGGCAGAATCTGGGGGCAGTAAAAGTGAAGAGCAGCAGCAATGGCACAACCGTTGGACAGATCCTTAACATCAGACACCACAAACAACACGGGTGTCTGTTTCGACTGAACTTTATCTTTCCTATAACGGATCTGAGACAGACAGACAAAAAATTGTGAGCAAAACAGAAACATACGTTTGGAACATTAAAGACCATGAAAGGAAATCAGGGGGAATATGACACAAACAGTATTTCAGATTCAATAAGCAAATCAGATTCAGTTAGGTGTAAGTGACCTTATTTTGTTCATAGCAACAATTGCTATCAGTGAGTGTGTAATAAAAGCGAATCAACGCAACCCTTGATTGATTAAGATCACTAAACCAATGTAAGTGGAAGACCTGACAGTCGTCATTGGCACTTTTACAACATAAACTTTATTTACTATATTTTTATAGCATTTTTACAGATGAGGGCGTCCCCAAGTTTCGCTTTTGGGTAGAAATTTGTCCTTAAACAAGTAAACCCCCACACACACATACAAAAACTCCAGCACAAATCAGCCAGTGTGTGTACAACAGATACACACACACACACACACACACACATCCAGGTCCAAGTCATATCTTTCCCTAAAAACAGAAAAAAGAAGATATATTTTGCATATGAACATAAAACTGGGTTAGGGTTAATTAAGCTGGACTTTCATGACCTGATCGTTATGGGTTTTTTTTTTTACAAAAGATAATCTTTATTTCTTTTGACTTTAGGGTGAAATACGACACGGGCAAGTTCACCCAACCAACAAACAACAAACAAACAGAAGGACAAGGCCAAAGCTCACAGGTGAAGGAGAAAGACACAAGATTGATGTCTGTACAAATGTGTCTCATTGTGTTTGTGTGTTTGTATGGAGGAGCGACAGCCATACAGTGTCCAGCCATAGAAATACAGCAGGTGACACTGAGTAACAAACCAAACAAAACAAAGAAAATAGCAAGTAAAACTGAATTCTACATAAAACTAAAAAGTGACCAGCAAAACACTCCAAATACACGATTCATGTTCAGGAATGCTATAGCATTAAAATGACATCATGACAGTGATGACATCATGCAGACTGTGTGTATGTGAAGAGGAGGCGGGAGGATACGTTACCACAGGAGGTTTGTTTCCAGATTCCTTCAAACAAAATGCGATGGCATGCTGGTGCAGTATGACAGAGAGAACACAGTGGTAAATGCTCAGGGGTTGGCAAACAGATTTACAGTCACATGACATGGGGTGGAGACAATGCACAACTCCCCACCCCCTGTTTCCTATTGGCTGGACCTATAAGCATACATGTTTGTCATTCATATGCCAATGCTGTATAATTGGCTGTGGGTTTATGAATGGGAGGGGTCAGAGACCTTATTTGCATGTGGAACGAACGAGTCAATATCAGTATACTGCACTTCGTTTAGCTTCATTCCAGTTCTATTCAAACATGTGAAAAGGGAGACGGTGTCGAAGTTAATGTTTTCAGCAAATTGTACCTATATATCGATTTGTTTACTTAAATCTACAAATTTGTTTTTTACTTGAATGAATGATTTTGACCACATGAATGATTTGAACCAGTTTGTCAAGAAAAGAAGCTAACACACACGTATATAACAAACGAGAATTGTCAAAAGACCCAATCTGTTCTATAAAATGTGAATGTTTGAGAGAAGAGAGAGAATACTATGGGTTAGAGTGTATTATTAGAGGTGCAATACTCACTGGAACCAGTTTCCAGTACCAGCGCTGTGGACACTGACCCACAGCAGCAGATGAATGAGAGAGAACAGTGTTAGTGTCAGAGAGTTAAACAGAAACAGCAGAGTTAGTAGAGAGAGAGAGTGTAATGTTTACTTACAGATGGCTGAAGTGGTTGCAGGTCTGTGCAAGGGTTTGGTTTCTGATTCTCCTCAAGATTAAAGCTTTCCCGCAACTTCTGATTTACCTGCAAACACACACACACAGGAAATGAAAAGGCTGCTGCTATGATTTGACTTTCTCTACCACAGTGCTTCTTAACTGGTGGTTCATTTCATTCATGAGGACGTTTGTATTTATTTTTCTACAGTAAAACCTGTTGTGTCTAATGTAAAATCTGAGTCCTGTAACAAAAGCCACCAGAAAAGCATTGCTCTGATTGTGACATGCACTACAAAAATATAGAACTATGTAGAATTGATTGATTTGTTAATGATTTTTGTTAATGATTTTTTTCACACCTTTTCTAAGTGTTTAATCGTGTTCTGTTTACACAGAGTTCAGTTGTTTACTTGAAACCATGGTCACTCCTGACATACTCATTGTATTCACAGCCAAACTGAACAAGTTCATTAGAACTAGTTTACAGTATGTATGTGGCCTTTGGTGTGTTGGGAGGGTTTTGTTTGCCAGGTTGTGGGTAGGTCCTAGACTGAGGAACCTTGTTGATCCAGAAGAGAAGAGAGTTCTCCCAGCTTGCGTTGTCCCCAAACTGATCAGCCTCCTTTGCCATCTTGACCTGCAGCACTGTATCCATGGCACTCAGCGTCATTAACGAATCAATCACTGCCAGGTGCACTCCCTATGACCAATCAGAGTTAGCCAATAAAATCACAGACATCAATCTCAGATCAAAATGAAATTTCATGCCAAGAAATTGTGCAGATTACCGAGTGAAACGGTTAGGACGGTTATTAAAACATTTTTAATAGGTCAAATCACTGATTCGGTGCTCCACAGACCAATACATGTATAAAACCAAAGAACCGCAAGAGCAATTCAAGAGCCGACGGCTCCATATGCTTTTAAATTGCTCTCATAGTACGTTGATGTCATTCATGATCAGTGTGTGCAGCGCTAATTCAAGTGAAACACACCTTATATTACAGTACATTTGTTTCACGGGAGAGGGCCTGTGTGCATGCTTGTCATACATATGCACTAATTAGCTTTAGTATATCATTTTCTAGCTTCTGAGTGATCTGAGTGAAGGGTTTCACTTAGATCACTCAGAAGGCTGTCACTGAGATGAATGATCACTGATGTTCAGAGATCATTAAAGATCTCAGAGGTTCACTCACCATGTTGATGGGTTTCTGAGTCAGCTGCATCTCACTGACCGGGTTCTCTTGGTCCAGTGGGACCAGGCCGTATCGGCTGAGGAGCTGCAGCAGGGTGCTGTGGTCTCTAGGGGGTGCTGTGATTCTGGTGAGGGGCTGTGAGGTGAAGGCACGACAGTACAGGTCACATGACAGCAGGAGGCGCTGTACTGCAGGACTGATTCCTTCATCAGAGGACAGCGCCTCCCTCAGGCCAGCTGGAATACTCTCTACAGACACACACACAGAACAACACTTATAACAATCATTCAGATGAAACAGAGACAGCAAGTGAAGAAATATTGCATAGTATTACTTATCGTAACTGTCGGGAATCAGATGTCTTTGTCTTGTTGTCTAGTTTTGCCTGCAGTACATTATCTTTATTTAAATTATAATATTTATGCAGATTATTGCAGTTTTTTCCAAACCTTTTATTGACAATATTTAAGGCATCTGCTAAATTTTATGGTTAAAAGTGTTATAAATAATAATAATAAATAAATGTGTTAAGTGCAGTGTCAGAGATGACAGAGTGATTCTAATATGTGTATCTGCATGAGTACACAAACAGTCTGAAATACAAGATGTAAGTGTGTAATAGAGACACATCTTGAGAAAGCTCTCTCTCTTGCAAACCCTTCACTTTCAAACTACTTACTAAAAACTCTACATAATGATTTTATGACAGTGCAACAGTGCCCACAGCTGTGAGTGAGGGCAGGTGCAGGTATGAGTGGAATGAAAAGTCTACATCATTATGTACAGTGTGAGTCTGTGTGTGTGTGTTTTAGTAGGTTTACATTAATCCAGCACTAAATGACAGATCTCCGTCACAAAACATCACTAGAGAACAGCTCCTTTCATTCAGTCAAGCTCCTGACAATGGTGTGCTGTTTTTGCACTTTATTTGATACAGACACATCTGCACTGAGGTTTAGTTCTAGTTGGGATAATTTGTCCAAATCTGACAATATATTTGCCTTCATTTAAATAAAGACCTCAACACCATTTCAGAAGACAAACTTTAGAAGAGTACATTTAAATTTCACTTCTTTTTATCATATTCTGGTTATTGGAAAAATTATCATTTTAGATTGTCAACCCTGTTATTTTGCAATGTAAAAAATTAATGAAATAATGAAAACTAGATTTTTTTTTTTAATATTTACAGAAATAAGTAAAACCAAAAAATATTGTAATATTGTGGCACAAAGCTAGTAATAGTTAACTAACTACAAAACCGTCAACCCTGTTGTTGTTAAGGCCTTTATATTAATACTGTACATAGGCCTTCAGTCTAATAAAGCCAACATGTATTATTATACATACATTTGGTTTAAACTAGCCTTAAGGACACTTATAACACTTAATGACATTTACACAATCTTCAAAAACACAGAAATGCTCTTTAAAGACTCTAGTTCTACAATATGACCCTTATACTTCACCTGAATCACCACACAGAAAGAGATGTGCGCACATGCGTGAAAACAACAAAGAGATTCCCGTGAGAATCCGCTAATATCGTGTGATGAAGTGTGTCAGTGTTTCAACAGAAAAAAGACGGTAACGTACAGGTGACGCCCCGCGTTCCGGTACCGATTCAGACGAATAATGCGGCTCACGCATCGGTCCAGCCGGCCTCGAACACGCCCGCCTGTCGCTATTACACCGGTGCAGTATGTCTGTATGTGTGGATGCTGAATGATGGTGCTGATGCTGCGGCGCATCATCGGGTTACCTTCTGATCCGTGCGCTCTGCTCAGCAGCCAGCGGACACTGGCGCGGGTCTTGGCTCGGGTGGAGTCGTATCGGTCCAACGGGCTGATCTCCGGTACCGACACCGCTCTCCTCACCGCGGACGCATCCATCATGAGCGAGCCGCAGGCAGTGCGGATATTACCGACAAAACGACGTGAAAGAGGCAAAAATAATGTTAAAATATCATTCTGGGGGTTGGACGCTTGATCATCACCAGACCCTGGAGACTGTTATCCGTCACCGCGCGCGCCGCATCGCACTGCCGCGGAGCCGCCCATCCCGCGCCGCGACCGGCGGATGTCAGGCGTTCACTCCCAGCTGTCAATCACATCACCACCATCCAATCGCATGCTAGAACGGGCGTAGCGTACAGACAGACAGACGTACAGGCAGACAGACAGACGTACAGACAGTCAGGCAGACAGACAGACGTACAGACAGTCAGGCAGACAGACAGACGTACAGACAGTCAGGCAGACAGACAGACGTACAGACAGTCAGGCAGACAGACAGACGTACAGGCAGACAGACAGTCAGACAGGCAGACAGACAGACGTACAGACAGTCAGGAAGACAGACAGACGTACAGACAGACAGACAGACGTACAGACAGACAGACAGACGTACAGACAGGCAGACGTACAGGCAGACAGTCGTACAGGCAGACAGTCGTACAGGCAGACAGACAGGCAGGCAGACAGGCAGGCAGACAGACAGGCAGGCAGACAGGCAGGCAGACAGGCAGGCAGACAGGCAGGCAGACAGGCAGGCAGGCAGACGGTACAGTCAGACAGACAGGCAGACAGACGTACAGTCAGGCAGACGTACAGTCAGGCAGACGTACAGACAGACAGACAGACGTACAGTCAGACAGGCAGGCAGACGTACAGTCAGACAGGCAGGCAGACGTACAGTCAGACAGGCAGGCAGACGTACAGACGTACAGTCAGACAGTCAGGCTGACGTACAGACAGACAGTCAGGCTGACGTACAGACAGACAGTCAGGCTGACGTACAGAGACAGACAGACAGTCAGACAGACAGATGTACAGACAGACAGACGTACAGTCAGACAGACAGACAGATGTACAGACAGACAGACAGTCAGGCAGACAGACGTACAGGCAGACAGTCAGACGTACAGGCAGAGAGACAGACGTACAGTCAGACAGG
The DNA here is from genome assembly GCA_036877525.1 of Chromobotia macracanthus. NCBI lineage: Eukaryota > Metazoa > Chordata > Actinopteri > Cypriniformes > Botiidae > Chromobotia > Chromobotia macracanthus. The sequence continues at coordinate 8,653,856 of JAZGTH010000019.1, forward strand.
CAGAGAGACAGACGTACAGTCAGACAGACGTACAGACAGACAGGCAGACTGACGTACAGACAGACAGGCAGGCTGACGTACAGACAGACAGGCAGGCTGACGTACAGACAGACAGGCAGGCTGACGTACAGACAGACAGACAGATGTACAGACAGACAGACGTACAGTCAGGCAGACAGATGTACAGACAGACAGACGTACAGTCAGGCAGACAGACGTACAGACAGACAGTCAGACGTACAGACAGACAGTCAGACGTACAGACAGACAGTCAGACGTACAGACAGACAGGCAGAGAGACAGACGTACAGTCAGACAGACAGACAGACGTACAGACAGACGTACAGTCAGACAGACGTACAGACAGACAGGCAGACTGAGGTACAGGCAGACTGACGTACAGGCAGACAGATGTACAGGCAGACAAGCAGACTGACGTACAGACAGACTGACGTACAGACAGACTCTCAGACTGAACGTTTCACTGTAACGTAAGAAGTTTAACATCTATCGATCACGTGCCCGAGACAGGGAACGCCTTCGCAGCGACTGTCGACTCAGCTGAACTTTTAATATCGTAAATTCTGCCTGTTAAGAGGAAATGAATATTTGACATTTTGTTAAATGGAGGTATTGGTCGTTTTATACTGTGATTATTTCGGGAGGACGTATGACTCGGATGTTGGACATCTGGCTTTTGATTTTCATTTGGCATTGCCGTTAATGCGCCCTCAGTGTGGTCAGGTGTTTGCACAGAGATATTCACAGAGGAAGATCCAATGCTCTCAAATACTACAGCTTCATACACCGCAGTGTTCAGGAGTATCTTTCAGCCCTCTTTGTGTTTCACTCATATGTTGTGAAGACAGTCAAACTGGTGCAGAATCACCGGAAGAAGCAAGCCGCTCAACATCACGATTACTACAGCAATGTGTATGATTGCTCTGGAGATGAAGTCTCAGAGAGAGCTTCTGTGGAACCAAAACCTCGCTTGACTTTCAGAGACATGCCATTGATATAGCACTGAAGAGCACTAGTGGACATCTGGATCTCTTGTTGCGGTTCCTTCTTGGTCTCTTGTGACTGCTGTCGGACTTTGCTGAGGTGCTCTCAGCTAACAGTGGACATAGTGCAGCTCAATATTCAAAAGACAACAAAGTACATTAAGAAAAAGCTCAGGATGACAATCAGAAAACCTCACCTGCAGAGCGTTGTATAAACCTTCTCTTTTGTCTGATGGAGCTTGGCAGTCACTCCATGATAGAAGGGATTCAGAGATTTTGTATCTATGAGCTACACGGGGCAGAAACTGACAGCTGCCCAGTGTTTCTCTCTGGCCTATATCATTCAGATGTTAGATGAGGTTCTGGAAACATTGGACCTAAGTAAATACAACTCAACTGATGAAGGGACTCATGCAGAAATGCTATGAGGTAATAGCCTCTGCACTTCTTATGCCCAACTAGGCTGGAGGGTCCCTACTGCAGTCTGTGAACTTCAGTCAAACAAAACAGGAGAATAAAGGGAAAGATCTTCTTCGTGCTGCTCTGTTTGGACCTCAAACTCAACCTCACTGAGGTAATTCTGTCATCATTTGCTCATTTTAAATACAAATTACTTTCTTTTGGGGAACATGAAGACAGATTATATTTCAAATTATAATTGAGGGCTACAATGGAAGACAAAAATGTAGACAATGACTGAAGGTTCAATCTGTTCAAAGCTTTACAGCTTCTCGTCACTGTTTGCTGTTGCTCTGTGGGACAGAGCTGGACATTCCTCAAAATGTCTGTAGAGGAAATAAAAACACACAGGTTAGGAACAGCATGAGGGCCAATAAATGACAGAATTTTCATATTTGGATGAACTATCACTTTAAACTAGAAACATGGCACATTTTGTAAAGAATCGACAAAAATTCTTTAGCAGTAAAAACAGAGATTACTTCAGTTGCTTGCTTTTCAGTGTAGTCTTTACATGCAGTCTGACAGATGACTGTGCAAGTACTCTGGCATTAGCCCTTGAGTTGTCGGAATCTAGAGTAATGGAGCTCAATATTTGCTACAATAACTTCACTTCAGCTGGAGGTGAGCGCATCTGTCAAGGCCTCTTGAGTCACAGCGGTAAGCTGATAAAACTTAGGTGAAGAATTTATTTCAGCTTCAGTTACAGGTGCAAGACAAAGAAAATGGTCAACTTTAACAGCAGTTTCAGTAAGAAGGACTATAATTATCTTGTTGTATTGTATGGTTATCTATTTATCATATTTTAGCCTGTCTGGCTGCCAGGTTAGTGTGCATTCTTGCAAGTTTTTGGCTTCAGCTCTAAAATATGAAACCATCATAGTAAGCTAGGGACACACCATACCAACATCAAAGAACTAGAGTCAACAAAAGCCAGCTGTGGTGTTGCCTTGTGTCGGTGCATAAAGTTGCGCTTCACACCACAAAGACTACAGCCAACTACCATGTGTTCTGTGCCTCTCACACACCAGCAGGTGGCAGCTGAACTGTAATTCAAACAGGGAAATTGGAGAACAGTCTCTCTGCTGCTTCTTTAAATACAGAGTGTAAAATATAAGCATTATGCACGTTTTATATGACTTGTATGAAAAATATAGTCAGTCAATGAGGACTGCCAATGAAGACCTACTAGAGCCAACGACGCAGAACACACCGTAAAACTAGCCCAACCGATGCTCAAAAATGGACTGATGTTGTCTGATGGCAGACTGGCCTGTACTTAATTTTCTGATTTCTCATTGGCTTTCTTGCTTACATCATAATTTAAAGGCTCAGAGACTGTGCACTCTCAGGAACCTCAGACCTTTTTTTGGCAGTAGCACTGAGTTCCCTCTCTGTCCTGAGACAGCTGGACCTGGGTAACAATGACCTGCAGGATTCTGAAGTGAAGATTAACTGGTTTACAAAACAGTATTCCCACGTTTAGGGTAAGAAAACACATTGATTAGAGGCTTGATCTTGATTAGTAATTACTACAGTATTACAGTGTATGTGTCTGTAGGTTATCAGGCTGTATGGTGACAGAGAAAGGCTGTTGTCATCTGGCTTCAGCTCTGAGTTCAAACCCCTCACACCTGAGAGAGCTGGATCTGAGCTACAATCACCCAGGACACTCAGGAGTCCAGCTGCTGTCTGAGAGACTCAACTATCCAAACTGCTCACTGGAGAAACTCAAGCAAAGCTATTTAATGGGTCTATGTGAGATTCATTTAACAACAATTTCTTTGTTCTTTCTTTCTTGCAGAGCCCTGGGTACAAGCAACCTGCAGAGAAATGTTATCAGAGGGGCGCTTTTACTGGCAGGTAGACTGGAATGGCTCTATGTCTGTTGGTGTGAAATTTAAAACAAAAACCTTCAGCTTTGCTGCAGCAAATACCAATACGGTGCCATACATTTAGGCAACTGCTTCACAAAATCAATTGATGTCAGTAACATGCCCAAGAGCAGGACAATAGGAGTGTTTCTGGACTGTGATAGAACAGCATTCACAGACCCAATGTTTCCCTGATTTCAGTTCAATGCCACACATTTGGAGATACAGCCCTTATTTACAATAATTCACACGCTTGCACCAAGTTCTGTCATACACATACACATGACATTGTTGCCCTCAGTTATGGCTGCATTTTCAGGGCTCCCTTAACAGTACTAACACAGTACAGCAGACACAGAAGCTCAGCAGTACTAAAAATGACTGCATTTACACTACGCTCTAAACTGCAGTAACACAACATTCAAATTACCAAACAAGAACTAAAGTACTATGGTATCACTGTATTTACAAAAGCACCTAAACCAGAACAATCTGGAGTATCAAACAAAAAATAGGTATGGACCCTTTCTTTTGCCCTGTGTTTATGGTCATACAGAAACAACCATTTCTGTCTTTATTTGAAGTAGACCTTAGAGCATTTCAAAACATCATAGATTATGTTGTGTCATTTGATTAATGAAATGTTCACATGTGAATGCAGCTTTTACGCTCATAATGTACATTTGACATACAATTCAGTACCAACAGTTGTTTGTAGATCAAAACTTGTATCTATAATGTTTGTGTTTATAAAATTATGACATTGAAGATCTCATATACATACAACTATGACTACCATGAATTCTTATTTCAGCAAACATTTCCTCTAATATTGTTATATAATCCTCAACCAACAACAATGTCCAAGTCTGACAACACTTTCTGATGACCTGCTCATAAACATCAATATCATCTAAACATATTAACGTCATGTTGAGTCTATTCCATCATTACACGTGCCATAATCCTGCTGAGAATGCAGAACAACCAGCTTCACCATCAGAAACAAACCCATTCTATCAGCTCTGGCATCACTTCACTCACATTCAGAGAGAACTGAGCAGGACCGGACAAGTATGACTTGAACTTCATGTAAACCGATTCACTTTTTGGCTAAATCTGGAACAGACGTTAATCTTAAAACACAAACGATAAAGAAACACACTTTTTTTTATTGTTGTGTATGCTCATTGTGATTGTGTTTACTTATGCTGTGTATTTGTATGTTGACACTCGTTAACGATTCGCAATGGGGCAAACGGTGTAACCTTATGTTTATTTCTCTTATTTTCAGGTGTCTTCTCTTCAGCTAGAATGGGTGTTTTCTCCTCTACAACTTGTCTGTCTGGATCCAGAGTCGATGTGAAACCCGTCCGGTGCTGGGCTGGACTACAGAGGCTCGTCCATCCAAAGAAGAAATCCAAGTCCTAACATCTCACTGAAAACAGCACTGAACTAGGGTCATTGTAACTCGAGCATATATAATGAGAAAGTCATTATAGCTAATAAAATAATAACTCATCCTTAAACACATGCTTTCAACCTGATCTCCATTAACCTGTTCACCAGCATCACCGTCATGTGCTCCATGAGCCTGAGAGAGAGACAGACAGAGAGAGAGAGAAAGAGAGAGCAGGGAAGAAATATACTAGACTGCAAATAACTTAACTTTTTGACTGTTTGACATTTCACTAGCAAATCTGGTTTTCAGCATGTAAAAATGATAATTCAACCAGGTGATGTGTCAAAAGAAAAGCATCTGGAGATATTTGTTCTGTATAGTACCAGTTTGTTATACACTATGGGAACTCTGAATCTTTCAGAGGCTGCAGGTCTGTTGTAGTGCATGTATGTCTATAAGCAAAGCTGATGAAGCACAAATGTAAACAGAAGAGCCGAACCCTTATTACAGATCCTGCCTATTTCCCAAAACATCCCACAGGAAATACCTCCTCACCACAAATTAGGAATAAGTTGTGGTGATGAAGTCTTTGAAACTTTGGGCTACATCTCTAAGGCAAAATACCACCATAAATTAATCCTAACCAAATATATTCACCATGAGTTAACTTGCAAACCTTTCAAATCGTCATGGGTAGTACTAGCTGCTGTTCTCTATATTCACAGAGGACTTCATGGTGAATTTGATTAGTCTGTTAAAAAAACACCCTTATTCACAGTGTCAACAGTTACCTTGGTGATATTCTTCTAATCTCTAAAACTGTTGTTTTATGTTAAAACAGGACTCACAGCAAATACTGAGTCAATTTTGAGATCAGATTAGGACTGTTTACAGATTTAGGATGAGGGAAACCTACATTTTAAGCAGTATCATTCAAATTTATTAGCAGCAGATTTGTGTTAGATGACATGACACCTTGGCGTCATAGGATAAACAGGATTACAACACATTGAAACGTTCCCCCAGCCTAAAAACAGTTCATTTTAAACACCAATCCCAGAAGGCCAAAGAGAGCAGGCAAAGATGATGTTTATTTCTGAAAAACAAAGCAGCTTTAAAGTAATTTACATACAAAAATAATAGGACATTATTGCATTTTGCATATAAAGTGAGAGTAATGCGAAAACAGAGCAAACATCAGTCCCCGACGACACACATACACACTTGATTTAAGCATCAGAATATCACATTTGATCATTCATCCACAGCTCAGAACCTTAGCATGGCCAGACTCACTTTCTGGACATCACTACCCTAATCTAACATACAATTACATTAACCCAGCAAAAAAATAAACAAAAAACAATTAGACAAAAACAAGCAACGCAGCACAAACATACACATGCATTCACACAAAATCAAGTCTTCAATAGGAGTTAACCCAGCATATCTGTTTATGGGACCTTTTTTGTACTGTGAAATTTTCATGACACCACATTTCCATAGATACCAATGTGTTTATTCTAATGAAAGAAATCTTATAAAGTTAAATATGTATCCAATCTGGACCCCATGACTTATGTGACTTACTGGACACACGAGTTACAGTAATTTGAATTTGGGGTAATAATGTGGCTCATTAAAAAAGCTCTGAAAATATGATCCATCTTATGCAAAATATAATTTTTTTATTCTTTTGATTTTGAGATAATCAAGGCGTGAGAGTTCAGACTCACGTGTGATAAGAATACCGCAAGAAAGCATTTAAAATATAGTGTTGTGTGATAAGAGGTGCGACTGTAAGAATAAGACGAAAAAATCCCATTTTTAACATGCTCACAATTTAAAAAAATTAAAAGGCTTTTAAAAACTTAAAACTAGGTACATTTTATTACTGATTGAAAGGTGTATGAACATGTATCTGCTTCAAGGATGTAAGACACATTATTAAAAAGCAGCATGCTGGTTAGTAAATCAACATGCAGAACTGCAGTTCCAGTTAAACCCACCTGAGTGTGTGTGCACGTGCGTTAGTGTGTGTCAGTGTGTGAATGTTAGTGAGTGCATGTGTATCTGGCTGAGAGTTTTGTGCAGGTAAGTTGTGTGTGAGTGTTATGGTGTACATGAGTTGGATTGTTTTTCTACCATTGACCAAATGTCCCCACAACGATGGTAAAAGTTATGCATGCCTACACTGTGGGGACCAGTTAGCAGATTGATTATTAAACATACTAAATGATGCTTTTTTGAAAATGTAAAAATGCAAAACGGTTTCTGTGAGGGTTAGATTTAGGGGCAGGGTAAGGGTACAGAATATTCAGGTTGTACAGTATAAAAGTCATTATGTCCACAAAGCACATATACAAATGTGTATGTGTGTGTGTGGGGGGGTTCGACATGTTAAACATGTTTGTGTACACACCACACTGACAAATCTGCAAATATTTACAATTTGTGCACACACACACAGGAATAAGCCACCGCAGCATAACAAATACACTGCACATCTGTGGCAAAAACAGTGAAGTAAAAGTGACATACCTGCCAGCGCTGGAATCGAACCAACAACCTTCAGATTACAAGCCCGTCTCAATAACCAGTAGGCCACAACTGCACCCACAGCATCAACACAACAGACAGGACTCACTAAAGCTCGCTAATGTCCGTCACACCTCCCACTCAACAATCACATCATATCAGAACCAGCCAAATGGCTTCAGCACAGCCGGGAACCCAAACCCCATCAACATTATCTACTGCCTACAAAACGCATGCAACCACCAGTTCATTCTCAGAATGTTTAGTTAGGAAATGCTTAGCTGGAAGCCATATAGATTGTAGTCTATTAGCAGATCAGGTTAAAAGATCATAAATGCATCCAAATCTACATATGACCCAAAACCCCTGCAGCACATCATCTCTGCTGAACACAACAAAAATAAACACAAAAAACAACTAGACAAAAACAAGCAATGCAGCACAAACATACACATGCATTCAAACAAAATCAAGTCTTCAATAGTGTATGAAAGTAACTGGAGTGTTGTACTACCAACTGAATGTTATTTTAATTTTATGTATATTTTAAGTCGTTGGGACAGGGACAGATTTCTAACTACACTATAACTTTTTCTAGATTCCCCACTGTGCAAGATTTATTTTGTTATTGCTAGGCATGCTGCCAGTCCAAGTTAGTTAGCTGTTAGAAGCTGAGATTAGCTGACTAGATACATTTAATTAGTGTTTTCATTTTGTGCTAGCAAAGATCATGGTAGCTGGTAGTGCAACAGTTTGTGCTAGAATGTCAAAAGACAATGGCATAATTGTTATAAATGACAGTCTATAGGCACTCGTGCACATATGCGTGTAAAAATGTAACTGCCGAGACTTGAAATTCAAAAGAGTTCTGGCTGTGACTCAGCAGAGGCTAAAGGGCCTGCTGGACACTGGGTCTGACACTGGCATGGTGACTGTGGGATCCGTTGCTCTCTGATAATACCTCTTGCTCGAGGGTGTTAAAGCGCACACCAGAGTGCTCCCCCTTCTGATGAGGCCAACACACAAAGCAGAGAATCCGTTTGAAGGTGTTGCGCATGTCTTTGTCCCGGTAGGAGTAGATGATGGGATTCATGAAGGAGTTGCACTCGGCCAGCACCAGAAAGAACTTCTCATAGGTCAGAACATCACATTTGTCACAAAGGCCATCCAGCAACAGAAGCACCAGGCCAGGCGTCCAACAAATCACAAAGCAACCTGACAGAAAGATCACAACATCAGGAACGTTTTGAACATTTACATTTAACAGACATTTTTATTCAAAGCAACTTGCAATACATTCAGTATACAACTTGTCAGTACATCTGTTCCCTGGGATTTGAACCCACGACCTTTGTACTGCTAACACAATGCTCTACCAGCTGAGCTACAGGAACACGTGTTTGGTGATGCTACAGACAGAGAAGTTACACAAGGTTCTGCAGCATTTCTAGGACCTAATCAAAAAAGCAAATTTGTGACATTGAGCAAATCATTTTAAATTAGAAAAATGCTAAATAAATTGACTGGTGGTCTCAGACTTTCAGACCCCACTGTGTGTACATGATCTGTAAGAGCTTTAAGAGCTACATTTAGAACATTTAGCTGGAGCTTCCATGAACACTTTCTCTCTGTCTCTTGGAAGGTGAAAAACACAAGCAGAGCAGAATGGAAGAGTGAGGGAGGGAAAACATGCAGATCTGGTTAAACAAGTCTGGACAGGCGTTCCTCGCTCAGATCAGTGTGGGACACAGTGTCCTAACTTTTCTGCTTGACTTGAATGTGATGAGACAATGAGTTTAATAAGCCAGTTCTTTTAATAATCGGTCAAAATAAGAATTACTCAGTGAACCTGTCAGAACAATTCTTCATTGTTTTGCAATTCTTCAAGTGCTCCAATTCCGAGCACTTGCACGTCCGAGCACTTGCACGTCCGAGCACTTGCACGTCCGAGCACTTCCGAGCACTTGCACGTCCGAGCACTTGCACGTCCGAGCACTTGCACGTCCGAGCACTTGCACGTCCGAGCACTTGCACGTCCGAGCACTTGCACGTCCGAGCACTTGCACGTCCGAGCACTTGCACGTCCGAGCACTTGCACGTCCGAGCACTTGGTATTAAACACATTCACAGAAGTTATGCATTTTTTTACTTTTAGAAGTAAATGCATTTTAAATAACGCTTCAATGCACATCAAATATGTTGAATGAGACACACTGCATTTCACTTTCACTAGAGGCAAATGGTAAGGACACGCGCCTGTCTTACCCAATATCATGATGACAGTTTTCATGAGGTTGACCACCGTCTCCCTGTGTTTGACCTGAGAGGTGTGCTGGCTCATCCGGTTGTTCTTGCGTCGGACGTAGACAAAGATACGAGTGTACACAGCCACCATGACCATAAAGGTCAAGAGGTTCATTACAGCCCAGAAAATCAGGTAACTGCGGCTGTACAGCGGCGCCATCTGTGAGCACTGCTTGATGTTGCACAGACAGTTCCATCCCATAGTAGGCACCAAGCCCATCACTATGGCGATGAGCCAGATGCCAATAATGAGCAGCACAACTCTGTGGTTGGTCATTTTACTGTGTAGCTGCATGGTGAAGATGGTCTGATGTCTCTCCAGAGCTATAGCCATCAGATTTATCACAGATGCTGTCAGACTAGTGTCTATCAGACCCTAAGGAAGAGAGAGAGAGAGAGAGAGAGAGAGAGAGAGGAGAGAGACTTTGAGAACATGCATTTGTGTATATTGTTTAAAATAGTAACCGTTAACAATTTAGAGTAACTGTTTAGAGTAATCAGAGTGAAACACCAGAATGTTCTTCATTATTTCATTTCATTTGGAAATGACTGTCATTTCCATTTTCAATCCTCAACCATAAAAGAACCTGTTCTCAAATCACCACTCAATACTCCATACAGTTTACGCTGATTTCTCTCTACAAGAAACAGTTCTACTGATTCATTTTGAAATACCTCCTTTATAAGGTTTCACAACTGCATCCAAATCTGTCAACACTATTACATACTTATAAAAACATTTCTAAGGTCAGTTGTGACCCTGAGGGTTCTCTGGTAATATTACACCTGCTCAACAAGGTCACGTGGCCTCAGCTGAGTTTTATCTGCTTTGTCATCTTAAGTAATTGTGCTGAAATTGTCTATGTCAAAACCATTTCCATGATTTTCTGCAGATGCTATCAGAAACTAACACCAGAGAAAACTAAACAGTCACTGTATTTAACACAGTTTACATCAATGTAGTTATTTTGTTTTCAGTTCAGTTTTTCTGGCTGGCTGTGACTTAAGCTCAGTGTGACACACCGCTTTATTATTCATTTCAGCCTGACAACCCCACCATTGCTGCCCGGATGTCCGCCTGCCTTTTAGACATCTCAGCCTGGATGATACAATGGCACATCCAGCTCAACCTCAGCAAAACAGAACTTCTGATACTCCCTCCTACCTCAACTCGCTCCTCCAGACATATGTCCCCTCCAACCAGCTATGGTCAGTCAATGAGCGATGTCTGACTGTTCCCCCACAACGAGGCACCAAATCAATCAGTAAAACTTTCATCTATTCTGTTCCTTTGTGGTGGAATGAACTCACAGCCTCCACCCGATCCACTGAGACCATCACAACCTTTAAAAAACAACTCAAAACACACCTGTTTCACAGACACCTGATTAATGCCTAATGCGCTACCCTATCCTCAAAAAAAAATCTCCTTGTCTCTAGTTCTTGTCTCTAGCAGCAGAATACAATATCCACTTATGTAGCTATGTAGACTTGGCTTGTCTGCTCGCAAGGCAAAATGTTCAATGCTCTCGTTCTTCGTAAGTCGTCTTGGATAAAGTTGTCTGCTAAATGACTAAATGTAAATGTGAAACCAGTCTGTTGTCTCAGGAAACTTTCATTTCGTATCTTTGTATTTTTGACGCACTGAGGGAAAAAGCACATTTCAAAGACGATAGAAGCAGAAGGTCACATGGAGGTTTGGTCACACTGATGTACTCATTATCCATTAGACAGGAATGAATCTGTTCACAAGTATCTGACATCTGCAGAGAAGAGCTACTGAACATTACTAAACACTGTACTCAATGTCCTCTGATTTCAGCAAAAAACCAATGATAAAACCACATTAAAGATACTGAAGGCCCTAAACATCAAAAATGACCAGCACAATCAATTCGGATTCTGACTTCTAAATCATATTGACTCATTTCAAATAAGGGGAGGACAGAACAAAGCAAAATAAGTCAAAAAAATGAAAATCATATGCCTGTTACCTGCTTCCTTTGTAAGTCTTTACACGTTTCTCTGTCATTTTTCTAAATATGACAGACGTGTTAAACTTATTTTCTGAGATAATCAACAAAATGTCACACATACTATCCAAACTTCAATTCAATACAACACCATTTAACAACATTCAGCATATAACACCATTTAACAATATTCAACATAACACCATTTGCAAACTAGATATTCAAGAAGAGAAAATCCAGCGGGGTCTTGAGTTTGTTTAGAGGATTGATTAGATGGTAATAAACTGTTGTGAAAAACTACTTCCTTTCATAAACTTTTTGGCTCTGGTTGACATCAACCTATGGCCACAAGGCCTACATGACATCAGCCAAAACTGACAGTTGTTTCAGAGGCGGAAAAAGACGTTTTAATTGACATTTTGACAAAAGATTGTCAAACAATTTTTTTATACATTTGATAACAAATGTATTAAAGTGCACTAGTAAATCATAACACAGGGTCGGTTTTGAGATCATGTTGACTACGTTTTTAACCTGTGAATATTTAAATCAATATAAACGGTGTGCACCTGAAGTCAAACTGGCAACTGCCAAATCCCCTTTAAAGACAGTCTCATCTTTGCAGTGCCTTGGGGCAGCTATTTCTGTCATATGAGTCCAAATCCTATTTACTTGAATGAAGGAAGAACGATCTCTAAAATTAAATGATCTCTAAAATTGCTTGCTCACAATTAAACTATTAATTTCTGACCATTATTAACTGTACCTAACATTGTTTCTTGACTCCAAATTGCACTATTAAAAGCAGTTTTTCCAGGTCGCTTCAGCTACTGTGCATGCGCAAAGGCTGTCAAGTTCCTCACAGCACTCCCTCAGAGAGTCACTAGTGTTTACTGACTAACGACAGGTTACATCTAGACAGTCATGGCTTTTTCAGCTGTTTCATACCTGCAGTATATTTAACCCCCATGACTAGCAGCACATAATCGAAGGCCAATCCTTGACACACCCAAACAATCTCACAGCATCACTGCCTTACCTGTCGGACAAACCACTGATATATGCTAAGCTTGATGGTCCAGGGGCCGGTGTGGAACATCAGATACATGTAAGATATTCCAGAGAAGAGGTCAGCAGCTGCCAGGTTTCCCAGCAGGTAGTATATGGGGTAATGGAACCTGCGGTTCATGAAAATGGCCATCATCACCAGGATGTTGGCAAAGATCACAAAGCAGCAGACAATCAGTCCAAGGGTGACAACCACAACATCTTTGGTCCTCCAAGTATCGCTAATGTTCTTACTGCTGTGATCATAGAAGAACTTTACAGACTCATTGTCGAAGCAAACGTTCGCAGCCATCATGGCCACAGAGATGTCAAAGAAAGTGCAACAGAAGACTGATGGGACCAAAAGTCTCCGTTAAGTAGAAATGAAGGGGTGGGGTCATCAAGTTGTAGATGTTGTGTATTCCTGGAGACATGGAGCTTTGGCTGTGAATGTTCACCAGGTCAAAGTGAAGTCAGGCTGGTCAATTTTCCTGTGAAAAGAAGTAAAACTACATGGGTAAATATTATTCATATGTCTTTTAAATCGTCACATACATAGAACCATACATATCAGGCAAATATCGCAACTGAATTATGTTCAGTTCACGTTTCAAAGCAAAATAAAATAGCAAAAAAAAAAAACTGTTTAAATTGGTAAGGAAAATTAAACCTTCAGCATTTCACAGACATTCGCAACAGCTGTAACCCATTTTAAGTCCTTATATCACCCTACAACAAAGGCAACCAGAATTCAATCATCCTAAATTATCTAGCCACATCTTTAAATAGTGCAATATGATTATCACAACTTTTGCACTTATTTTGAAGTATTTGTTGAACTGTTTATGAAATATAGAGGATGTTTTAAATGTGTTAAGTGTTATATATGAAAAAGTGAAAAGAAAATCTGTTTTCAGGACCAATAGGATTTGTTGCAGTGTGAGATGCCATTCGTATTCATGACAATAAATTACATTTAAAAAGCAAATTCCTAATAACTGTAATGTTTGTTTATATTGTAATTCTTAATACTGTCAATTATGATTCTTATTAGCCTCTCATTTTGTAAACCAATCAACAGTCAGAACTACAATGCAGTTCACATACAAAATGTTTAAACATTTAATAAAGGTTTAAATTCAATGTTTAGCTTCATTTTTCATTACATCAATATGAATTTGCATAATTTATATAACTGCACAATCGATTTTTGACACAGTAATCAGACCTGAGCCGAAATCCAGTACAAAATACAATACATTTCCCACAGAGATGGAAAGAAACCAGCACTTCCTAACCTCGCATCTAATGGCATTCTTTGCCACCCTTCAGTCACTTCCTGATTGACCAGTATGGTCATGAATTGCCATGTACTCGAGTTTCCATCAAAGGTCTGTCATTAACGCAGAGAAGAACTGCTCTGAATTGCGCTCTGCTCCGAATTGCGCTCTGCTCCGAATTGCGCTCTGCTCCGAATTGCGCTCTGCTCCGAATTGCGCTCTGCTCCGAATTGCGCTCTGCTCCGAATTGCGCTCTGAGCTCGGCTCTGAATTCGGCTCTGAATTCTGCTCTGAGCTCGGCTCTGAATTCTGCTCTGAGCTCGGCTCTGAGCTCGGCTCTGAATTCTGCTCTGAGCTCGGCTCTGAATTCTGCTCTGAGCTCGGCTCTGAATTCTGCTCTGAGCTCGGCTCTGAATTCTGCTCTGAGCTCGGCTCTGAATTCGGCTCGGCTCTGAATTCGGCTCGGCTCTGAATTCGGCTCGGCTCTGAACTGATCTGCTCTGAACTGATCTGCTCTGAACTGATCTGCTCTGAACTGATCTGCTCTGAACTGATCTGCTCTGAACTGATCTGCTCTGAACTGATCTGCTCTGAACTGATCTGCTCTGCTCTGAATTCTGCTCTGCTCTGAATTCTGCTCTGCTCTGAATTCTGCTCTGCTCTGAATTCTGCTCTGCTCTGAATTCTGCTCTGCTCTGAATTCTGCTCTGAATTCTGCTCTGAATTCTGCTCTGAATTCTGCTCTGCTCTGCTCTGCTCTGAATTCAGCTCTGAACTGATCTGCTCTGCTCTGAATTCAGCTCTGAACTGATCTGCTCTGCTCTGAATTCAGCTCTGAACTGATCTGATCTGCTCTGCTCTGAATTCAGCTCTGAACTGATCTGCTCTGCTCTGAATTCAGCTCTGAACTGATCTGCTCTGCTCTGCTCTGAATTCAGCTCTGAACTGATCTGCTCTGCTCTGCTCTGAATTCAGCTCTGAACTGATCTGCTCTGCTCTGAATTCAGCTCTGAACTGATCTGCTCTGCTCTGCTCTGCTCTGAATTCAGCTCTGAACTGATCTGCTCTGCTCTGCTCTGCTCTGAATTCAGCTCTGAACTGATCTGCTCTGCTCTGAATTCAGCTCTGAACTGATCTGCTCTGCTCTGCTCTGCTCTGAATTCAGCTCTGAACTGATCTGCTCTGCTCTGCTCTGAATTCAGCTCTGATCTGATCTGCTCTGCTCTGAATTCAGCTCTGAACTGATCTGCTCTGCTCTGCTCTGCTCTGCTCTGAATTCAGCTCTGAACTGATCTGCTCTGCTCTGAATTCAGCTCTGAACTGATCTGCTCTGCTCTGAATTCAGCTCTGAACTGATCTGATCTGCTCTGCTCTGAATTCAGCTCTGAACTGATCTGCTCTGCTCTGCTCTGAATTCAGCTCTGAACTGATCTGCTCTGCTCTGAATTCAGCTCTGAACTGATCTGCTCTGCTCTGCTCTGAATTCAGCTCTGAACTGATCTGCTCTGCTCTGCTCTGAATTCAGCTCTGAACTGATCTGCTCTGCTCTGCTCTGAATTCAGCTCTGAACTGATCTGCTCTGCTCTGCTCTGAATTCAGCTCTGAACTGATCTGCTCTGCTCTGCTCTGAATTCAGCTCTGAACTGATCTGCTCTGCTCTGCTCTGAATTCAGCTCTGAACTGATCTGCTCTGCTCTGCTCTGAATTCAGCTCTGAACTGATCTGCTCTGCTCTGAATTCAGCTCTGAACTGATCTGCTCTGCTCTGAATTCAGCTCTGAACTGATCTGCTCTGCTCTGAATTCAGCTCTGAACTGATCTGCTCTGCTCTGAATTCAGCTCTGAACTGATCTGCTCTGCTCTGAATTCAGCTCTGAACTGATCTGCTCTGCTCTGAATTCAGCTCTGAACTGATCTGCTCTGCTCTGAATTCAGCTCTGAACTGATCTGCTCTGCTCTGAATTCAGCTCTGAACTGATCTGCTCTGCTCTGCTCTGAATTCAGCTCTGAACTGATCTGCTCTGCTCTGCTCTGAATTCAGCTCTGATCTGCTCTGCTCTGCTCTGAATTCAGCTCTGATCTGCTCTGCTCTGCTCTGCTCTGAATTCAGCTCTGCTCTGCTCTGCTCTGAATTCAGCTCTGCTCTGCTCTGCTCTGAATTCAGCTCTGCTCTGCTCTGCTCTGAATTCAGCTCTGATCTGCTCTGCTCTGAATTCAGCTCTGATCTGCTCTGCTCTGAATTCAGCTCTGATCTGCTCTGCTCTGAATTCAGCTCTGATCTGCTCTGCTCTGAATTCAGCTCTGATCTGCTCTGCTCTGCTCTGAATTCAGCTCTGATCTGCTCTGCTCTGCTCTGAATTCAGCTCTGATCTGCTCTGCTCTGCTCTGAATTCAGCTCTGAACTGATCTGCTCTGCTCTGCTCTGCTCTGAATTCAGCTCTGAACTGATCTGCTCTGCTCTGCTCTGCTCTGAATTCAGCTCTGAACTGATCTGCTCTGCTCTGCTCTGCTCTGAATTCAGCTCTGAACTGATCTGCTCTGCTCTGAATTCAGCTCTGAACTGATCTGCTCTGCTCTGAATTCAGCTCTGAACTGATCTGCTCTGCTCTGAATTCAGCTCTGAACTGATCTGCTCTGCTCTGAATTCAGCTCTGAACTGATCTGCTCTGCTCTGAATTCAGCTCTGAACTGATCTGCTCTGCTCTGATCTGCTCTGCTCTGAATTCAGCTCTGAATTCAGCTCTGCTCTGCTCTGCTCTGAATTCAGCTCTGAATTCAGCTCTGAATTCAGCTCTGTTCAGCTCTGCTCTGCTCTGAATTCAGCTCTGAATTCAGCTCTGCTCTGCTCTGCTCTGCTCTGAATTCAGCTCTGAATTCAGCTCTGCTCTGCTCTGCTCTGCTCTGAATTCAGCTCTGAATTCAGCTCTGCTCTGCTCTGAATTCAGCTCTGCTCTGCTCTGAATTCAGCTCTGAATTCAGCTCTGAATTCAGCTCTGCTCAGCTCTGAATTCAGCTCTGAATTCAGCTCTGAATTCAGCTCTGAATTCAGCTCTGAATTCAGCTCTGAATTCAGCTCTGAACTGATCTGCTCTGAACTGATCTGCTCTGAACTGATCTGCTCTGAACTGATCTGCTCTGAACTGATCTGCTCTGAACTGATCTGCTCTGAACTGATCTGCTCTGAACTGATCTGCTCTGAATTCTGCTCTGAATTCTGCTCTGAATTCTGCTCTGAATTCTGCTCTGAATTCTGCTCTGAATTCAGCTCTGAATTCAGCTCTGAATTCAGCTCTGAATTCAGCTCTGAATTCAGCTCTGAACTGATCTGCTCTGAATTCAGCTCTGAATTCAGCTCTGCTCTGCTCTGAATTCAGCTCTGAATTCAGCTCTGCTCTGCTCTGAATTCAGCTCTGAATTCAGCTCTGCTCTGCTCTGAATTCAGCTCTGAATTCAGCTCTGCTCTGCTCTGAATTCAGCTCTGAATTCAGCTCTGAATTCAGCTCTGAATTCAGCTCTGAATTCAGCTCTGCTCTGCTCTGAATTCAGCTCTGAATTCAGCTCTGAATTCAGCTCTGAATTCAGCTCTGAATTCAGCTCTGAATTCAGCTCTGAATTCAGCTCTGAATTCAGCTCTGAATTCTGCTCTGAACTGATCTGCTCTGAACTGATCTGCTCTAACTTCTCTCTAACTTCTGCTCTGAACTTCTGCTCTGAACTGATCTGCTCTGAACTGTCTGCTCTGAATTCGCTCTGAACTGATCTGCTCTGAATTCAGCTCTGAATTCAGCTCTGAATTCAGCTCTGATCACCTGATCAGCTCTGAATTCAGCTCTGAATTCAGCTCTGAATCTGCTCTGAATTCAGCTCTGAATTCAGCTCTGAATTCAGCTCTGAACTGATCTGCTCTGAATTCAGCTCTGAATTCAGCTCTGAATTCAGCTCTGAATTCAGCTCTGAACTCAGCTCTGAATTCAGCTCTGAATTCAGCTCTGAATTGATCTGCTCTGAATTCAGCTCTGAATTCAGCTCTGAACTGATCTGCTCTGAATTCAGCTCTGAATTCAGCTCTGAACTGATCTGCTCTGAATTCAGCTCTGAATTCAGCTCTGAACTCTGAATCTGCTCTGAATTCTGCTCTGAATTCAGCTCTGAATTGATCTGCTCTGAATTCTGCTCTGAATCAGCCTGAACTGATCTGCTCTGAATTCTGCTCTGAATTCAGCTCTGAACTGATCTGCTCTGAATTCTGCTCTGAATTCAGCTCTGAAACTGATCTGCTCTGAATTCTGCTCTGAATTCAGCTCTGAACTGATCTGCTCTGAATGTCTGCTCTGAATATCTGCTCTGAATTGATCTGCTCTGAATTCTGCTCTGAATTCAGCTCTGAACTGATCTGCTCTGAATTCTGCTCTGAATTCAGCTCTGAATTCAGCTCTGAATTCAGCTCTGAATTCAGCTCTGAATTCAGCTCTGAATTCAGCTCTGAATTCTGCTCTGAATTCTGCTCTGAATGCTCTGAATTCTGCTCTGAATTCTGCTCTGAATTCTGCTCTGAACTGATCTGCTCTGAACTGATCTGCTCTGAATTCAGCTCTGAATTCTGCTCTGAATTCTGCTCTGAATTCTGCTCTGAACTGATCTGCTCTGAACTGATCTGCTCTGAATTCTGCTCTGAATTCAGCTCTGAACTGATCTGCTCTGAATTCTGCTCTGAATTCAGCTCTGAACTGCTACTGATCTGCTCTGAATGATCTGCTCTGAATTCAGCTCTGAACTGATCTGCTCTGAATTCTGCTCTGAATTCAGCTCTGAACTGATCTGCTCTGAATTCAGCTCTGAATTCAGCTCTGAACTGATCTGCTCTGAATTCAGCTCTGAATTCAGCTCTGAATTCAGCTCTGAATTCAGCTCTGAATTCAGCTCTGAATTCAGCTCTGAATTCAGCTCTGAATTCAGCTCTGAATTCAGCTCTGAATTCAGCTCTGAATTCAGCTCTGAACTGATCTGCTCTGAATTCTGCTCTGAATTCAGCTCTGAACTGATCTGCTCTGAATTCTGCTCTGAATTCAGCTCTGAACTGATCTGCTCTGAATTCTGCTCTGAATTCAGCTCTGAACTGATCTGCTCTGAATTCTGCTCTGAATTCAGCTCTGAACTGATCTGCTCTGAATTCTGCTCTGAATTCAGCTCTGAACTGATCTGCTCTGAATTCTGCTCTGAATTCAGCTCTGAACTGATCTGCTCTGAATTCTGCTCTGAATTCAGCTCTGAACTGATCTGCTCTGAATTCTGCTCTGAATTCAGCTCTGAACTGATCTGCTCTGAATTCTGCTCTGAATTCAGCTCTGAACTGATCTGCTCTGAATTCTGCTCTGAATTCAGCTCTGAACTGATCTGCTCTGAATTCTGCTCTGAATTCAGCTCTGAACTGATCTGCTCTGAATTCTGCTCTGAATTCAGCTCTGAACTGATCTGCTCTGAATTCTGCTCTGAATTCAGCTCTGAACTGATCTGCTCTGCTCTGCTCTGAATTCAGCTCTGAACTGATCTGCTCTGAATTCAGCTCTGAATTCAGCTCTGAACTGAACTGATCTGCTCTGAATTCAGCTCTGAACTGATCTGCTCTGAATTCAGCTCTGAACTGATCTGCTCTGAATTCAGCTCTGAACTGATCTGCTCTGAATTCAGCTCTGAACTGATCTGCTCTGAATTCAGCTCTGAACTGAAACAACTGAGCTGGAAACTTTACGCTTACAGTTTAACTTGCATTAAACAATCCATAGTTGCTTTACATTGTAAAATGTATTCTGAATGCACTGTAAGTCAGTTTGGATAAAAGCGTCTGTCAACATTTAAATGATACGCAATCAATTGAAAGATTAAATAAAAAATAAATCCCAGATACTCAGTGTGTTAAGATCCAGTAACAGCGAACTGAGTGCGCCGACTGAAGACTTAAAACACTCACACTGTAATTCACAACAAAGAAACACACACACACACACACACACACACACACACACACACACACACACACACACACACACACACACACACACACACACACACACACACACACGGAAACTACGCCTGAAGGAGCGCCACACTGACCTGAAGTCCTCAGAAGTTGCCTGAGATCGGAGCTCCAGACCTTCTCGTCTTCACTTACTGACGCGCTCAATGTGACGCTCAGTTTGAACCTCCGATCATCTCGTGTCGCTTCGTCCTCGACTGCAGCGCTAAGAGCGCGTCCTCGACCCCTGCGTGTGCCCGCTTCCTGCCCGAGTGCGCGCACAGACCTGCGAGACGCTCCTGCTGCTGGAGGGCGTGGCCCCGGGACGGGCTGATTCGATACAGGTGACACGACGGACCAATGAGAAGCGGAGAATGCTAATAAAACTTTCCAAACGTTCAGTTACTGTAAAACAAAATGTGAAAACAAAGCATTGTCGATGAAAGAAGCTAACAATATTTATATTAATAGTATTTATAAGTATTTATTCTTTTAGATTGTGTGTTATTAAACAGAAACATACTAGGAATACTGAGCAGTTAACGAAGCTTTTCATCATTTGTTGGTATACATTTTTAATATAATTTGTCACTATACAAATAAAAGTTTTGTAAACGTTATTAACTACTGTAATACGCATTCCACACACACAGTTATCTTTGTGGGGACATTCATTGACACTATGAAATCTGTCATCTGGTATAAATTTAAGGAGGCCGCTGAAATCTCACCCCCTCACACACAGCTGACGCTATATTAGTGACGAGCTTTCTCTCTCTCTCTCATACACAATCCATAGTTTTCATAATGAGATCATGATCTAAACCCCTCACACAAACCTGTTGACATTATTACAGTCAAAGCAAAACATGATTCTGAGAGAGACGGGGGTGTTGTTGGATTTTTGAGAAATGACATCATTTTACACTCAATGCCAGACACGCATTCTTACATACACACACACACACACACACACACACAATTAAAGAAAATGTAAAACAACACATGATAACACTGCGTCGTAACCCACACAGTCCTGCGGCCTCCAGTACTCACACACTGACATTCAGATCAGTCCACAACACAAGAAAACAAGAACACAGGCTTCATACACAATACATTATAATGACTACAACAAAAAAAACCTCTTTAAAACAACTTAAAAATGAATCATTTACCTTTGAGCATGGGCAGCAAAAGCCCTCCCATCTAATAAACATGCAACATCATGGAGTCACGCGACAGTAATGCAGTGCACTACTGTTGGAAAGGTGGATCACAGAATAGTGATTTATTCAGATCTGAGCCGATAGTTCTGCTCATAATTAACCACAGCCGTGGATCTCAGATCTCTGCTCTGCTCACCGATCACTGAAAGCTGCTTCTTCTGCAGATGTTTATACTGTATGATGATTTAAGACCATGGATGGGAGGCAAACGCTTAATAGTCACACTCGCTCAAACACAATATAAAATATGATTCCTAAAGCATTAGACGTCCTCTATAGTAAAACAAACCTTTGTGACGTGTGAAAGAGATTCACATCCCTACTCTCCTCGTTTGTACAATTATTTTGGGTTCATTTCAGGTAATTTATATCTGTGCTGTGGTGGCACCTAATTGTGAGTGTCAGATGGCAGTACCGTGGTACCTTTACATCTATTTATGCATGCATGCACACACACATGCACTAACAAACCGAAATCATATAGTTCATCCAGTTGAGTTTCTGTGCATATGACTGAAAAACGTAAGCATACACTCAGATGTACATTTGTTGTATTTTACTTTTCTTAATCCTCATTTGTATGTACTTTTAAATATTTACTGATGTTTAATCCTACACAAGATGCTGTATTGTCTTCACAAATAAAGACAAGGGAATGATCTCTATCCCAAGGTCCCTAATAAAAGCATCACAGGACAAGCAGTTCTGTTGTGAAGCAGTAATTCTCTACTTTGTGTGGTATAACGCTAATTGAAAAATTGGCATTTTCCTGATAGGAGTGATACATTTCGACCTGGTGTGAGAAGTAATGAACTGCATCTAAAACTTGGATCTGTAAAATCTACCTTCTAAGTATATATTTGGTAGATGTTGATTTAAGCACCTCTGACAGCTAAAACTGTCTGATGTTCATCACTGGTGTTTTTTGAATATTGCACTGCAAACAAATAACTTCACAGACATTTATTACATCAACCTGAGAAAATGAGTCAACTTAAAATCTTACAATAATTTCATGTCTGCTCTAAATTGCAACATTCACAAAATAAAACAAGAAACTAATTCTTATCACAACCTGTTTACAACTGTTAATCTGTTTACAACAAACAAAAGTTCTGTTTGCTTTTAAGATGAACAGAGCAAGCTTAGTTGGGCAGAGCAATTCTGTGATTTGCTGAACACGAGATGGGGCTTTAGTCTGATTGGTCCACAGGCTGCAGAGAACATTTGGGGTTTTCTACCTTCATCCAAAAGGGTTCATAACGTTCCAACATGTTTAGATCTAGAACAGAATTTTAAATTGACACTAATCAACTATTTGGTTAAACTTCTGCTGATCCTGAATCTGGTGTTTGCCGTTACTCAGTGGCTACGACGTCAAAGAGTCAGTGGTCATCCCTCCCACCAAGACGATGTTGAGCTCTGCCTCTTCCTCCTCACCCACCTCCACACCTTCTACTCCCTCCTCCTCCTCCTCCTCTCCCGCTTCACCCATCTCTATCTTCATTTCCTCCTCATGACCCTTCCCATTTCCAACACCCTCTGCTGCGTGCTCCTCCACTCCCTCCTGGGCGTGCTCCTCCACTCCCTCCTGGGCGTGCTCCTCCACTCCCTCCTGGGCGTGCTCCTCCACTCCCTCCTGGGCGTGCTCCTCCACTCCCTCCTGGGCGTGCTCCTCCACTCCCTCCTGGGCGTGCTCCTCCACTCCCTCCTGGGCGTGCTCCTCCACTCCCTCCTGGGCGTGCTCCTCCACTCCCTCCTGGGCGTGCTCCTCCACTCCCTCCTGGGCGTGCTCCTCCACTCCCTCCTGGGCGTGCTCCTCCACTCCCTCCTGGGCGTGCTCCTCCACTCCCTCCTGGGCGTGCTCCTCCACTCCCTCCTGGGCGTGCTCCTCCACTCCCGGTTTCACCTCATTCAGGCTTTCAGTAGTGAGATCAGCCTCTGACACCTCCACTCCCGGTTTCACCTCATTCAGGCTTTCAGTAGTGAGATCAGCCTCTGACACCTCCACTCCCGGTTTCACCTCATTCAGGCTTTCAGTAGTGAGATCAGCCTCTGACACCTCCACTCCCGGTTTCACCTCATTCAGGCTTTCAGTAGTGAGATCAGCCTCTGACACCTCCACTCCCGGTTTCACCTCATTCAGGCTTTCAGTAGTGAGATCAGCCTCTGACACCTCCATCACCATGATGTCCTCAGGGTCCTGGTCTTCCTGGTTATCGTTAAATGGATTTTCACCCTGAGAAAGAACAAATTGAACTCTAACATGTACAAATTAAACAAAAAAAATAATAATATCACAAATCATCAATTAATGGTTTATTTGATATAATCTCTCTCCAAACACCATGTCACAGTACAAATGGGCCTTTTAGCCCAACACTAAAGCAAAATTAAATCCCTCAGCCATAAAGGTTTCCAAATTTATCCACAATCAGCAAGTGAGATCTGCAATAATCAAACAAAGAATGTTTGAAGGTCAAGAGACATACAGACCTTCAGGTAGCTCTCCAGTTTCTTGCCGATGACCTTGTGGTTAAGGATGCTGCGAGCCACAGACAGACTGGCCCTCTTGGATTGCTCCATCATAGCCTGACACAGCACAGAAAACGTCAGCAGGTCAACAGATATTCATCACCCTCACCTTTATTGGGAGAGGTTTCAGCCGGCTGGCTCTCTGCCGTACCTTGCGATTATAGTTGTGGTCATGTGATTTGAGGTGTTTCTGAATCAGAGGGTACTGCATGGGGATGAAGACATCACATGCTGAGCAGTGAGCCGCCTCAACCTTCTTAAGGAAGTGCTCCACACCAATATCTACACACACACCAACAGTAAGTCACATCAAGAGAAAGACCACAATAAAAACAGACAAACATCTATGGAAGAAGCATTTCACCTCCTTCCAGTACTTTGTCCTAACATACTATTAAAAAAAAAAATCTATAAACATACATGCGTTTAGATGTAAAACCCACCAAAATGTCTTGAAATGAGCACCTCTATTCGATGGGTTGGTGTAAATTTCCCTAAAACAAGAAGTTGGGGCAGGATAAAGTGGCTCCTCTTCTTTTGGTTTGTTCAGCTTATACTCAGAAAACTAAATAAAATGTGAATGCTGGAACAACCAAGGACACATTTACAACCCATTCTTGCAGCTTCCCCTCCCTCAACGGTAACTTTGGCAAGGTGATATTTTTGATGTTGTGGATAGGACACTTCAGATTCTCAAGAGCATTTGATAGGTTTATTGCTTTCTGATTACAGTTTATTGCTTTGCTAAATGCTAACATACTCTAAAAAATATTTTTTAACACATCTGGTTCATCATCAAATACAGCAATGCAAGAGTTTCATTGGTTTTTGCATCATGAAATTGGTGAGCAGATTCACCTCGTGTCAGGTCCTGCTCTTTAAACACCTGGCAGAGGGTGGCGCTGTGATTTTCCATCTGACTTACCCTCTGCTCAGTCTTCTTGAACTTATTATTCAGATACTCCTACAAAAACAGACATGCTGGGTTACCACAGCACATGCTCGTTTCCAGATGAAACCGACTAGTCCAAACGTCACTAAAAGCATTTGTACCTGCAGGAAGTCAGTGGTGGGCTTTGACAGCTGACTGGCCAAAAACTTGAAGTGATCTTTGTGGAACTTGCTCTCCAGGTGGGTGGCCATGTCCTCACTGTAAAATGAGCGAAACTTGCAGACGGAACAAGCAAATGCTACCCTAAAGAAAGACAGAAGAGAGACACACTCGTGAGCTACAAACGCCCCTCAGAAGAAACACACATTCAATAGAGACGGATGGACATTCTGACCTGTGAGCAGAGACTTTGACCCCTGACCTTTCAAAAAAGCCCCTCCTCTTCCTGACTTTTGATGCAGAGGGCGAAGTCTGTTTCCCCTTTGTTGTGGGCTGAGAACTCTCCTCCTGATTGGATGGAGCTAAAGAGAGAGAGAGACACGTGAATTCCTCTGACATGTGAACCAGAGAGGAATGAGAAAAGACATTTTACCACACAACACCAGAAAAGGAGGGTGTAAAACTCAAACATACCAACAGTTTCTCCATCATTGCCTGGTTTGGAGTCCTGTAGAGCAGAAAGAAGATTTAACATTATGCTCTGGAAAAGAATATGAAGTGACATGAAAATCACATTTCCAAACAAAATCGAATTTAAAATTACACTCACAGCAGCTGTTGCCATCACTTCCTCAGACTCCTGCCTCTGTTCTCCTGTTGCAGCCTCTGAAATATCAACCCACTTCTTTAAGAAAACCATTTGCACACAAATGGTCCAGGACATACAGAGCATGACATTGTCACATGGACACATGTGGCTTCATACCGTGGGCTGTTTTGTCTCCTGCACCATCGGTTTTACACATCTTTAATTGGGGCTCATCTGAGGCACCCGGTGTCTGTTTCCTTTTCTTCTGTCCTTCTCTCTGAGATCTTACCTGCTGCTGTCAGGACAACACAAACATTCACAGCCATTCAAAAACACACCCACACCAGCACATCCTGCCTTGACACGACATGTCTTTAGCTCTGGCTAATAGGTTTGTTCATCTTCAGATGACAATTTGTCATTGACTCACCCTCAAACCTGTTTGACTTTTTTTACACTAAACACAAAGATTTTGAATGTCCTGACAGCTACAGACAAGCTCCAAAAACAAAAGCTGTCTGTAGAACATCATTCATACGAAAGCATGCATGAAGAACAATAAGAAATTGAGTTGTAATCCACTAATGTATGTGAAACTTCATTTACTCTTCACATACTTTAGACCTGCATGTCAATCACTGATGTTATCAACACCAAATGCAACTCATTTTGATTTATGCATCTGATCCATTTTACATTCATTTGGAAAACAAATGAGATTTGAGAGCATCTACGTTTATGCTTAATAAGCGACAGGTGATTAATTCTGGTGCATTTATTAAAGAAACTGACACACACGCACGCACAATGTATCTGTTATCGGCCCACCTTCACCCTGTTCTCAATCATGACCATCAGTCCTGAAGCATTGTGGGCCATTTCATCAGACATTTACAGTTATCCCTTTGTTGTGTTCTAATTCTGTGCTGGTTTCATGTGGGTAATTGGCAATAAGAACTCAAACAAGTCAAAAGACAAAGCCTAATCGGGAGCTGGGGCTGTGGAGATCACTTCTCGAGGGTGGGTGCTGATTGGTCTGGAATTTAACCCACATGCAGAGGTGAACAGTGGTCTCTCAGCTGTCCTAGCATAACGTCAGGGAGTGTTAGGTACTTACTCGGTTGAGGGGTCTCTTGCGGCCGCGCTGTCGGTTGGCCCTTAGACCCCCTCCAAAATTCCGGGCAGAGAAGTCAAGGGGCTGGAAGGCCCCGCTGTTGGGGTGCATGCGATTGGCCAGGAGCGAGGGTAGCTGTCCTCGCCCTGCAGGGGAGTGGTTCTGGCCTCCGCCCCACCCATTTCCTTCCCCCACAGAGGAGTCCTGTCTGCGGCCGAAGCCACAACCCCCAGTCGCTCCACCCCTGCGCTGGGATCTCTGCCCCGCCCCCCAGCCAGAGCCTGAGAAGGCATCTCGAGTCAGCCGCATTTTGGCAGAACTGAAGGCAGAGGCGGAGCTGTCAAAGCCACTGCCACCCCCACCTGCTCCGCCCATGACCCCATAGCCCACACCTCCACGCTGGGCCATCATGTCACCCCGGGAGTCACTGTAACCAAAGTTATTGGATCTGTAGAGATCTCGAGGGCCGAGGTAGGCGGAGCGTGAGTCGAAAGACTCGTATTGGTCAAACCTGCAGAGGGAGGCGCAGAGCAAAGGTCAAGCAGTGACCACCTTTCAAGCATCGGCTGCATTCTCATAATTTCTCAGATGGCGTTACAAGCAAAGTTTGTATTATTCAAATACATGTAAGATGGGTGACAAAGTGCACTCAATTATTGATCATTCAAGCCATTCCACAGCCCTGTTTTCATTGGCCAGTTAACAGACATGGGTTGCATTGTGCATTGTGGGAAGGAATGCAGAGAGCAGTACAAACTGTGCGGCTGTGGAAAAGCTTTAGATCGATGGTTGCACAGACAGACATAAGGCAACAATAAGGAGGCCAAAAAAAAAAGAAATCACACATTTGGCTTTGACAAAGTTCTGAGGTGGTTTGATGGAAGCCTATATGTTTGCCACAGGAAGAGAACTATGGGCCACATCCTCAGGGGTCTGTGAGGGCAAGACTAGCATTACTCAAGCTTAAACAGTCAGTTCTATCAACCAGGGGTTGGGTTGTGTGGTTTTTAACAATGTTCTCTTTGTGTGAGTAATAAAGACAACACCCTCTAGAAGACAGTAACCAGATCAGTCAAACTTCCAAATGCACAACAGTAGAGAAACAGGCACACTAGATTTTTAAGCTACAAAACAAAAGCATGAATGTCATACCGCACTGCCTGAATGTTTTTGATCAATAAAATAACCACAAAAACAACTAACTGCCTACAATCTGAAGAAGTTATATAATTTCACAAAGCTGATGGGATGAAAAGCAAGTCTAAATGACTACAGGAACATTTGCTAATGGCAGGAACACTAATGACATTAAATGATAATAACATTCACCCAGGAAAGAACAATAAACACAGATTTAATTCTTCATTACAAACTAACTCGTTTTAAACAGGTGCTACTCAGAGACTTGTGATTAGATCAGTATCAGTTCTCTTTACAGATGAAAAGTGTTTCAACAGATTATACACACAAATTTAACTAAAATGCTTAAGAAATAACTGTTATATCTTACATTTATTTACGAGATTTCTAATTAGGATGTCGCACGAGATTCAAACGTTAACTACATGATCACATGACTCTAGTGCAGTAGACCCGGAAGCGTAAATAAATTTGGTTATGGAGGTGTGCCCTGGTGTGTATTACCTGTCCCCCCGAGTGCCACTCTTCATGTCACCCTCCAGCTGCGTCAGCATGTCTAGACGCTGGTTGATCTTTGCAATGACTTCATCTGCATTTGAGCCTGTGGAGGACAGCAGAGATCCTCCAGACAAACCCCTCTTCATCCGGTCGCTACCTCCATAACCACCTCCTCCAAAGCCCCCTCCACCGGACGCAGAGTCTTTATAGCCGTACAGGTCATAACTGCCCGATCCTGAGATTACAGGAGAGAACAGACCACACGGCACAGTGGAGTTTGCCAGCACCATCTATATTCTTAAAGTTGCCGATTTCTGCAGTACTTTCACAATCTAACAGTAAAGACTTAACTGTTTGCGTTTAGTTTTCCTCACTTTAGTCTTTCTATATAAATGAACCTGTGTTTTTACATATGATGTTCTCACCTCTGGATGATACTCCTCCAGCTGCTCCTCCCCAACCTGAGAACCCTGAAGTGTTCAAAAACATACAGAACCTCAGAGAAGATGCATTCAGCATACTTAAACACAACACACGCCGCAGTGCAAGATGACGTCATCAATGCTGTTCGTGGATCTGCTCAGTGAATACAGATTCCGTTAACTCGGTTTAATATTATGGGGCGTTCTTGAGGACAATTTTAAAAAAACACATGCTTTGTTTACTAGTTATGGGTGTTAAAAGTTGTGACAAAATTCAAATGCAATTGCTTTTTAAAAATGCCCTCAGAAACGCTCGATAAAATATAACTGTCTTTAACATGTCAAAGAGCCTGATACTCAAGCGCCATTGTGATCCGCTTTAAATAAAAAAAATCAGCGCATTAGTACCTCACCCATGGTCGAGTAAAGGTGCGATCACGCACTTTTCGACTTCCATTCATATTCATATTCATGCGAATGCGGCAAACCGCAAACATTCACATTTTAAAGTTCAAGTTCGATGAACTCTGACCTGCGAATTTGTGTGACCAGAACAAGATCGAAATGTCACTGTGCGATATTGCTATAATCCATCTGTGACAAAGCCCATTTTGTACAATACAGCTTTAAAGTAAAAAACAACAATAGCAGGCCAAGCACACAGGAATTTGTGTGTGAATAAAGAACAACGCTTTGACGCGCGATACCACATCCGTCGCATGCTAATGTGACCGGGTCCAAACACACGGGACCCGGCAGCCATTTTACAACGGCGAAGCCCCGCCATGTTCATTTAAACCATTCAGGTTCGTGGAATGCAAATGTGCGCAGCCTTTGTTATGAAGACCAGCCAAACAGTCACCGTTGAATAAAGATCGTTATGCAGTTCTTTTTATTAATGAAACGCAAACGTAAAACCATTTCAGTGTTTTCATCACTGCGTAACATTAGCGCTTCCTCAGAAAACAATGACAATAGGTGTGGGCTCAACATAAATGGATGAAAAAAATACAAGATATAGAAAGAGCACGCAGATGCTAATTATCATTAAAATCTCTTAACGAAAGAAAAGTGGTTTTACGCTTCACAATAACCTGCGCCATTTCACGCTCTCAGGAACGACCACATAGTTTGTTATAGTACACGAAATGCATGCGGATCACAAATAAGACGCTCACCGAAAACAATGAAAGAATAAAACACTTACCTGAAGAACATCCGCGATCCATCCTGCAGTAAACGTGACTGTGATGTTTAGGACGGCGTGAACGACTAGCCAGCAGCAGGCGGAGCTAAAGATGACTGACCGGAAATGACCGGAAAGTGTTTCCTGTATGAGCGCATACAGTGAACCGTTCAAATTCAGTGCGCAGCAGCGTCTGCTTCCCAACTCAGGCAAATACACGCTCCCCTGCTTCAAAATGTTTAAATAGACAGGTTAAAGCATATATTTTCAATCAATGTTTTCAATTTCTTTTCGTTTAGAGTAGAACAAGTTTTGCACATTTGTGCGTTATTATTTTCCAGAAGTTTTTGTAACAATACTATTAACCACGTTAGTGATGTTGCTAAGTTGTTTAGCATGATCACAGTTAGGGTGAATAATAACTTTAATCAATAAGACTGTACGAGAAAACATCCGAGCGTAACTGTACGTACAAACATATAGTTCTGATAAAAACAAAAAACATTGAATTTACCGACTTTCAAAAAAGCATAAAGACATGATTTCATAAGTAACCCACAAATGAATACACACACGATATTTGTTCCTACAACTTCTGACACACATATGTATAATATTAGTGTAAATATAAAACTAAACTGCAGCTTAAAATCCCAAAGCAGATACATAAACATTTTGACTTGGTAGTTATAATATAACATACATATAATGCATAGTTATTTAACTCTAACTCTGAGTAATATGCCTGTTACTGTTTTTAGAACATATGGAAACATATCCACACTTGTGTTTGAATACAGAAAATCCTTCATGTCAAAACCCAGAATAAAGAGATAGACCAATGAATGACAAGAAACCAGGGCCAACTTAACAATACTAGTTGAGTAAATTTAGATGTATCTGGGTCTTGGATCAAACCCTCATGACCTAAATTTAAAACAAAATAGTGCATTTCCATACATAAGAGCCTGGAAGCAAAGAGCTTTTAATTAAAACAGTGACAGAATAATTTTATAAATTTAATGGAAAAAAAAGAAAATTTCAGGTGTTTGTCAGTGAAGGGCGAATTCTCTTTGCTGCCTGTTCTTCAACTGCAAATGTGTAATTATACTGCAGAGAAACAGGAAACATTGTTTAAGAAACTAACCTACACAGAAAATTAATAGTGCTATTAAAAAGACAGATCTCACCTCATTCTCAATGTCCTGCACTGACTTTATACGGATATCACTCAGTGTGCTTATAGACACCTGACAGACACACAGAAACAGTTTAATACCTGTTTTTACAGGGAACATTTGACTCTGATTTGTCAGACCATTTAAATACTTGATTGTGCTAATTTGATTAAATTCAGTCCGATTGGTCATATTATATTTACTATAATATAAACAACCTGCATGAGTGATACAGTGACCTCTCACCTGTGTGTTTGACTGACTCTCAAACTTCGGGTGGAGACTGAACGGAACTTCATCCATTGCTGAGAAAAATCACATCAACGAGAGCGTTTTACCTCACAACATGAAAATTAGCCACAGTAGCTTTGATACTCATTCAACTGTGTAGATTCATTTACCTCAGAAAGTGAATATGAGAAATACAAAACTGCAGATCCTGAAGAGTTTTACGTGTGTTTCTGTTATAGTAGAGATCATGTACTTAGCTTGTCTATTTGCTGTACCTGTAATGCCATAGACGTTACTGTGGTTATTGCTGTCACACACAATCTCCAATGTCTTGTTTGTTTCTAAGTTAGAGCGGCGACGGCTGACCTTCGGTGGGCCAGCAGGAGGGTTGCTATGGAGAGTGGCAAGATGGACAATTAGAAGGTGAAGTTTGCGACCACCAACAGCACCCTAACAACCATCCAGAACACAGACCTTCTTCACAATGAATTCACATGAAGAAACATGAAGAATGTTCACTGTATTCACATGTTGTTTCTCCAGAATGAGGTTACTGTACCTGGGTTTAAGGGGCTGTGAGGATTCAGCTCCTTCTAGTGAGAGACTGCGCATGTCCAGGCTGACTCTACGAGGCTTGGCCTGGGGCAATGGAGGGGAAAACAGGCCCTTTAAGCACCAAACCACAAACCCATTCATGTCCCTGTAAAAAAACACACACATTTAACACCTATAACAAATGTATAGATTGTCTATAGATCGTCCAATTCTAGAACTGATGTAAAGAGTGTGTGAGTGTCTGTCTGGTTCCTGTACAGGTGTGTGTTGGTGTCTGTCTGGTTCCTGTACAGGTGTGCGAGAGTGTCTGTCTGATTCCTTTACAGGTGTGCGAGAGTGTCTGTCTGGTTCCTGTACAGGTGTGTGAGTGTCTGTCTGGTTCCTGTACAGGTGTGCGAGAGTGTCTGTCTGATTCCTGTATATGTGTGCGAGAGTGTCTGTGTGTTGGTGTCTGTCTGGTTCCTGTACAGGTGTGTGTTGGTGTCTGTCTGGTTCCTGTACATGTGTGTGAGAGTGTCTGTCTGATTCCTGTACAGGTGTGCGAGAGTGTCTGTCTGGTTCCTGTACAGGTGTGCGAGAGTGTCTGTCTGGTTCCTGTACAGGTGTGCGAGAGTGTCTGTCTGGTTCCTGTACAGGTGTGTGAGAGTGTCTGTCTGGTTCCTGTACATGTGTGCGAGAGTGTCTGTCTGGTTCCTGTACAGGTGTGCGAGAGTGTCTGTCTGTTTCCTGTACAGGTATGTGAGAGTGTCTGTCTGGTTCCTGTACAGGTGTGCGAGAGTGTCTGTCTGGTTCCTGTACAGGTGTGTGAGAGTGTCTGTCTGGTTCCTGTACATGTGTGCGAGAATGTCTGTCAGTTTCCTGTACTGTCTGTTTCCTGTACAGGTGTGCGAGAGTGTCTGTCTGATTCCTGTACAGGTGTGCGAGAGTGTCTGTCTGATTCCTGTACAGGTGTGCGAGAGTGTCTGTCTGGTTCCTGTACAGGTGTGCGAGAGTGTCTGTCTGGTTCCTGTACAGGTGTGCGAGAGTGTCTGTCTGGTTCCTGTACAGGTGTGCGAGAGTGTCTGTCTGGTTCCTGTACAGGTGTGCGAGAGTGTCTGTCTGTTTCCTGTACAGGTGTGTGAGAGTATCTGTCTGTTTCCTGTACAGGTGTGTGAGAGTGTCTGTCTGTTTCCTGTACAGGTGTGCGAGAGTGTCTGTCTGATTCCTGTACAGGTGTGCGAGAATGTCTGTCAGTTTCCTGTACTGTCTGTTTCCTGTACAGGTGTGCGAGAGTGTCTGTCTGATTCCTGTACAGGTGTGCGAGAGTGTCTGTCTGATTCCTGTACAGGT
Source organism: Chromobotia macracanthus (assembly GCA_036877525.1). Taxonomy (NCBI): domain Eukaryota; kingdom Metazoa; phylum Chordata; class Actinopteri; order Cypriniformes; family Botiidae; genus Chromobotia; species Chromobotia macracanthus. The sequence continues at coordinate 8,686,806 of JAZGTH010000019.1, forward strand.
GTGGAGCGACCTGTACAGTGGGAGTGTCTGTCTGGTTCCTGTACAGGTGTGCGAGAGTGTCTGTCTGGTTCCTGTACAGGTGTGCGAGAGTGTCTGTCTGGTTCCTGTACAGGTGTGCGAGAGTGTCTGTCTGGTTCCTGTACAGGTGTGCGAGAGTGTCTGTCTGTTTCCTGTACAGGTGTGTGAGAGTGTCTGTCTGTTTCCTGTACAGGTGTGTGAGAGTATCTGTCTGTTTCCTGTACAGGTGTGTGAGAGTGTCTGTCTGTTTCCTGTACAGGTGTGTGAGAGTGTCTGTCTGGTTCCTGTACAGGAGTGTGAGTGTCAACTCTCACTCTTTCCTACCTATTATATGGCTTTTGGTTCCTGTACAGGTGTGTGAGAGTGTCCTTACCCCAGGCAGGTGTACTGCTGCAGCATGGTCTTGTTCTTGGCTGTCAGTCTGAGCTCTAGAACGGCTGTTGTTATGCTGCCCACAGGAACAATCCGCACACAGATGCGCTTCTTCTTCCCAACAGATGCTTCTGAGCACACACACATGTAAGTGCTACACATATCTGTACACATATTATATATCCAGTTTAATGGCACAGATATCATAAGGAAACTCTATTGCCCCCTTGAGGTCTGATGCTTGATACTGCTAATTAATGCAACAAGACAAATTAAATGTACAACAGGACCACATGCTTGCAGTGTGCTTGCCAAGCGTTCATTGACACACACAGACTATACTGTAGGTCTGGAAAATTTGTGGAATTGACTTACTGTGCTCTAGATATTCTGGAATGTAGCAATAGCCATGAGGAATCGTCTCTTTATCTGAAATAACCTGCACGTCTGCCACAACCATCCCTCCAGACAGATCCTACAAGAGAGACACATGAGAGTGAGACACACAGGTGAGAGACAGGTTGATGAGAGTGGGACAGATGAAAGTGAGACAGATGAGAGAAAGAGACGAATGGAAGTGAGACATACAGATGAGAGTGAAGCACATACATGAGAGCAGGGCTGGACTGGGCCAAAATATAAAGTGCTATAAAGTGTAATTTATTAATACAATAAAACTGCACAATCCACACTGATGAATGCTGAAACAAGCTATGACATCCATCTTGGTGTGGCTGTGTGTTTGAGGGAGAAAGAGAAGAAACATGATAAATTGTTGATCAGATGATCATTGTTTTCCATGTAAAAAATAACTAATGGGCTGTTGATTACATGTCTTATGGGCCATTCTGTCTGGAAAAAAATCTGACGCTGACTTTTTTGACAAATACATTACAATGCCACAAAGACCCCAGTGCCATCAATGAATTAAGCAGAAAAGGTAATAAAGCATAAAATGATCAATATGCGAGTTTTATGGGCCAATCAGACAAAATATTATGTGTATCAGCCCAAAAAGTATGTTGGCCCAGTGGGAAAATGCCCTGTCTGTCAAATGGTCTGCCCCTGGATGAGAGTGACCTTTAGCTCTCTAAATTTTAGACCAGCAGTCTGCAGTTATTTGTTCAGTGGAACACAGAGGCAAGTCTTATTTATACAACAACTCCAGCACATAGTGAACATATCTGCCAAGCTCCAGAAACCACAACAATAGTCCAAATTATTCAATAAACTATATAACTGAGTAAATGAATATCATGTGCTGTGTGTGTATGTTTGAACACCTTACCCTGCTGTAACATAGGTAATATCCTGCCTTGAGTCCAAACCCCCTGCTGAAATTAGCAGAACCTCCATCTTCAGTTAGACTGATCTGAACACACACACACACACACACACACACACACACACACACACCTCACATATATTTCCAGCATGAGAATAAATATGAGGCAGCAGACGCAAGTGGTTGTCATGGTTACCAGGGTGAACTGGCTGGGGCAGGTGGAGGCGTTAGAGGCCCAAGCCACTGCAGTGATCGGCCTGCTGGTGGCGCTGGACGAATCAAATCCAGACATCTATATGCGACTTAAACACACGCTCATGTTAAACAAGATATGAATGTTGGTTTCATTGCTGTTGAGTGTTTACACTTCAAAAACAAGCGTTAAAATACAATCAATTAACAAGAAAAAAGAACGTTCAGACTTTATATCTTATAGAACATATCTTATTTATATCTTACAGAACAATCTAAGGGTGGTATGTGATTCAATTCACGTCTGTCTGTTATTCACCTAATATAATACTGTAATGTTGGCTACTACTGGTCTGTTTTTGTAACTTTAACATACATTTCAACGCCCAGATCTTCGTCTTATTAATGTACAACACAGGCATCATCTTCACTGTTTGAACTTCAGCGGAATTCTCTCAGTATCTATTATATACAGGACGCTGTATTCAGAACTTACCTGTTGTTTGTTAGTCAGTTTTAACTCGATTCAAAATTTCAACCAACTAAACACAACTCCCGCAGTCAGATGAACAGGAAGTCAAGACCGACGGACTACAACTCCCACCGCGCACGTTATTGTGACGTCAGAGTCGACGAGCGCATGCTTATGGAATTTATTGTGACAGTGAAAAGAAACGTACGCTGTGAAGAAACGAACAAAAATAAACAATGTGAAAGACCCTTTGAAAAACAATAAACTCAATGGCAAAAGTGTACTACTATGGGTTTCAAACAAACTGTATTTAACTTTCTTCACAGTTTTCGTTTTCAATTCGTAAATTTACATTCGAAAATAAGCACCGCTGTGGGCAGGGCTTAATTGTGCTTTACTCCTATTGGCCAGTGAGATTCTGACGGCCAGTGAGATTCTGACGGCCAGTGAGATTCTGACGCCAGTGAGATTCTGACGGCTAGCTCTCTGACAGATCTGCATGGTAATCAGTTTTGTTGCAGTGTTTGTTCTGTGTACTGACTGTAAAGTACTTATTTAATGAGCATTTCAGTTAGAAAGTCATATTTGAGATTTGGGTAGTCTCATACAACTGTTCCTTCCAGATGAGCTGCTCAGCTGTACTCCTGTCACCCTCAGGTAAGCTCATGTGATTCAGATAATCAATAAAATTGACTTTTATTCCTGTACAGTAGCAGTGCTGACTTTACTAACTCGTTTATCATGTCTTTTATTGTATGGAGAACTATAAAGGTATAATCAGTTTCCTAACCAGGAACAACACGACATCCAATACACAAGAAGACAAGTTATAATTAAAAAAAAAAGAAATCATTTTAGGAAATACCAAGTCAATTCACAATGAACGAGCAAATTAAAGACATAACTGCTGCATACTGTACAGAAACTGAACTTCTATCGATTACATTGATTATCCAGTTACAGTAACTTACCCTGAAAGTGATTTGAGTGTCCAGCCGAGAAGGATCATGATGATGACACTCTGTGGTGCTCTGGTGATATGTAAAGGTTTTACTCTTCATGCCCACGTTAAAAAATACATGTGCTTCCAAAGTGTATTACGTATATATTTTTAAACTGCTACAAAAAAAATCATAAGGTGGCACGTACATTTGTAGGTTTTTAGAAGGAGTTTTAGTAATTTTGTCTGCATTTTGCAAATAACCATGCCATTGTATGAACACGTTTAAAATTTGATGTAAACATAAAATGATTTGAAGAGAAACAGTAAAGAGAGACATCTTTAAAGACAAACATGTAATAGCATTATTTTAAGATTAATTGGAAAAATACCACCACAACACCTTTAAATAATAACGATAACACGAAAACATTTCATTGTATTATCGCTCAATGAAAACGCTTGTGAAAGCGAAGTTTCTCTGCTGTTGTGATATTACTATAATTACAGTAATAAACGCACACTCTTTTTTTGTTAAGGCTGTTTTGGCGGTGTACTTCAGAAACCACATTAAGCAACAAACAGAAAAAGAAATCACGTGAGCGGATTTGTGGTTATGTAGTAGTTACTTCACGTTGCATTGTTATTTATTTGGGCGAAGGGAGAGCGTGAGCCAGTTACAGTCACTACAAAGGACAGACACTACAACTATAAAATCAAATGTATCTAGATCGCTCCCATCTTTGTCGCGCTACACTAGAGAGCTGTCTATCAGAATCTCTCTAGCCAATACGAGTAAAGCACAATTAAGCTCCGCCCACACGAGGGTTTGCGCCAGAATGTCAAACGTAGATCTGCGGATTGAAAACCGTAAACACGTAAAACCGTAAACACGTAAAACCGTAAACACGTAAAACCGTAAACACGTAAACAAAAACTCTGATTTGCGAAAAGATGTGCGTGACTGTCCATTATAGCGGAAGCCTTTTGCGGCTTCTTCTGCCATCTATGGAAATAGCGCCCCCTCTGGGCAGTCAAGGAAACATCTAACCCAGGAAATAAGACCCTGCACACTCATACGTTTATTTGCAACTTGTATATTGTAAATAGGTTATTTGCCGTTTAAAACACTGAAGTACAGTTCACAACATCCTTTTCTCTTTTCTGTTAATGAAACATTTGACATTTCCCTCTAGCTAAATCTTAAAGGGAAAACAACATGTCAAAGGAAAAAAAAAACTCATGCATTAGTCATGCATCACAAAATTATTTATTAGCTGCACTTATGAGTGAAGGGAACAGAATACAACTAAATCAAACTAAATGTATTCTGTACATCAACCATTTTCTGTTTCTCTAGATGAAGTTGGTTATATTTTTGTATTTTGTCTTTGTTGTCCAGGTGTCTCTAGATGACCTGATGAAGTGCAGGAGGGTGATGTCATAGATCACCTGGTGTCCATTGTTCCAGGTGTACAGCGCTCTCATTCTGGGGTTATAATCCAGCATGGAGATGTGCGAGTACTGATTATGAAAGGGGATGTTGGTGTACTCATATGAGGATGTGCTTGTGTGGTAGGTGAAGTGGACTTTAGCACCAGCCAGGTGTGAGTTAGTCACATACAGAGTTTCACAGATCAGGAACGATTCTCCAGCGCTCCGTTTGGGAAACCCTGTATCCCATGACTCTTCCACCTCCAGAGTCTTGGGATTCAGGCGACTGACCACCATGTTCCCCCCACTAGGAATGGTTGTGTAGACCACCCACAAGCCAGTCTCATCTGCCATGAGGTCAATGTCTGATGAGCCACCCCAGGAGTAGGGGAAAGTGTTGTTGTATCCAGCCTGATCCAGATGACGCTGCTGCAGAATGCGGCCAGAGTCCAGCTGATACCGGATCAGCATGTTGCTGTGGTGTTTGTTATAGTAAAGGGAACCGTTATACACCACATGACCTGTGCCTAAGAGACAGTGTGTTCAACATTTGTCAGTCACACCTGCATTAGATCACAAAAGATCAAACTATGTATTTCAAATATAGTTAAAACATATGTCAAGCAAACCATATGACAAAAAGACGTTTGTTAGGTTTGAAATGATAAAACAACAGACAATGTTTTGAAAATAAAGACAGTATTGTGTCATTTTGTGGTTGTTAAACATTACATCTCTATAGTTAATGTGATGATCTACACCTGTATGAATCACATGTCTCAGAGGTTAGCTGTAAGAAAAGATCTAGCAACATATGATTGATCACGACAAAGGCTTTGATATTTTGTTGTCTTGCGGACTGACATTTACACAACCATCATTATTAATCAGTTACTTCCCCATGATGTGAAACAGAATTCACAATTTAAGAATTCGCTAACGTCCTTTTGTAAGTCGCTTTGGATGAAAGTGTCTGCTAAATGAATACATGTTAATGTAATGTAAATATGCATGGTTACATCCTGGTTTTGGATAGGCCAGCTCAGGCATTTAAAGTGAACTGTCAGCTGTGAAGATGTCACTGTTGCTTACCAGAGGGAAAAGAGTGAAAAATGATGGTGGAACTAAATTTTATTGAGAAACCCTGAGCAACGCAACACTGCCCAGCTGTCCTCTCACCACATGAAGTCGAAACGTCTTTATTATCATCTGAACAACTAAATGAATGCTAAGTATTGCACTACTGATGATCTTAACACCAAGTATACCACAACAGAAGTTTTTCTGCTGGTTTTTATTATTGCAGAAGTTCTTAAGAAGGTTCCATGCATAGTGAATTGACAGAAAGTGATTAATTGTCATGTGTGTTGAGTGATATTGACATTTGAGCAGCTGGTTATATTATGTAGCATTTCATGGATCTGTCAGCATCTTCTTGTGTCCATTGAATTTACTTTATTATTGTGTACCTGTGATAGGTTCTGTCGTTCTGGGGTTAACACTCACCTGACCACGGCTCAGGAAGATGATGGATAATGTGGTTCTGACCATGAGCAAAGTCACTGAGGGACTGATACTCCACCAGACGCCTCCCCTTAAAATATCCATCCATTACCCACACCTACACACACACACAACCAACAGACACACAACACAATGATTCATGCACATTCTTCCAATTATTTTATAGAGTTTGGACAAAATGAAGTTTTGATTGATGTCTACATACACGGTTGTCAGAGCTGTCAATCAAGCTGTCCATCATCCAAGATCCAAAGCGTGACCCTGAAGATCTCACAGTGAGAGGAGCACTAATACCTGTCAATCTGCCACAACCTCACAACACACACACACACACACATTTATTTTACTGTAATAGTGAGGACAGCTCATAGACTTTATTGTTTTTATATAAGGCTAATGATATTTTCCAGCCACTAAATGTAAACCAGCTATCTTTGTGAGGACATTTATTGACACTACAATCTCTTTAACTCTGTCTCCCTAACATTGTTTTTCACAAAGATAGATGTACAAGTGCACACACACACACACACACCCAGTTGGTTGGAACAGGCCTGCAGGTGGCGCTGCAGTACTGAAGCTCTGTAATGAAGCTGTTGATAGTGTTTCACTGTGAACTGCTCCTGCAGGATGGACAGAGAGAAGTTGAGTCTCTCCATTTCCCCCATCAGATAGTCTAACTGACCCAAATCTGCCCGGAACCGCCCCAGTACCACCCGCAAGGGGCGAAACTGAGACATACTCGATCGCAACTCCTGCGGACAACAGAGCAGAAACAAAAACAGTAAACATTGCTCCAAAAGCATCAGGTTTCATTTATATTGGACCCAACAGGTACAGTTAAAAGTTAAATTATCTACATCGTGAGCAGCAGTTAACACACACAAGAAAACCAAAACAGCTTAATCAAATTATCTTAATGAAAATGCAGAAATGTTGGTGTGAGGGTTACAGAACCTGGGACAGTACAAAACAGTGAAACGAACAGAAAAAAACTCATTGTTTTTCTATTACCTGCAGACTCTTGGATGTCAGGCTTTGTGGGTTATGAAGGGCTGTTTTCAATCTGGTCTCCATGGTGATGAGCAGCTTTTCTGAGGCCCTTAAATGCTGAACATCTTCAGATGTCCGCAAATTTAGCACCTCAATATACTGAGAAACGTTCTGCACCTACCATGCACACACACACACAAACGTGAGATACATGCAGACACTTTAACACACAAATGTTATAAAAATAACCTCACATGATTAGAGAAAAGTCCCAGACGGGCATATCGTGGATCACCATTGCAGATGCTCTTAGCAGGAGTGAGTATAGAGCAAACACACTTTCCCTGCACAGAGCCATACACCTGCCACCCCTCATCTTCACCTGGATACAATACCTGGAGAGAGAGGGAACATTTATTAGATTTCATCTGCTCAATTAATAAATATGTCACCTAAACAGCATAAAACTACAAAAAAATACAAATTGCTACACCTCTGAAACAACTTTCCTCTCAGCGAATGTTATCAAACCCTTTATTATTAAAACCCTTCCCTCCAGCCATCTTTCATACAGCCATTTCACTATCCAATCAATACAATCAAGCCCCGCCCTACAGTTCTCACTGAACTTCCTCTTTTACTGCTGAAGATTCAGATATTAAACAAAAAATAAAATCCACTCATGATTTTCTCATGATTTTCTTAAGTGATAGTCTTATCCAAGACTATCACTTAAACACCCAACACACACATACGCATACACCCACACGCACACCCATGCGCACACTCTCTGCTTGGCTCTTTAATAGACCTTCCATCTGTTCTCATCCGGTTACTGTGAATTTTTGTGTGTATTTGTGTAGTATCACAGTGGTGTATGAAACACCAACACACTCTCACACAGAGAGAGCCAACAACCTGCTGGCTCACACACACACACACACACACACACACGGATATACACGGACACACATTTGGATATGATCACAGCTGAATTGTGTGCTTACAATTTCATTAATAATTTAAATAATAATTCATTAATGAGACGTTGCCCCTATCTTTGTGCTCTTGCCCCCTTAAATCACATTTTAGGGAACTTATGTTTAAAACAAATTTACTGAGTAATATTGAATTCTCATTCACCACAGTCTCTGATTGGCTGAGGCGTTGTGTGAGGTTGCTGTGAGGATGCTAGGTTGTGGCACACCTCCAGTTCTGAGAGGAAACGCCACACTGTGTGTGTGGGTGTGTTTGTTTGTGTGGAGTCCATGTGAGGGAGTTTGTCTCTTAAAATTCATGCTTTAAGAAACTGTTTAAATTGCACTATATTTAACAAACACACAAAATCTACAACACAACTCTGCCACACACAAAAACATAAATATCATAACCTTTGTACATACACTGATGATTTTCTGAGATGTTCCAGGTCGTGCAACATCTTGGTTGAGCCCCACAAGTGCTGGCAACTTCTGGGACATCCAGTTAGTGACCATGATCATGGTGCTTAAAACTGCACCAACCTTCAGCAGAGGAACGCTCATCACGCTGATGAAACCTTACATGCAACAGAAACGTTGCTGGCGATGATAAATTCACTGTTTCTGCTCAGAGGAAATGCCAACACAATTAAGACAGTCCTTATGACACCTGGAAAAAAAATCCCACTACTAAAGATGCTTCTTGAAAAAATGTTCCTTAAAAGATCTTCAGGGAAATATTCTGTTCACACGACCAGAATCAAGGAATGTTATAAAGATTAATCTAAGCAATGATTCATTGCTGACCAGCACACAGAGCAGCAAACGCATCAGAAGACACCTTACACACACAGAGAGAGTGTGAGAGAGAGAGAGAGAGAGAGAGAGAAAGAGAGAGAATGTATATTTCTTGTTAGACTGTATTCTGAGATATTGGCCAACTGACTGCACGTAATCGACTGAAGGAGACTGATTTTAACAGGTCATCCGTTTGCATAAATCAGTGAGTCACATTTCCTTTAAACATTTTCTTTAATTAAAAATCTTTCCTCTGAAACAATATTTATCATAAAGGCAAGCATAATATTTTCATCTATATTAAACAGTAAAAACAAATGTTCAAATATCCCACCCAGATGTCCATATGCTTCCCCTGAAAATGATGGGTGCATCACTGAAACATTTTAGAAATAAAATATTATGTTTCCAGAATTCAATGCTGGTTTCACACAGAGTTCATTATGTAATGTAAACAAGTTAAAATATGATCTCATGTAGCACCAAGAATAAGCAACATTCAAACAAACAAATAAAAAAAATACATCTTTCAAATAACAAAGAATAAAAGTTGTTTTCATGAGGTTTGATTCTGGTAAACAAATGAGCAAATGATCTGGATTGGATTTGTGTGTGTGTGTTAACTTATTACAAGTAATCTGTGCAGTGCACTAGTTAGTCTTGGGTCACATGGTCACCCTTCAGGCTCACTTCCTGTTATCAGTTTGATCAGACAGACTTAACAAAAGCACCAGAGCAATTGTCTGCCGCTCAGTGCTGATGTATAAATATGCGTATTAAAAGTCTTTTCTAGCCGTTAAAACACACCCGTCCCACACTGAAACCAAACTTTTGTTTTGAGCTTCCAAAATCCATCACAGTCACATCCATGAGGGGCAGAACATCTGAATCAGGTGAGTCCACCTCCAAAACTGTCCGATCCTGCCCTGAACGCCACTACAAGAACACACCAATAAGTCATCAGACATGTGTGAGGCAAGTGTGTGTACTTGTGTGTATGTGAGGTGAGTGTGTGTGTGTATGTGAGGTGTGTGTGTGAGGTGAGTGTGTGTGTGTATGTGAGGTGAGTGTGTGTATGTGAGGTGAGTGTGTGTGTATTAGGTGAGTGTGTGTGTATGTGAGGTGAGTGTGTGTGTATTAGGTGAGTGTGTGTGTATGTGAGGTGTGTGTGTGAGGTGAGTGTGTGTGTGTATGTGAGGTGTGTGTGTGTGTATGTGAGGTGAGTGTGTGTATGTGAGGTGAGTGTGTGTGTATTAGGTGAGTGTGTGTGTATGTGAGGTGAGTGTGTGTGTATTAGGTGAGTGTGTGTGTATTTGAGGTGTGTGTGTGTGTATGTGAGGTGATTGTGTGTGTATTAGGTGAGTGTGTGTGTATGTGAGGTGAGTGTGTGTGTGTGTGTATGTGAGGTGAGTGTGTGTGTATGTGAGGTGAGTGTGTGTATGTGAGGTGAGTGTGTGTGTATTAGGTGAGTGTGTGTGTATGTGAGGTGAGTGTGTGTGTATTAGGTGAGTGTGTGTGTATTTGAGGTGTGTGTGTGTGTATGTGAGGTGATTGTGTGTGTATTAGGTGAGTGTGTGTGTATGTGAGGTGAGTGTGTGTATGTGAGGTGAGTGTGTGTGTAGGGTTAGGGTTAGGTGAGTGTGTGTGTATGTGAGGTGAGTGTGTGTGTATTAGGTGTGTGTGTGTATTAGGTGAGTGTGTGTGTATGTGAGGTGAGTGTGTGTGTATTAGGTGAGTGTGTGTGTATGTGAGGTGAGTGTGTGTGTGTGTGTGTGTATGTGAGGTGAGTGTGTGTGTGTGTATGTGAGGTGAGTGTGTGTGTGTGTATGTGAGGTGAGTGTGTGTGTATGTGAGGTGAGTGTGTGTGTATTAGGTGAGTGTGTGTGTATGAGTGAGTGTGTGTATTGAGGTGAGTGTGTGTAGGGTTAGGGTTAGTGAGTGTATTGAGGTTGTGTGTATGTGGGTGGTGTGTGTATGTGAGGTGTGTGTGTGTGTATGTGAGGTGTGTGTGTGTGTGTGTGTGTGAGGTGAGTGTGTGTGTGTGAGGTGAGTGTGTGTGTATGTGAGGTGAGTGTGTGTGTATGTGAGGTGAGTGTGTGTGTATTAGGTGAGTGTGTGTGTATGTGAGGTGAGTGTGTGTATGTGAGGTGAGTGTGTGTGTAGGGTTAGGGTTAGGTGAGTGTGTGTGTATGTGAGGTGAGTGTGTGTGTATGTGAGGTGAGTGTGTGTATGTGAGGTGATGTGTGTTAGGGTTAGGTTATTAGGTGTGTGTGTGTATTGATTTTTTGTGTGTGTGTTGTGAGGTGTGTGTTGTGTGTATGTAGGTGTGTGTGTGTGTGTATGTGGGTTTTGTGTGTGTGGGTGGTGTGTGTATGTGAGGTGAGTGTGTGTTTAGGTGATGTGTGTGTATGTGAGGTGATGTGTGTATGTGAGGTGAGGTGTGTGTAGGGTTAGGGTTAGGTGAGTGTGTATGTGAGGTGAGTGTGTGTGTATGTGAGGTGAGTGTGTGTGTATGTGAGGTGTGTGTGTGTGTATGTGAGGGTGTGTGTGTGTGTGTGTGTGTGTGAGGTGAGGTGTGTATGTGATGAGTGTGTGTATGTGAGGTGAGGTGTGTGTATGTGAGGTGAGTGTGTGTGTATTAGGTGAGTGTGTGTGTATGTGAGTGAGTGTTATGTGAGGTGAGTGTGTGTGTAGGGTTAGGGTTAGTATTGTTGAGGTGATGTGTGTATGTGAGGTGAGTGTGTGTGTATGTGAGGTGAGTGTGTGTGTATGTGAGGTGAGTGTGTGTGTAGGGTTAGGGTTAGGGTTAGGTGAGTGTGTGTGTATGTGAGGTGAGTGTGTGTGTATGTGAGGTGAGTGTGTGTGTATTAGGTGAGTGTGTGTGTATGTGAGGTGAGTGTGTGTGTATGTGAGGTGTGTGTGTGTGTATGTGAGGTGTGTGTGTGTGTGTGAGGTGAGTGTGTGTGTATGTGAGGTGAGTGTGTGTGTATGTGAGGTGTGTGTGTGTGTATGTGAGGTGAGTGTGTGTGTATGTGAGGTGAGTGTGTGTGTATGTGAGGTGAGTGTGTGTGTATGTGAGGTGAGTGTGTGAGGTGGGGGAGGTAAGGGTGTGTGTACCTGGCAGCCATCATGTGTTGGCTGTATATAATGTGTGTTCTGTTGCGTCAGCTCCTCTCCGTTGCTGCCCCTGAAGCGCAGTGCATGTTTGTAGCTGAGGGAGGTGCTGTCCAGCCAACCTGCTGAGTTCTGACACATGTAGGTGAAGGTCTGCCGAGCCGTTGCACTCAGGAGCTTCAGGAAACCCAGCTGAACGACATGAACTGTGTTTCCATCCACATCTACATAAGAGAACTACAGAAGAGAGGTTTAGATAGGTGAAACGAGACAGTTTCAGCTCCCACAATACAATAACACACACACACACCTGTGAGCCCTTCTTGAACTGACTGTACCACTTTCCTGGTTTCTCTTTGCTCCACGAGGACATTTTGACCTGCACAACACACATCATTTATTGACTGAGGCTTGAGACGTCTGTATGTTACTCAGGTCTGCATGAAGCTGCTGCAGATCATACCGCCTGTAAGCTGCCATGAGGCTGCAGACACGTTTCACCCTCTGCTGTAAAGTTACAGAACACTTTAAAGGCATCTCGATGGCAACCCTGATTAGGGTCAATCCAGTACACACCTGAGGTCAAAGGTCAAACAGAGACAAAATAATACAGAGATTAAAAAACAATGAATGTGGCTAAAAGATGCTTTATCCTGCATACTGTATTTCACACTGTGGGTTTCCTGTTTAGTATTTATGTATTTAGTATTCCATATTTTTACTTTAACTGAGATCCTTACTGTTTTTGTGCTAGATAAATACTGATGTGATTGCACAAATAATATTACAGTTACAGTCTGCGAGATGAGCTACTTTTCTTAGAAACTACAGCTAACACAGGATCAAATTAATGAATGAATAAAAGAAGGTTGGTAAAAGATAGGTGTTTGTACCATCAGGATATTCTGGGTGGCACATGAAGAGCTCTTTGCAGGTGCGGGCTGGACTGTGGTAGGTGCCCAGTGGAGTTCTGAGGCCCTCCACATCTGTTTTCATGGAGGCCAGAGAGGCAAACACCTCCTCCATGTCCTTCTCCTCCACATGAGCTCCATCATCCTGCATCTCTTCATCATCTACAGCTGCTCCATCCACATCAGTGTGTCTCCGCCTCTTCCTGCGACCATCCAGTACTGGAGGAGATGCATTTCCCACTGCAGAGGAACCCTATACACAATCAAATACAAAAACAAACACAATCACACAGACACACAATACACACACACAAATACACAAAACAAACACACACACACACAATAAAATCTTGTTTGCAGCAGTACAAATGTATTGTCTTTTTAATGTCTTTTTTTGATTATTATAAAGAAATAATCATTTTTATTAAATTATTTCATCATATAATAAAACACAGTAACAATGAGAAATAAGAAACAGTGTTTATTAGTGTTGTGTGTGTGTCCATGTGATTTAATCTGAACTAATCACTCACAGGAGGTCCAGGGGGTCCAGCAGGACCAGGGTCTCCTCTCGGTCCAATAGGGCCCTTAAAAGAGCACAGCATTTTCATACCATGTAATGAGCAGATGTTTTGTTACATTATAAGAGCAACACACACAGTACAATAACAGCTGGTGTCTGCTGACCACAGCCTGTTTTCATGAGCTTTCCAGAAACCACTGCAAGGATCTTATATGCCTCCTCACATCTGCTTTGATCTCACAAACATACATTACACAATCCCAAACACATGATAAAACTGTGTGGGAGATAGAGTGTGTGTTTCTCTCACCTGGTTACCTTTAGATCCTTTTTGTCCCATAGATCCCTGAAAGAGAGAGATAAAGACTCAAGCTGTGACAGAACAGAGATCCAGAACCTTCATCAGACCTGCTGTGCTGTCAGTATGTAAAACTTGCTGAATGTTTGTTATAGCTGCTCATATGAGTGTCATAAGACTCACAGACAGTCCTGGTGGTCCAGGCGGTCCAGTAAGTCCAGGTGGTCCAACTGGACCCTGTAAGCATAACAATAAGACGTCATAATGTAAGTGTGTTTTGTGTTTGTGTATGTATATTTACATTTACATGTATGTATTTGGCAGACACTTTTATCCAAAGTGACTTAACATCACATTCAAGTTATACACTTTGTCAGAACACAAAATTTTGTACTCCCTGGGAATCAAACCCACAACATTTTGGGCTGCTAACACAATACTTTACCAACTGAGCTACACTCTGTATATAATCTATATATCTGTGTATGTTTACCTCATCTCCCTTTACTCCCTGTGTTCCTTGGTTTCCTGGCAGTCCTCGATCACCTTTCTCTCCAGGCTCACCTGGTGGCCCGATCAAACCAATCAGACCACCATGACCCTGACACACACACGCGCACACATACATATATTACAATGCAGAAAACAATCAGAAATAGGGCAAACACCACAACAATATCACAATACTAATTTTCAAAGTTCAAATCTCAAAGGCCATTTTTTTACAGTCACAGTATAAGAGTCTTCACTCCAGCACCAGTATGCTGCCATAAAATGTGATGACATTATTATTATTCAAGCATGAAGTGACACATTTACTGTGTGTGTTTGTGTTGTGATAATGTACCTTGTCTCCTTTCTTGCCCGGATCTCCCTTCAGTCCTGCGAGTCCAGCAGGGCCCTGAACACATTTAATATCATCAGTGTAATTAAATATTAAAGGGCCAATAATCAGCACTGATCATTCAGTGGTTACCATGGGCCCCGGAGGTCCAGTTTGACCTGGAGGTCCATTTAGCCCTTGCTCCCCCTAAAGGAGAAAGAGATGGTTTAAAATTTAATTCAATTCAATTGTTGTTGTTAAAACATTTAAACAACAACAGAGAAACTATCACCAAAAAACTCTTCCAAAATTAAAAACCAAAATTATCTGAGTTTAGCTCATTGCGGTTAGTTTGGCAATTATTCTTTTTAAAGCTGCAATCTGTAACTTTTGCCTCTCTGCCGCCATCCCTGTGCGAAACAAAAAATTGCAAGTTGCTTGCAGCTATTTTCTTAACATGGATGACAAGTTTAAATTCTAAGCAACTGCTGTAAGAACAGTTTACAAACACAGAGGGTAACCCAAACCCAACATCCATACATGATTTAGTATCTTCTTCTTTCTGTTTACAGACGTGACATAACCACAAGGTATTTGCTGCAAAATCAAACAGGACAGCTCAAATGATAAATCATTACTATAAACTTGTGAATTGGGTAAAATAAGGACAGCGTTTTCAACACTGATCTATCATGTACTTGCTCAGTAACTGATTTTAATCAAAAAAGTTACAAATTACAGCTTAAACAATAAATCAATTAAACAAGATTCCTTCAAAAGCATGGAAATGCCACAATGCAGTTCATTGCTGAATTTCTATAGATCAGTGACATTCTAAAGCTGCTCACCGCTGGTCCAGGTATTCCTGGAAGCCCCTGAGGTCCTGCCTTCCCTGGATTTCCTTGACCCCCCACAGGCCCCGTCTTTCCCATTAAACCCTCGTAACCCAGAGCCCCCTGGACACACAGACCCACAGTGACATTCATAATTCATAAGGTGTACAAGACACTCTGAGCACTCAGTTTTAAATGACAGGTCATTTTTGTAGATTTAGAGATGCCTCCCTAAAGCTCAGGAAAACTTTTGTGACTTCAGTTTTGACATCAATAAAACAGCAACAGTAGCCCCAGCATGTGTGATGTAATGAATGTTGTCAGAAACGGACATGAAAGGACACAGCAGTATCTCTCACTGAGGTCTAGTACTGCGCTCACATTAAACTTCTGGTGACCATTAGTGTGTCTGTTTAACATTCAGAGCCAAAACGTGAGGTTTATCTGAAGCACAGATGAGTGGAGTGGGATTCTGAACCAATAAGGTTTTCAAGCGGTGGGGCTATTGATGCATTGAGACACAGGTACTGTGGTTAAAACACAGTGAAACTTTATGTGCATTTGTGTATAATCTCTCACCTTATCACCTTTCAGTCCCGGACGTCCCTCTTTTCCTTGGGGACCTAAATGACCCTAAACAGAGAGAGAGAGAAACATGTTACCAGTGGTGTTGACAGAATTTTATTTTTGGCCGAGTCTGGGCAAAAGTGAGCAGGCACTCTTTTAGGTAGGGTCCTTCACTAGCCTACGTATACCTTATAGCCAAAAGCAAATCAATATGCAGGCTATTTCAATCTTCTTAGTTATTATTGAAAAATGCTGCTGCTTGAGTGGGATGTGTGAAAACTCAGAGACACGACACGACACGAGAAGACAGGATATAAACTGCTAATGGCCCAACACAGGTATCAATTCTTCAAGCATCATACAAAACCACATTTGACTTACTTCAGGATTTGAGATTGCATAATCATACTTATAATTTTATTAAAAGCAATAAAATTACAATAGTTTAATAAATAAAATATTTGTATAATAACTGGGTGTACCTGCTTGTCATAGTTGGCAGGCCTGTGCTACACAACACACACTAATATAAAGAAAAAGTGTTTTATATTCTACAGCTTCAGTTTATTGTTAATGATCCATTAGAAGCAAACACACTCACCCTCCGTCCTGGTCTTCCTGGTGGTCCTGGTTCTCCAGAGGGTCCCGGAGGACCCTAAACCAACAAAACAAAAATGAGCAGGGGAGAAACAGAACGACATTATCAATCCTGTCTATAAGTGCCCTTACATCCACCAAAACTGAGAGAGAGAATATATAAGTAAAAATTAATGCATAAATGACTCACAGATTTTCCAAGATCTCCATTATCTCCTTTAGGTCCCATACTCCCATCGATCCCCTGAGAGACAGAACATGTCTTGTCATTAATCAGATTGATATCAGCAGAAATACAGCATCACACAGAGGAAGAGTGACACTCACATTAACACCCGGCTCTCCAGGTGGCCCCATATCTCCAGGAAAACCAATAGGACCCTAAAGCGAGAGAGCGAGAATTCATCATTCATTCACACACAGTGAAACAATGACCTTACATCTCTGTACAGCTAAATAAAACCATACGGTGATTAGAAGCCAACAGCACAGTGTCCTGCTTATTACTGTTAGAGATCATTTGAGAGATATTGTTTGTTATTATTAGATCTACCAATAATTGGCTTCATTTGGTGAAAATGAATAGCATGTCAAGTAAGATGACTTGTGAACCTTTAACAGACATCAATTCTCAAGTGAGGAACGTGGCATTTAAAGTTGTTTTTTATATTTGTAAGAACGTTTTCAAACATTTGGCCCTCACGAGCACACACACAGACTCACCGCATTGCCTTTAGCTCCATCTTCTCCTGGTGGTCCTCTGGCCCCTGGTGAGCCTGCAGCACCTGGTGGTCCTGTGTCTCCTTTCTCCCCCAGCTCCCCCTTCTCCCCCTGATGACAAACAGACATGAGTTTATGTGTTATTCTAGTGATACAGTAAGATCTGTGTCAGGACAAGATGCTTCAGTGTGAAGATGATGAGATGAACTTACTGGGCTTCCAGGAACTCCAACAGCTCCAGGATCTCCTGATTCACCATCTTCACCCTACCAATTATCAACAAGAAGATCATCAATAACACACATACACATAAAACATAAAAGTTTCTCTAAAGCAGAGTTAGACCTGCAGTCAGTGGCTGTGTGTCTGTTGTTAAACATCAGCAGGAACACTTAGATCATTTACCTTCTCACCCACACCACCAGGCTGACCACGCACTCCCGGACGACCAGGAGGACCCTGAAACACAGTGTGTGTGTGTTTTCAGGAATGTTTAGAGTCTGTGTATACATTTAAAAACGTGAAGGAGAGTATGTGCTTACCTGCCCACCAGAGGGTCCCTGAGGCCCTCTTGGCCCAAACTGACCTGGTGGGCCCTATATAAATATACAATCATAGTGGTCAATAAACATTTTCAAAACTCACTAACTAATAAACCAGTTAGCTGAAATCACTCAACATGACCAAAGAACAGCACAAGCTCACCAAGAGACCAGAGTTTCCACTTTCTCCTTTCTCCCCAGGAAGACCAGGCATTCCCTGCACAACACACAACACAGCAGTTTGCTTTCTGACAAGAATTGGAGAAGAACTAGGAAGTTACTAGTTTAAGAGTAGCAGATTTTAAGGGCTGCAGTGGAAACACAGAATGGGTCAGTCTGGTCGCTGTACAACAGTAATGACAGGACGTGTGTTTGAAGAAAAGGCACCTGTAGCCCCATCGGACCCCTGGATCCTTTGAACCCTCTGAGACCCTCATCTCCCTTTTGACCATACATGCCCTGCTGTCCGGGGGGGCCGGGCTCGCCATCAACACCCTGAGACACAAAATTTACATGCACACACTAATGAGCACAACACAGTGTTTTACTGCATTATTCCTAATGACAGCAACTCAACACATTACTGGGTTCTGTTCAGAAACACTACACTGTTGTACAGCATGACACTGTTTCCACTCTGACAGCTGAACTGAAAAAAAACTCACTGGCACTCCTGGCTGTCCCTCAGGCCCCTGGGTACCGGCTGGACCTGCTGGCCCCTGAGAGGAGATAAGAGCTGATCATTTGTAACAATACTGAGGTGTGAGTCCCTGTGTGTGCATTATGTGTGAGTTTACAGTGTGTTTATTCAAATCACTCACAGATTCTCCTTTGTCTCCTTTGCTTCCTTTCTGTCCTGGTGCCCCTGTTTCCCCCTGACACACGCACACAAACAAGTACAAAAACACACACACAAACAAGTACAAATACACACACAAACAAGGACAAAAAGACACACAAAAACAAGTACAAATACACACACACACACACACAAACAAGTACACACACAAACAATTACAAATACACACACACAAACAAGTACAAACACACACACAAACAAGTACAAACACACACACAAACAAGGACAAATACACACACAAACAAGTACAAATACACACACAAACAAGGACAAAAAGACACACAAAAACAAGTACAAATACACACACACACAAACAAGTACACACACAAACAATTACAAATACACACACACAAACAAGTACAAACACACACACAAACAAGTACAAACACACACACAAACAAGTACAAATACACACACACAAATAGGTACACACACACACACACACACACACACACACGCAAACACACAAACAAATACAAAAAGACACACACAAACATGTACAAAAACACACACAAACAGGTACAAAAAGACACACACAAACAAGTACAAAAATACACACAAACAAGTACACACACACACAAACAAGTACAAGTACACACACACAAACAGGTACAAAAACACACACAAACAAGTACAAAAACACACACAAAAACAAGTACACACACACACACACACACAAACAAATACAAAAACACATACATACATGTACAAAAACACACACACACACACACACAAACAAGTACAGAAACACATACATACAGACACACATACACACAAGTACAAAAACACACATACACAAGTACAAAAACACACACACAAGTACAAAAACACACACACAAGTACAAAAACACACATACGCACACACAAACAAATACAAAAACACACAAAGAGTCATGATCTATATCATTATCAACCAGCCTTTTTAATCTGTGGTATCATTAAGTGAAACACATCATCTCTTCTATAATCACAAATGTAATTACCTTATCTCCATCCTCTCCTGGGGGTCCTGGAGGGCCAGCGGCTCCTGGTAATCCCAAAGGTCCCTGCTCACCATCCTGTCCTGCTGGGCCAATCAGCCCCTTTTCACCCTTCACACACAAACACACATTACAAACACACAGACAGAGATCGTTGACGTTGGCTTATCATTACATGTGGAGGTGTCTTACTGGTTCTCCTTTCTCTCCCATTGGTCCAGCCCCCCCAATGGCTCCAGATCGGCCAGACTGACCGATCGCACCAGCCAGTCCAGGTGGTCCCCGTTCACCTGTGGCTCCCTGCAACGGGAGGTTTTGGGATTAATGTGTTTACATATTTTTATTTATATTTAACTTTTTTGTTTGAATAATCTAAGCAATAATTAACAGATTGCAGGATTAAAGTACATACAGCAGGTCCAGGGGGCCCAACAGGCCCCGCCCCTCCCTTTAATCCAACTGGCCCCTACACAAGAAAACATAACAAAATCAACCAATCAGAAACCCGATGAAGGAGAGGCATCAACTCTCATAACACAAACAATAGTGACAACTGCAACAATCATAGAGTAGATGTTATTGGAACAGATAGAACAGATGTTAATCATAGAATCATAGAACCAAGTTTCTATCTCATGAGTTTTATGTCACATGAGTGGGTACCATGGCACCCGGTGCTCCACGACTACCACGAAAACCTTTTAGACCCTGTGGACCGCTCTTTCCTGGGGTACCTGGACCTCCTGGGTCACCCTAAAACCAAACCAAGTTTAGATGTGAAAAACTATCAAAACAGAAGTAGGACAACAGTACAGACAGGAAGGATGACAGAAAACCTGAAATTACAGGTGAAGAGACAGAGAACATTATCATTGAGCTCACCTTCGCACCCTCTTTCCCAGCGGCTCCAGGTAAACCTTGCTCTCCAGCAGGTCCCGCAGGGCCTGGATGTCCTCTCTCACCTATCGGTCCAGTTTCACCTGTATTACCCTACAACCAAACAACAATAACAAAACCTCATTGAGGTTTGAGAACCTATGAGGTTCTCATAAGCCAAGCAGCTGTGGTGGGTCGAGAACCTCCAGTGTTATAGAGCTTCTTGTTTAGAAACAGGTAATCTGCTCTTCTCTTTGATGACATCAGTGGCTCATGTATGACGCATTTCATGACAAAGGCTGTAGGTGCTTGCTGAATGTTTCTTTTTAAAATGATTGGCATTAACATGCAGCCGGACCTCGAACACCTTTACTCTTCTGGAAGGTTTTAACCACATGTTGTAATGTGGCTGTGTAGATTTACTCCCATTCAAACACAAGCGCATCAGAGATCAGGCATGATGTTGGCTGATGAGGTCTGGCTCTCAGTTCCAGCTCATTGGGGATGTTCATTAGAGTTCAGGTCAGTCAAATGAATTCAGCACACCAGATTCAGTAAATCCCTTTTACATGGACCTTGCTTTGTGCAGTGGGGCTTTATCATGCTGGAATAGAATTTACAATAGAATACAACAGAATTTTAACTGTTGCCTAAAGTTGAAAGTACATAATTCTCTAGAATGTCATGCCATATCATTAGTAGCGAAAACAGAAGCAATCAGTGGAGTGATGAGTTCTCTGTTTAAGGATTACTGAGTTTGGACTGAAGGAACAATTTGTCTGATCAAATTTTAGGATTTGGAGAATCTGACCACCTTCAAAATCCTACAGAAACAGCTTACCTGTGGCCCAACAACACCAGTGGGTCCTGGGGGGCCTGTTTTTCCTTGAAAACCCTGTCGGAAAACAAAGATCTTACAGACATTCAGTTATTTATGCACAATATATTATTTACATAGCCACCAAAAGACACATGCTTGTAGGTTTGTACATTTTCATTTTCTGTATTTTGATTACGTTCCAACAACAGAACAATACACTGTTGTCTCTTAACACTCCACAAATACGCTGTTGTCTCTTAACACTCCACAAATACACTGTTGTCTCTTAACACTCCACAAATACACTGTTTTGAAATGAAACTTAAGTGAGCAAAATTCATTCTTTAACAAACATCTTTTAAGAGGGAAGAGCTACGATGCAAAGGAACAACATGAGATGCACACAGACTCAGTCAGTTTTGGGGTTTCATCAAAGTGTTTGAAAGCTCACCGCCTCCCCCCGCTGACCTGGATGACCCGGCAGTCCATCCTTCCCAGCAGGCCCCTGCAAACAGGGAGAATGAAATCAGATTTTACTTCAGAGAAGTTTCATATGAAAATTATCAGTCCTAAAAAAGGTTCTGTAATGTAAGGAGGTAGGGTGACTTACATTAGGCCCTTTGGGACCCGTCTCTCCTACACGTCCTTGAGGTCCTTGTGGCCCCTACAGCAAATGATCACATTCATATATATATGAATGCACTACATACTAATATCTGTTTGTGTGTGTACATACAATATGTACACTGATCCCTCAAGACAACAAATCAATCACTCACTACAATCCACAAGGAAAAAGTATTGTGTCATGTTGTCAAAGAATGTGCCATGTTGTTATGTCCTTGTGTTCTGTACACTGGTTCAAAATCAGTCAAATGCTGCTAGAGCTTTTTATAACTTTAATAACTTTTAATTGACTGGTTTCAATGTAATTTGTGGTGGCTGTATGGAGTCAGTTCTCCTCAAGTTCACACAGGTGTCTGTCAGAGGAAATACAGGTGCAGATCACATTAACTATAGAGATGATCCTGTAATATTTGACAACCAATTTGTTTTATCATTTCAAACTTAACAAACTTGTTTTTTGGTGTGTTCTCCATGTATATAGTATAATGGCTCCTACTCTCTCTCCTGTGGGCCCCGGGGGCCCGTCATGTCCTGCAGACCCCTAAACAGAGATTAAATTCTAATTTAGTCAATTGGACACAATTATCCATCATCAGCATCGACTCACACGTGTGCAATAATAACACATCAAGTTTTCTGACCTTCTCTCCCGATTTCCCAGTGGGACCTCTTGCACCCCTCCCTCCTCGAGTCCCCTAAGAACACACACACAAACACAGAAACACATACACACAAAAATTCAAGCCTCAGAGTATACCGTAGAGTTTCTGTTGAAGTCTCTGTTGAACAGCTCATGGATACTTCTTAATGTCTTCATGTTTTTGTCTTTAGGCTCCAGTGACCAGCAAAAACTCCAGCCAGAGTTTTTCTGTTTCACTACATGAGTATAAACTCTCACACACAAAAAAGCTTCAACCTTTGGGATTAGATACATGCTGATAATCAAAGACACTCACATTGGGGCCCCTCTGACCTGCGGCCCCTGCAGGCCCCGGTGGACCCTGTGAGAAAGATTGAATATTCATTCATACGCCTATAACATTTTATTTATGCTTTTACATCTACATAGACAGTTTGATGATTTTTGTAATGTTATGTTTTTAAATTACCTTCTTTCCCTTTTCACCTGGAACTCCGACAGACCCCGGAAAACCATCAGCACCCTGAAAGAAAATCACAGCAACAGAGAGTTCATGCACACAGCAGAATCCTCATCTCTTCATCTGCTTTTGTCTATCTCACCTTCAGGCCCTGGCGTCCAGGATAACCTGGTAAACCTGGAACACCCAGTTTCCCCTGAGAAGAGGATGACAGGAGAAGAGATTGAAAGATATAAAAAAGGGGAAAAGGATCTGATCAACAGAAAAATGCTAAGGAATAGAGACAGGTGCATTTGATGTTGTATAATTCTGTAAACTTTTGTTTTCATGACTGAACTGAACACCTTTTCTCCAGCGATGCCTGCAGGTCCAGGTTCACCTAGAGGGCCACTCTGCCCTTTGGGACCCTCAGGACCATCCTCACCACGCATACCTGGAGCACCTGAATCTCCCTATGAGACAGACAGACAGACAGTAACTGTCATAATCTGTGTCTATACGTGGAGTGTTTTCTGTTTTAATTGTGTGCCAACAATCATGCTAACAGTGTTTTTGTGTATGTGTGATTACAGTGTCTCCTTTAGCACCCATTTCTCCTTTTACTCCTGGAAAACCATCTTCACCCTGAGCAGAACACATCAATCAGCCAAACAACAAATCAGTGTTTTACAATAAATGCTACAGATGTGATGATGTCTGAAAATTTGATTCATGTTTTTAATGTTTTCTGCATGTACCAAAATAGACTATTGTATGTTTCAAAGTACTGACTATTTACTTATTTTAGTGTCAGGAGATTTGATGATTTCTGAAGATCTTATGATCTTCAGGTGTTATGTTATCTAGAGATTGTTGTTATCTGGAGATATCTGGGTGGGTCAGTTTAAAGTGGTGATCTCACCTTCTCTCCTTTACTGCCCTTCAGACCTCTGATCCCATCAGCACCCTGAAACGTAGAGACTCTTACAGTCAATTCACACGAGTAAACACACACACCAAAAGGTATTTTATGATTTAAGATGAGTTTGGTACTTTGACTCCTCTAGGTCCAGGATATCCCACAGGTCCCTGGATACCTGCTGTCCCCTTCAAACAACAAAAACAACAATCAGTCCAATCTTACTGTCCTAACATAATGCTGAACACACACACACATCTCTCTCTCACCGGAAGACCTTTCTCTCCAGGTGGCCCTTCTCTTCCTGGGTGGCCCTGTGTGCAGTGGAAACAGAGTGTAACTCAATCTGTACAGTAGAGGGCAGTAGATATCGATAACAACACTCACCGGGGGCCCATCCACACCAGGTAATCCCTTCATTCCCTTCTTCCCCTGTGGTCCCTGTTATGCAGAGACACAGAGAACGTTACTTTGCGAAGAACCGCCCACTTACTGAAGAAGCAGTCAGTATTTGTGCGTTTTACAATAACAGACAGGATGGCACCTTTTCTCCTGGTAATCCAATTGGTCCTTGTGGCCCAGGAAACCCCTGCAGAACAGAAGAAACAGTTATCAAGAATGTGTGTGTGTGTGTGTATGTGTGTGTGTGAGAGAGACTGTGCATGGGTACCTGGAATCCAGGGTTCCCTTGCTGTCCTGGAGCTCCTGGCTCTCCAGAAGGCCCCTGTGTAATGTAACAAAACAACATGATGATACAATACCTGTGACATCATTGTGACAAATACAGCATTCAGTTGTGTCCTCATGACTGGCCAGATACTCTGAACTTCTCAGTGTTTGTTTAAGCTTTGCTGTTTAGATCAGCAGGTACATACCAGGTTCCCCTTCGAGCCCTGAGCTCCATCAATTCCACGAATACCCTGTCAAACACATACAACCATTCAGCTGCAAAAGTCCATGTTTAATATCTGAGATAATCACCAGAACTGTATCAGCACTGCATGTCTGGTGAAGAATCAGATAACTGCACCATACAAACGAACAGTCTTAAGAAGCCATAAACCCTGAGCTCGTAATAGTTTTCATTTGACTCACCTGCTGGCCTGGAGGCCCAGGGAGGCCCCGCGGTCCAGTCAACCCTGCAAGACCCTGTGATAAACAAACAAAACAGACAGCTGATCTAGAACCTCAAACGCTGCTCCACTAGGTTAATAGTCAATTTAAGATCTTAAACCAACAATCACTGTGAAATGATTAATGGAGTAAATACATACAGGTTCCCCAGGCTGACCTCTCGGACCTGGCTGACCATCTGAACCCTGAAATAATCAAAGATCAGCACTGTAAAAATCATCAGATGTGCCACACCTTATACACAGACAGACTTTCACTCACTTTTTCCCCAGGGGCCCCTGGGGGACCAATTGGCCCTTTCTTTCCTGGATCTCCCTGCAGAGGAGACACACACACAGACACACACAGACACACACAGACACACATCACTAATTCAATCACCCTGAGTCTCATTAACACCATGAGTTTTAATGGGTGATGAGGATCTTTTACCCTGTGTCCTTTATTTCCAGGAAGACCTGGCAAACCATCAAACCCTCTGTCACCCTGCAGAGAGGGAGAGAGACATATATAAAGAATGAGAAACTGACAAAGAGAGACTTTTGAAATAATAAATATTAGGTGAAATGACACTATTACAGATGGACAGTAAGGACCAGTAACACTGTGTTATGGGTTAAATACACACACGTCCACTGATTTCAGGTCAAACATGTGACTGTGCATAAAAAAGCAAAACACCAGATGTTCAATTAGAGTATAATGACACTTAAATAACATAGTACACTGGACAGTGTCTCCTTGAACATGAACATAATGCAGCACAGAAGACTGCATCACTACCAGTCCACTCTACATGGATCAACCTCAGGAGAAAATACAGCGTTTGAACTGTCTGACATGTAAAACGATAAGAATCTGCCTTTACACATAATCTGCATAAAGTGCAAGAGAGAGACACAGAACTCACTTTATTTCCTGTTTCACCTGGTTCACCTCGGCTTCCATCATTACCACCTCGACCCTGGAAACACACATGTCCATTTTAAGGCCCTTAAGGTTTTTTGGTGGTGTGTATTCTGTATAGGGCTAAACTCACCCTTTTTCCTGGTTTACCATTCAGTCCTGGGGCCCCTGGTAACCCACGAGGACCCTATAGGCATACAGGGAAATAAACACATCATCCTCTCGACACTGAGCTCATGTGTCTGTTCTGGTTTGGGCTGCCTCCTTCAGACAAGGAGCTGCAGTGCATACTGTGTCTGATTATCAGCGTAGCACTGACTGTGTTTGATTATCAGCACAGTACGAACTGTGTCTGATTATCAGTGCAGCACAGACTGTCTGATTATCAGACCAGCAAAGAGTGTGTCTGATATCAGTGCAGCACTGTCTGTGTCTGATTATCAGAACAGCACAGACTGTGTCTGATATCAGTGCAGCACAGAGTGTGTCTGTTTAGCAGCACTGTCAATTTCTCTGGACCTAACCACAAATGTGCTGATTTTGTACCCTGCACCTCATGAAACCCTATACCTCAGCACCACCTACTTTAAATTCTCCAGCCAACAGAGGACAGAGCTTGAAACTACACCAAAACTGAGAAAAACTGCTTGAAACTAAAACCATGGTGTCATAGCAGCACACAAGAAACATCAAACTGACACTGGAGGTAACTGTTGTGATATGTGTATCGTGTACAGTAATGTACAATGACATTCAGACATTTTAGATGTGACCTTAGTGTTTAGGGGCCTCTGTATATTTATGTGACTGTATGTTGAATGTAACACACATCTAAAGATCTAAATATCATGGACAGCATCATCTCATACCGGTGGTCCTAATAATCCATTATCACCCTTCAGACCCCGTGACCCTGCAGAACCCTGATGGCACACAACAACAAACACAATCAAACACCAATAAACAATATCAAACACAAAATCAAACAGCATGCACAACAACAAACACAATGAAACATCAATCAACATCATAGCCCAATCACAACAAACACAAATTTCAAATATGACATCAAATACAATATCAAACACCACATTAAACAACATATCAAACACAATCAACACACTCACAAACATATCTAACACACACACACATTCAACCTCCTGTCCTAAACACTGTCAGATTAAATCAGACTGTCAAGCAGGGGAGTGACTTCTTTAAAGGATTGATGGAACACAAACACCGGTTGTACACACTTACTAGTGGACCTGGTCGTCCAGTGAGTCCTAGTGGTCCAGGTGGCCCTTTCAAAGACAGCTGAGACACAAACAGCATTATAAACATCAGGGGTAACACAGCTTTAAGACACAAATCACATTTGAAAAAATCTGTATTATGAGGACAAGTTGAGTTTTGGAGAATTAAGAATGACTGTAAGACCAGAATAAAATAATTGTGGAGTTAGAAGAGAGTGTCTTGCCTTTGTGTGCTGTAGGATTGCTTGAGCTTGGGCTTCTTGAGATGATATGACTGGACCTTTACTAGCATCACCACCAAACTGAAACTGATACATACACACACAAATAGACAGACAGACTTCACAGTGAGTGGCACACATGCACTCTATCATCCCTGGTTATGAAGTGGGACATGCCTCAATATATTCACTTTCACCAGACAATTCCCTTAGAAAACTTGCTTGTGCAAGAGCAGAAATCATTTAAAGTAATTTACTTGATTGACAGTAAACAGATAGTCAAACACACTGGTAACATGAGCAGAGTGCCTGGAGGACCAGGTATCCCATCAGCCCCTGCAAGTCCTGGACGTCCTTCAGGGCCCTGACGTAATGACACAGCAGAGAGACATGCTTGTAATATTTGTTATGTCTCTGATGATGATGTGTGTGTGTGCATGTGTCTTACCAAATCTCCTGAATCCCCGATTGGTCCTGGAGGCCCCATTGGCCCAGGCTCACCCGGTTCACCCTGCAGGAAAAACCACAACACACAGGCTGGTCATAAATCAGCGGAGTCAGTGCAAAAGTGTAAAGGGACGTTATGGGCTGACAGCAGGTGAGATTACCTCAGGACCAGGTAGGCCAGGAGGTCCTGCAATCAGGGTGCCCTTCACATCACAAGACAGAAAAATAAATCACACTATTATACCAACCAGTGTTTTTTATAATCACACATTTAATATCAGTGTGTTAACAGAGAAAGTCATTTTTATTTATTGAAATGTGATGACTCACTAATACAAAGAGCCAGACACTGACCACCCTCTTCCTTATAAAAATATTATAGTCATATTAAACCAGCTCTACAGGCAGACTATTACATTCTGTTCATCAGCAAAGAATCTCTCAGACTTTAAAAACAGGTAGAAATCATGTTTACTGTAAGTGTACAGTAATGTACAATAGTGTATATCATGGGCACTTCGGACAAGTGGGACAATTTATACAGAAAAATCTTCCAAAAGTTCCTCCATGTAGCACAGCAACTTAACTCCAAAACAAAGTTACAGCTCAAAAAACAAACAAATAATTGTTCAGAACAATTACAAGAAATGATTTGTGTGAGTCACCTCTCCTAATACTGCCGGTTCTCCTTTCTGCCCTTTCTCTGGACCGACTGTAGACTGACATCAGAAGAACAGACAAACATCTCCGTGTGAGAAGAACCAGCAAATCCAGAGATCAGATGAATGAGAGACATGTACCTGTCCATTGTAGATCTGCTCTTCTCTCTCTGCTGGCCGATAATCATATGTGTCGTACTCATGATATTCTGTGTATTCTTTAAAATATTCTGTATCATTCTCAGAGTCATCATACTCCACAACCTGAGATTACACACAGAGAGAATTACACAAAACAACACACACACACAGAATTACACAAAACACACTCACACACAGAATTACACAAAACACACACACACACAGAATTACACAAAACAACACACACACACAGAATTACACAAAACACACTCACACAGAATTACACAAAACACACACACACACACACACAGAATTACACAAAACACACACACAGAATTACACAAAACACACACACACAGAATTACACAAAACACACTCACACACACACACAGAATTACACAAAACACACACACACACACAGAATTACACAAAACACACGCACACACACAGAATTACACAAAACACACACACACACACAGAATTACACAAAACACACACACAGAATTACACAAAACACACACACACAGAATTACACAAAACACACGCACACAGAATTACACAAAACACACTCACACACACAGAATTACACAAAACACACACACAGAATTACACAAAACACACTCACACACACAGAATTACACAAAACACACTCACACACACAGAATTACACAAAACACACTCACACACAGAATTACACAAAACATACACACACACACAGAATTACACAAAACACACGCACACACACAGAATTACACAAAACACACGCACACACACACACAGAATTACACAAAACACACACACAGAATTACACAAAACACACACACACACAGAATTACAAAAAACACACTCACACACACACAGAATTACACAAAACACACACACAGAATTACACAAAACACACTCACACAGAATTACACAAAACACACACACACAGAATTACACAAAACACACTCACACAGAATTACACAAAACACACACACAGAATTACACAAAACACACACACACAGAATTACACAAAACACACTCACACACACACACAGAATTACACAAAACACACACACACACACAGAATTACACAAAACACACGCACACACACAGAATTACACAAAACACACACAGAATTACACAAAACACACGCACACACACAGAATTACACAAAACACACACACACAGAATTACACAAAACACACACACAGAATTACAGAAAACACACTCACACACAGAATTACACAAAACACACTCACACACAGAATTACACAAAACATACACACACACACAGAATTACACAAAACACACGCACACACACAGAATTACACAAAACACACGCACACACACACACAGAATTACACAAAACACACACACAGAATTACACAAAACACACACACACACAGAATTACAAAAAACACACTCACACACACACAGAATTACACAAAACACACACACAGAATTACACAAAACACACACAGAATTACACAAAACACACAACACACACAGAATTACACAAAACACACACACACAGAATTACACAAAACACACACACAGAATTACAGAAAACACACTCACACACAGAATTACAGAAAACACACACACACAGAATTACACAAAACACACTCACACAGAATTACACAAAACACACACACAGAATTACACAAAACACACACAGAATTACACAAAACACACGCACACACACAGAATTACACAAAACACACACACACAGAATTACACAAAACACACACACAGAATTACAGAAAACACACTCACACACAGAATTACACAAAACACATGCACACAGAATTACACAAAACACACTCACACACAGAATTACATAAAACACACACACACAGATTTACACAAAACACACACACACAGAATTACATAAAACACACACACACAGAATTACACAAAAAACACTCACACACACAGAATTACACAAAACACACACACAGAATTACACAAAACACACTCAGACACACAGAATTACACAAAACATACACACACACAGAATTACACAAAACACACTCACACACAGAATTACACAAAACACACTCACACACACAGAATTACACAAAACATACACACACAGAATTACACAAAACATACACACACAGAATTACACAAAAAACACTCACACACACAGAATTACACAAAACACACACACAGAATTACACAAAACACACACACACAGAATTACACAAAACACACACACACAGAATTATACACACACGCAAAATTACATAAAACACACACACAAAATTACACAAAACACACACAAAATTACACAAAACACACACACACAAAATTACACAAAACACACGCACATGCACACAGAATTATACACACACACAGAATTACATACACACACACAGAATTACATAAAACACACACACACACACACACAGAATTACACAAAACACACACACCTCATACTCTGTGACATTGTCTCCTGGAGACAGTGTAGAGGGGTCATTGTAAAGGTCACTGTAAAGGTCATCAAACTCTTCCTCAACTGGTTTTCTGGAGGGTTTCTGGACCTGCACACCATCAACATGACAACATCAAAGCAACATCACAAACAGGTTACTGTTAATTTATTCATGTTTTACATTCCCTATAATAACTTATACTTTAAAGAGACAATCAGAGATCTTCAGCTTTCACAAACATTTAACAGCCTGAATCTACAACACACATAATTTTGTTTTTGCTCTAAATATTTCACTGTTTCTGAGTGTTGCTAAGCAACAGATATAAATTAAACATACAGAAGCTACAGGGCATGTGTTAACACACACACAGTCACACAGTGAATGTTTCTGGCAAGAATCCTTTACACCATGTTTAACAGTGTTCTCCTAATCGAGCCAAAGAGAAGATATGAATACTCATGAGACAGAGAGGGCAGAGCATTCATTCATAAATAATGTTATTTATAAATAATAAGTGAATAATTCACATGCATGCAGTACACAGATCTAGTTGGGCAGGATTACCTCCACTGGGTCCAGTGATAGGCTGTTGTAAGGGAGGGCGGCGTCACAGTCAGGAATGTAGGTGTGGCAGTATTCTGCAGCAGCACTAGGGTCTGAACTGATCAACAACTGCTGAATCTCTCCCTACAGATATATACACACAATATATAAACACACATACACACACTGAATCTCTCCCTACAGATATATACACACAATATATAAACACACACACACACTCACCTCAAACACTTCTTCATCCAAAAGTCTTGTCCCAAACACAGTCACGCCCTCTGTGCTGACCTTAGCATCCTGACCTCTGGGGAGATCAAGGGTCATCACTTCCTGACAATCCAGAAAAAGTGTGACCTTCTGACCTTCCACACTATACGCCAGTCTGTGCCACCTGTAAGGTCACGGGTCAGAGGCAGTTCAGATGTTTAGTACTTTTAGGTACTAAAATATATGTACTTTTATTTTGACACTCTCCACATCTTCACGTAACGTGACGTCCACTACGCATTTTCGCCAAAGTGCGTATTTTCATTTTTCGAAACGACAGAAACTGATTCTGTATCTGCTGTTGGACGCAAATTGTGGGTATGGAAATATTTTGTATTTGGGAAAATAGATGTGCAGACGAAGAAAACCCATGTCATTTATAAACGCTGCCAGTGCCAGCTAAAATACTCAGGAAATATGACAAACTTGTCAAAAGAAAATATTTTCTTTTTTTTATACATTTTTTTGTTGCATTTGTGAGTTTTGAGAGAATACAAATGTAACTGGCTGTGTAAACTAGGCACATAATATTTACATATCGAAAAATTGATCAATATACCCAGTAATAAATCAGATCATAATCATATCGCTGAATTGTGCAAATTTAGGTATTGCAAATAGTGTATAGCTGGAGGAGAGAATTGATATTGTATCGTGAGGAGATGTGGCCGCCATGAGCCTTGTGTGAAATTAAACTGATGTCTGAGTCTTCATCTCATGTGCAATCACTTTAAACAGATCAATGAGAATGTCAAACACATGCTTCATTGTTCACAGAGAACATGATTGGTGTAGCAGGACTGCTGTCAACAGAAACTCTGAGAAACACCAAAACAACCCTGTTACTCACTTGCCATCGGCTAGGTTGACCTTTTTGAAAATAGGGTATTGGTCAGGGGTGGGCTGGCCATTGTGGTCCTCATAAAGGAAGACAGGAGAGCGTCCAAGCTCCACGCCCAGCTGCTGCACACCCTCACTGTCATACACAGACAGCAGAAAACACTGAGCGCCACGCCGTGCCCGAACAGTCACCAACACCGAGAAATCCACGGGAAAATATGATTCTGTAAGACACACGTTGTTCAGTGTAGAGACAACAATGTGTATCTATGTGTGTGTGTTTGTAGAAGCACATACCTGGGAAAAGCTGTTTGGTAGGAACACTAACTTGAATTTTTTTTCCAATCTTATATGCAAGATCTGCCTCATCAGTGCCCCGTCTACTTGTACACAGTCCCGCCTCCAATGACACACCCTCCATGGAATCTGATAGGTCCAAAATCTTCAGCACATCAATAGGATTCACTGCTGGAGATAACTTTGAGTGTCATAACTTTAAGGTTCAAAGCTCACAGAAAACACACAGATGTGAGAAAATGTGTCTGTGTTCAGAGACACACTGATACTGTTGACTGACAGCAGGTCAAGGCTGATGTGTGTATGTGCAGGCAGCAGCAGGTCTGGGCTGGTCATGTGTCTCTGTGCTTGTGCAATACCTGCATCTGCCTGACACATTTCTCTGTCTGTAAAGACTAGCATGTCTTTAATTCATGACAAGAAACACACGCCGGTTTAGTTTGCTATTTAAATGTAAACATAGACTTCTGTTGTTTTTATAAAGCTATTTAGGATTGAAAACATCACTGAATGACCATAAATGTGTCAAGTGTTTCACAATTTTCCCCTATAGAACACCCACATATAGATAAACACACACACTTGCAGATAGAAACTATCAGAAAATCTGAACTCACTTGAAGTCTTTCAAAACAGAGTCAACACAAGTTTCAGATCAAAGACATAAAAAGCAGCTGCAGGGCAGTGTGTGTGTTTCTGGGATCCAGATGTGAATGACTTTAGGAGGATGAATGAAGAAATTCAGTCCAGACGTTCAAACATTTTATGTTGGATTTTTTATAAAAGGGTTTATTTTTACCCTCCCCCCCCCCAAACACACACACACACACACACACACACACTAAAACCAGAGAAACTCAGAACACAATAAAACGGTATCAGAAATGGTATCAGGATGTCAGAAAGGTAAATGTGTTATTATTAAAATGTTATTAAAACCCTTGACTCTTCACTTCTGACCACAGTACCTCAGACTTGACAAAACTCATAACCTCATAACTTGCAGCTCAGTCTATGTGCCTGTGAGGTTTGTTCTAGTTCTAAAAAAGAACTGGTTCTTGATAGTGTTTAGAGTTGTCGAGGGTCAGTTTGAACCATATATAACAAACTAATTTAATGCACAGTTTAAATTCAGACATCATTTACTCCCTGCATGCTGCTTGTCTTTTGTGGAACAAAAAATCTAAACATCAAAGCTTTTCTTTTTTTCAATATGACAAAACCTCAATAAACATCCTGATATTTTGTGATCCAAAAGTATCACAAAATATACTGAAAAATACTCATGTTTAAATCTGCACAAAGCTTTAGGTGAACTCTCCAAAGACCTTTGAGATGTCAAGAGCCAAGGAAATCTTGGTCACAGTCAGGGGTGAAAGGTCAAGGATGAAGAGGATGAACAAATCTCACCTTGCTCAAACACAAACTGTCCTTGAGGGAACTATAAACCATCACCTGAGAAAAAGGTCTACATGCACAGCCTGAGGTTCCTGCTGCCAAACATGCTGAAGCTTGTGTGAAAGCACAGAGGAAACCAGCAAAAACATAAAGATCTTTTATCTTCTCGTTCCACTCTTCAAGATGCAGAATACTCTCACACCACTGTTGTTAAAAGACTTTTCTGCAAAAGTGATGCACAAACGTTGATTTGGGTCTGACTGTCAGTACCAGTAGGCACCTAAAATTGATCGACCCATGAGCCATCCACAATTTAAAGAACCAACACACATGCATTACATGCATTAGGGTAAGTCATCATTACAATTGGCGTAATGGAGTTTCTCAGCCCATCCCTATTTAGTGATGAACAAATGTTTTTCAAACATACAGATAAAATAAAATAAAGACCCTAAAAAAAATTTGAACCCTAACGGTTTAAGGTCTGATGTCATAGAAGAACCAAGTTCTTGAATGGTTCTTTCCCAGGGTGTTCAGTTCTGTAAAGAACTTGTAACATCCATTGCACATTCCCATTGCAGGTTCTTTGTAACAGAAAAAAATTAATGATGTAATTCAGGAAGAAACCTGCCATGTTGGTTTAAAATTTAATCCTGTCTGCTTTGTCATGACAGATGTTACAATGCTTAAAAACTGTCTCAATTAATTCCCTTTTCATCCCAAATGTTGATGCTGATGGTCTAAGAACACTGAACACCAGGTATGTGTGGAGCAAACAGTCACTGACCTTATTTGACCCTAAAGTACTAAGGGCCAACAGTAAAGACATCCATCTGTCTTTATCGATCACACACAGTCCATAACACATTACCCTTCAACAGCCATTCCATGGTTACAACATCACTGATGACATCATACAGCTGAAGCCATTTCAGTGCTAAGATTAAATCCTAAAGTAGAAACTACTCCACAAATAAACATGCATGCTTCCCTGCTAAAGAGTATGCAAAGAGTAGCACAAGTCAATAGGATCATGAAACAGGTGAACAGGT
>JAZGTH010000019.1:8727500-8947391 GCA_036877525.1 Chromobotia macracanthus
TCAGTGTCGTGTGTTAGTTAATAACGCAGGCATCGGTCTGGTGGGGCCGATCGAGAGCATCAGTCTTGATGACATGAAGAATGTGTTTGAGACCAATTTCTTTGGAGTGATCCGGATGATTAAAGAGGTGATGCCTGACATGAAGAGGCGGCGTGCTGGACACATCATCATCATCAGCAGTGTGATGGGACTGCAAGGTAAATGTGTGTGTCACTCTTCAAAGACAGAATCACAACAGAAACAGAACATAAAAATA
This sequence comes from Chromobotia macracanthus, assembly GCA_036877525.1. Taxonomy (NCBI): domain Eukaryota; kingdom Metazoa; phylum Chordata; class Actinopteri; order Cypriniformes; family Botiidae; genus Chromobotia; species Chromobotia macracanthus. The sequence continues at coordinate 8,727,757 of JAZGTH010000019.1, forward strand.
CTGAACATTCAGTCACGGTCTTTAAACTCTTTAAAAATACAAAACAAACATTAGTTCATTATCATAGCATCTAGCCAAGTGTTAAAGGAACAGTTCTTTTAACAGGACTGCAGGCTCCATCGCTGATGTGTCTGTAGATGGACTGCAGGCTCCTTCGCTGATGTGTCTGTAGATGGACTGCAGGTTCCATCGCTGATGTGGGTTTGTGTCTGTAGATGGACTGCAGGTTCCATCACTGATGTGGCTGTAGATGGACTGCAGGTTCCATCACTGATGTGTCTGTAGATGGACTGCAGGTTCCATCGCTGATGTGTCTGTAGATGGACTGCAGGTTCCATCGCTGATGTGTCTATAGATGGACTGCAGGTTCCATCGCTGATGTGGGTTTGTGTCTGTAGATGGACTACGGGCTCCATCGCTGATGTGGGTTTGTGTCTGTAGATGGACTGCAGGTTCCATCGCTGATGTGGGTTTGTGTCTGTAGATGGACTGATGTCTCTGTAGATTGACTGCAGGTTCCATCGCTGATGTGGGTTTGTGTCTGTAGATGGACTGCAGGTTCCATCGCTGATATGGGTTTGTGTCTGTAGATTGACTGCAGGTTCCATCGCTGATGTGGGTTTGTGTCTGTAGATGGACTGCAGGTTCCATCACTGATGTGGGTTTGTGTCTGTAGATGGACTGATGTCTCTGTAGATGGACTGCAGGTTCCATCGCTGATGTGGGTTTGTGTCTGTAGATGGACTGCAGGTTCCATCGCTGATATGGGTTTGTGTCTGTAGATTGACTGCAGGTTCCATCGCTGATGTGGGTTTGTGTCTGTAGATGGACTGCAGGTTCCATCACTGATGTGGGTTTGTGTCTGTAGATGGACTGATGTCTCTGTAGATGGACTGCAGGATCCATCGCTGATGTGGGTTTGTGTCTGTAGATGGACTGCAGGTTCCATCACTGATGTGGGTTTGTGTCTGTAGATGGACTGATGTCTCTGTAGATGGACTGCAGGATCCATCGCTGATGTGGGTTTGTCTTTGTAGGTGTGGTGTTCAATGACATCTATGCTGCTTCAAAGTTTGCCATGGAAGGATTCTGTGAAAGTCTTGCCTTTCAGCTGCTGAAGTTTAATGTTGTGTAAGTTACACTGCTTGTGCAAGTACAAACCAGTAATCTTAGTTTCATGCTCTGTTTATTTATAAGTTTTATTATAATCAGTCATGTACTTTGACATAGGATAATGCTCTCTCTGTCTCTCTCTCTCTGTCTCTCTCTGTCTCTCTCAGTGTGTCGATGATAGAGCCAGGGCCCGTACACACAGACTTTGAGATGAAGATGATTGCAGATGTTTCTAAGAAAGAGTTTCCAGGTGCTGATCCTGACACAGTCCACTACTTTAAAAACATTTACCTCCCATCCTCAGTGGACATCTTTGAAACTCTGGGACAAACACCTGATGATATTGCCAAGGTCAGATGTCACATGACTTTAACAGTGGGGATTTATAAGTCATCAGCCTGTAAATGTCAACTTTCACTTAAAGGACTAAATAATGATTCATTTATCTGAACTGTCAGTCAGTCAGTAGCTGTGTGTGTTTATAACTACACTACAGTCTTGTAAAGACAGGAACTTGCTCTTTCTTTTCCTGCAGTGCACTACGAAGGTGATAGAAACACAGAGTCCTCGTTTCCGTAACCTAACAAACCCTCTCTACACTCCTATCTTGGCCATGAAGTTTGCGGATGAGACTGGCGGTCTGTCAGTTCATATGTTTTATCACATGCTGTTTACCTTCGGAGGAATCATGCATGTTAGCTTGAACGTCATGAAGTGGCTCACATGTAGATGCTTACGGAGAAGAACCATCTCACCTAACTAACACACACTCTTACACATCATCTGGGAAACTTATGGAGAACCATCTCACCTAACACACACACACACCTGTAAATGCTTAGAGAAGAACCATCTTAAGTATTCTGTATTCTGCTAGTAACATGTAACTGCCCAATACTGCCTACCATTTAAATCATTCAAAATCACATTGTTTTGTCATATTTCTGGCTCCATAACACTGAGGATTTAAATTAAAGTCAAGGGTAGGTAATTTTCTTCAGAAACATTTTTTTAAGCTGGTTGAAAATCTATTTACATCACATATCAATCACTAAGTAAAGGGGTATAAATATATTTAAATAAATACATCTTCTGTGGAAGGCGTCGTTCTGAATACAATGACAGGATGTCCTACTTGTCTACTTGTCTCTCTGCACAGAACCCAAACACCCACATCAAATCTGTATGAATGATCAAGATACAGCTAATCCACTACATGTGTGACCTTTCTGAGTGTTTGCTGTGTATGGATCCGGTGTGAGATCACAGATATCTGAACATAAGAAGACACATTTATAACACAACAAAAAAGCAATCACTAAATCAATGTGTGTGTCCCACTTGTGAAGTCCTGTTGTAATTCTAAATTATCCTCAATGATCCACACTACACAACAAATAAAACACACACACATGATGTCACAGTCTGATCTGCTGTCACACAATCAATACACTAATTTGTAAATTGCTGTATATAAAAATGTGTTTGCATACATGTGAAAACAATCCACACATTTCAACTCAATTTCTCTATCATACACATTAGGTCAGTATTATTGCTGAACATACTTGAGTTTCTCCAGTGAGCAGTTTGGATGGTTGAGTCTCTCAGAGAGCAGCTGGACTCTTGGAAGAATTTAAGTAATCAATGTGCTGCCGTAATTTAGCACTTCACCAATAACTCACCATCTCTGTTTGATAGGAGAGAGTTATTCTAAAGATACTGAAACATATGCACCACTGCCCTGCGCATGTGTGCACAGGATTTTTAAGTGTGACTGAGAAAATGATCATTTACATGCATAATTTTTTTCCATTGATCAGATTACTCCAGGTCTACAGAACCTCTTACAATCCGGTTCTTTGAAAATAAAGTTTAATTCGGATCGAGTTCAGTTGGGGTGAATATGCTTACATGAAGGGCTTTCAGTCCAGCTGAGTCATGAATCTCATTATTCTGAGACTGCACTGAATGTAAAGGCTTTAATGTATAAATACAATTTTAATGAAAATAATGTATCAGTTCATAATTAAATAATTTGTGTATCAGTGCTTTAGTGTAGATTCAAAGGTTTATATTAATGATTAGCAGACAGATAAGCAAGTACATGTTTACACTCACAGAGTTAAATGTTTAGGCTCCCTTATTGAGATCAGGTTTATGAAGCATGGAGTCCTCACTCTTCAGAGACATTGCTGGGCTCTGAAGATGACTTCAGCCTCAAACCATTAACACAAGAAGAGAGCAGTCAACCCTTATAATGCGTTGTTTTCACATACATCTCAGTAGTGTGTGTATTTGCTGGATTTATATCAAGAAACGTAGCAGGCATTATGACAGCAAAAACATCATGAGATCTACTCTCACACTGGCATACGATGTACCTCAATATAACTCAAATTTAACTCTTTAATATAACAATATAAGTATAATTACATCCTACTTTATACAAGATATAAAATAAAAATGCCTGTGGTATGATGTATGTAGATAACAGAAATACAACAAATGCTAAATAGTATATAACGTTTGTGATAGTCACATGACTAAGTCATTTCATGGTATGATATGAAGACCTCTGGTGATGAAACATTACTACTGACCTCAGTGGGAAGCCATGATGTCCTATGCAGAAGTTTTCAGGAAAGTCCACGATGGAGGGAAATAGTAGTACTGGACATGAGAGATTCAACATCCTAATAAACGGCTTTACAGACTGATGCCAGGTCAACATTGTGAGCAAAATCACTGAATACAGGAAATAAAACATGTTCACAGAACATCTCATGAGGATGGCGCAGACCTATCCATATACAAATATATAGTAGCATTTATAGAATATATATATCCACAGTAGCTTAATAAACACTGTATAATGTTGCCAATTATACAATATGACTCCATATATTGTAACTGTATTAAAACTTGCTCTGCTCTGGTTCTCCAGTTGCTAATGTAAAGTGTAGTAAGTGTAGTACATCAATGTAAAGTGTAAGTAAATATATCCATGACAAACATCTTTAACAAAAGAAACAATAAGAGTCAGCAAGGGTCAAATTCATTGATACATTTATTTTAACCCTTAAGATGTGTTCCACTCTTAATGAGAGGACCATGTCTTCATGAATGATGCAAATGCAAAAAACTCATTACTGTACTGTTTTACAGTCAAGCTGTTTTATAACAATTTGTATTATTGTCTTAATTATTCTGCAGTAATTTGTGGAGAAATATTACTTAATTGTCATGAAAAACCACAATACACAAACTCTAAATGCTTCTAAAAACAGACCCTATTTTCATCATGTAAAATGTCATTACAGAATCTAACCCAACTTTAGAAATTGCATAATAATCACAAGTCATCAAGAAGCCTCACGCTTCCCGCTCTGTCTCCCTGCTTCCTGTCTGTCTGTCTCTCTGCTTCCTGTCTGTCTGTCTCTCAAAGCGCTCAGCAGCATTTTCAGCAGAGAGTTTTCATTCAGCAGTTCTTCAGACGCGTTGGCGAGTTCCTGCAGTCTCTGAATGGTATCGGTCAACTGACGCGTTTTCTCTCTGTACAGTGTCTCCAGTCGGCCGCTTTGTGCCTGCAGCTCGGCATTCTGGGATTCCAGCGTGTGCGTGTGAAGCGTGAGACGACGGTTTTCCCTCCACAGAGCAGCGAGCTGCTGAGAGAGACGCTCTCGAGCCCGCTGCAGAGAAAACACTTCCTGCTGCAGGGCATGAAGCTCCACCTCCAGAAGAGACTTTGACCCCACCCCACCACCTGATTCCCAGGGGGCATGGCTTGTTTGCTGCAGGATGAACCGGAGCAGGTTTGGAAGAGTGACAGGGATGTTTTCTGGAAATTTCACACTCATCTGCTTCCTATCAGAGGGAGTTGAGGTTAAACATTGTGGGTTTATGAATTATCGTTTATCTGTTATTTGTTTGATCTCACACACATACTTGTGTCTTGGGAAGAAGAGTATGGAGGGCAGATGATCCACCATGAACTCCCAGGGCAGATCATTCAACGCCACATTCACTCTGAAAAACAAGACCAACACTGACCAGATTTAGTGACAATGAAGCATTGAAGTACAGCATCTGTGGTATGCTGCTGATTTTGAAACAATAATTGCCCCTCAGTTTGTAAACACAGTACTATGTTCAGTAATGCACAAACAACAGAACTAATTTCCCTTGAAGACATAAATCAAAATGACGCTAACATTAAAGTATTCAAGGAAATTACAGAAGCAGTTCCATACCTGGCCACAGTGAGGGTGCTGTTTTCCTGGAATAGACGAGCCAGTCGAAGAAACACATGATTCAGAACTGAACAGAATCCACACCAGCTGGAATAATACAACAACAGCACATCCTGCAGAGATGACAACACGCGTTTATATCACATCATCATATCTGAATAATACAAGAACAGCACATCCTGCAGAGACAACAACACACGCTCTTATCACATCATAAACCTTAAGTAAAACAAAAACTTAAGTAATATTATAATTACACCTCAGGGAATAAACTAAAAAATGTGTCATGACCCCTTCAAATGTAACATGAACTGCTGCAGTGCACACATTGTGCTCCAGAGACATGAAAGCAGAGTGGATCACATGCGTGAATTGGCGCAGACAATATCATGTATCAGACCCATTTAAAATCTGCAAACTCTTGTATTCAAGTGCTACAGAGAAGACCAAACATTGCAAGTGGTTAGACAGTCTCAACGTATCGTAACACTACTGTTTATTTTACAAGGGGGAGGAGCTAATTGATATGTCCTGTCTGTCTTCCTGTTTGAGTTAGGGTTAAATGACGCTGCACATTTCATAGCACTTTAGTGGGACTTTAAGACCTTCCACACTGCAGATATGACAGACACAGATGACAATGATATGACATCATGTTCAGTGTAAACATCACACACTGAAATGACACAGACGTTGCTGTGTCTCCTGTTTCAGGCTGGTTGGCCTTGATTTACTGGCCAATAAAACAGCTTGTTTCGGATTTTTATGCAGCTGCCCCACATTCTGAAAAACTTCACCTCACCCTCTCTGAGTCCATGACTGTTTCCAGAAAGCTGTGTGAGGTCACTTCCTGTATGAGAGACTGCGTATGTTGTTTTTTTTGCCCAACTAGATGTCTGTGTAGAGGACTGTAGGGAACACTGAAGTTCTGAATGAAGTGTTCTGTGAAAGAGAGAGAGGGAGAAGCCCACAACCATTCATTGACTCTATACATTAAACTGAGATGCTAAATCTCAGTTTACACAGTATGTGAGTCTGTGTGATTGTGATACCCAGTGAATCAGTGTTGTTGAGCAGGTAGTGAGTCTCATCTCTGAGGCTGATAATGGTGATGAAGGGCAGAGCGCTGTGTTTGGCAGGTGCTCCGAGTCTTCGTGCCAGTGGCCAGTTCAGGTCTGAGTCCAGCAGGTAAAAGCGCAGCGTCTTATTGGTCCGACACTGCAGGCCTGTGATGGGGTCGTCCAGCAGAGGTTTCTGTAGGGGTCTGCAGCAGGTGCTGTACCGGCTATATGGACTATAGGAGGTTTGGATGTGACTGCACGAGGCGGTTGAGACCGGAACATGCCGTAAATACAGATCCAGAACCTCCTGCAGCTCCAGAACTGAGCAGTGAGATTGTACAGCAGGGAGAACATGTGAGCTTGGACCTGAAGTAGAACCAGAGCGGCTGACACACAGTTCACAAACATTCGCTGGACTATTAGAGACCGTAGAACTCCATCTGGACAGCAGCAGTGACTGACAGCATCGTGAGACAGTGGACACCCCCCAGTCCAACCCGCAGCAGGAGTGATAACGCAACGCCACATCAAAAACCTGACACAAAGACATGTATAAAAACATCAGTTCTCCTTAAAAACTGCTGGACTGTTTATAGTATTTCACATTTTAAAATGGCTCAAAATTACTGAGGAAATAAACGTGATTTGACTTAGGACCTGACTGTTACGCTCTATTATTTGACCCATTATTAAAAGGCTAGTATATTTAAATACACAGAACACCTGAGTCAACAGCTGATTGGCTCTGAGGGGATTGTGTTGGAGGAACATAAGGAGGGCGGGGCCTTTCAGTAGCTCCACCTCCAGCGAGTAACTCTTTGCTCCCGTTGGCTCAATCCACTGGACGACACTCTCCCTGTTCTCAAACACCCAATCACAGACAGACTCTGCGGTAAAGTTCCTCTGAGTCCGCGGGAAAACCTGCCATTTACAAATAGAGCAACCGTTTTGATTTTACTTTAATGAATGCATCATCTCACCGAGTGCATGTGTGTGAGAATCTCACCAACGAGCTGTTTAAACGCCGGTGTAAATACACACTTTCATCCTCTCTGAGGGAAATGCCTTCTGCTACCGCCTGATTGGTTACCACCGCAAACTGCACCACCTCTTGATGATCTGCTCCAATCAGAGAATTAGTCAAAAGGTCATTCAACTGATGTGTGTGAAGTCATTTCTAAAAACTGTTAGGGTTGATACCTCGTTTGAGCGCGTTCAAAGCTGAAAACAGGAAGACAATGTAACCTGCTGGCTGAGGAGATGACTTAAACTCAAAATAACCCACCACACTCTGCTGTAAGAACGCACAGATATGAATTAGATATGGACGCACATCGGCCAAAGAAACTCAGAGACAATCCATCTGTTGCTCCACCAATTCACACACTGACTGTGACTTCATCAGCAGGATGCTGTAGTCTTGCTCACTAGCAGGCATCCTAATGCTGGATGCACCACTGCAGCAGTGGGCAACATCACTCATGGACAGCCACTGTCCTGCAGAGTTTAGCTCCAACCCTCAAACAAAACTCATCCATCTGTAGCCTTAGTAATCCTGAAGACACTGATTAGCTTGTTCAGGTGTGTCTGGCTAGGGCTGAAGATAAACTCTGTAGCTCTCCAGGATTGATGTTGCCCTCCTCTGCTCCAGTGTTATTGATGGGCTGTGTACCAGGCCATAGCTTCGTAAAATTTGTTAAAAGAGGCCTGTAAAAATAAGTACAGCATCTCACAGGAGAGAGATTATGGGACTGCCCATTTTCTTATTGGTTATCATCACATCGTATCTTGCCATCAGATCTTGCTGCATTTAGCACATAACTGTGATCACATTATTAATACACTAAAAATATGCGTTTAAGAACGTGACCCCGCATTCATCTCCATTCTGTTGTGTTTTTCAATTGAAAAACGATTGCCTGAACATTGAGTGTAAGGTTACCTGGTGGTGGCTGAGAAATGTGTGCAGGGCTTCACGGGAGGGCAGGTATGTGAGTGGACGAGAGACCCTCTGAATAAAACTCTCCAAATACTCGGAACGGACAGAAGCTCTGTACTCGATGGGACCGAACCTTAAACACAACTATCAGCATTTCATTTAACCATTAAACACAAGATAAATAAGCATGTGCAGGTCATTCTTTACCTCCTGTAGTACAAATGTATGACAGGATACTGGAAGAAGTTCTTCTGTTTTCTACATTTGCCGTGATGCCACCAACAATTTATTGCTACAAACTGCACCTGCACACACGAAAATGCATAACGACAGGAAACAACAGTCTATTCTCTCTGTAAACAAAAAATGTAGACAGAAAAGTGTCACATGGCCAGATCGCTGCACCCACTGAGACAAAAAGAGACTGTCTGACTGCAATGTACAGTGATCAGCAGTTTTAGTTTTTACATGGCGAAACATGTGGTTCTATTTGTAGATATCTACTGCTATTCAGTGTCTTAAACTCATCTTTTTGCCTTCGTGACCATATCTGTGTGAAACATAATCATGTACTAGCTCAATCACTGTTTTTTATTTTTAGACAATTAGATTGAGAAGGCTTTCCAGTTTTGTGTACAATACACATGAGATGTTGAGTGTTTGTCGTCTGTAAATATTTGTGTTAATGGATAAATAAACAGACACCTGACGCACCTCTTCAAACAGCCGCAGGGCGACATTTTGGACATGCTGGCGTGCAGTGATGGAGTGAGAGCACCAGGGGGCATAATAGAACAGCACAGACACATCAGCATCCTCTCTGAGTCGATCTGCTTCATCTAACTGACCCAGAAACAGATCCACCACTGGAACCTCTGCAGGGAAAAAGCGTGCAGGGGTACGAGCAGCTGCTACCACGTTCTTCACTGGACTGAAAAAGACAGGGCAAACAACAACATGGAAATAAACATTTGGTATAACACTTTCTATATATTCTGTAATATAAATGGATAATAATATCCTGTATTGACTCTCTGTAATATTCATAGTTTATAACAGTTCTAAAATACAGCATAACCTGTCCGCCTGTCACACTGCAAGCATACTGCTGACACTAACTGACATGTCACATATCCATCCACCCACCCATCCATGCATGTGAAAAAATTAGGACACCCTGTGAAAGCATGTGTATTTTGTAACATTTTTTAATATATAGTTATTTAGTCTCAATTTTAACAATACAGAGAGATTAAAGTAATATAACTAAACAATTAAAACTGAAGAAAAGTCTTTTCAAGATCTTCTGTAAATGTAATTTTACAAAATGTCTATTTTAACTGAGGAAAAAGATAAGACACCCTAGCCCCTAATAGCTAGTGTTACCTCCTTTGGCTGAAATAACTGCAGTGAAACGCTTCTTGTAGCCATCTACCAGTCTCTGACATCAGTCTGAGGAAATTTTAGCCCACTCCTCAATGCAGAATTTTTTCAGCTGTGAGATGTTTGAGGGGTTTCTTGCATGTACCCTGCTGTGTGTCACCCCACAGCATCTCAATGGGATTCAGATCTGGGCTTTGACTTGGCCATTCCAGGACTCTCCATTTCTGCCTTTTCAGCCAGTCTTTGGTTGATTTACTAGTATGTTTTGGGTCATTGTCATGTTCTTGGTCCAGCTCCACTTTAGCTTTAATTTTCTAACAGATGGTCTCACATGTTCTTCAAGCACCTTCTGATACACAGTAGAATTCATGGTGGATTCTATGATGGTGAGCTGACCAGGTCCTGCTGCAGCAAAGCAGCCCCAAACCATGACACTTCCACCTCCATGCTACACAGCTGGTATGAGGTTCTTTTCTTGGAATGCTGTCTTTGGTTTACGCTAAACATGTCCTCTGCTCTGGTGTCCGAATATTTCAATTTTGGACCAAATCTGTCCAAAGAACATTATTCCAGAAGTCCTGGTCTTTGTCAACATTCTCTCTGGCAAATGTCAGTCTGGCCTTGATGTTTCTCTCAGAGAGCAAAGGTTTCCTCCTTGCACACCTCCCATGCAAGTTAAACTTGTGCAGTCTCTTTCTGATTGTAGAGGCATGCACTTTTACATCAACAGTAGCCAGAGTCTGCTGTAGGTCCTGAGATGACATTTTAGGGGTTTTGGAGACCTCTTTTAGCATCTTGCGGTCTGCTCTTGGGGTGAACTTGCTGGGGTGACCAGACCTGGGCATGTTGTCAGTTGTTTAGAAAGCCCTCCACTTGTAGATGATCTTCTGGACAGTGGAATGGGTGATTACAAAATCTTTTGAGATCTTTTTAAATCCCTTACCAGACTCATAGGATGCTACAATTTTTTTTCTGAAGGCCTCTGACAGCTCTTTTGCTCTCACCATGGTGCTCACTCTCACTTTAACAGTCAGGAGCACACCAAACTAAATGTGTGAGGTTTAGATAGGGCAAGCCTCATTCAAAATGCTGAGCAATGATCTACTATTATGTGCACCTGGTGTGATTTGAGCAATTTTAAGAGGGAATTCATGTGAAGGTGTCCTAACTTTTGCCTCAGTTAGAATTTGCATTTTGTGGAATTACATTTTACAGAAAATCCCCTCTTCAGTTTTAATTGCTTAGATATATTACTTTAATCTCTCTATATTGTTAAAATTGAGATTAAAAATCCATATATCCAAAATGTTGCAAAAATGTTACAAAAAATACACAGGCTTTCATAGGGTGTCCTATTTTTTTCACATGACTGTACATACAAGATACATGCATGCATGCATGCATACATCATACATGCATACATCATACATGCATGCATGCATACATACATCATACATCACACATACATGCATACAGTTCATAAATATCAGCAGCGTCATAAGCACATATCTACAAAGCCACCTTACAAACTGTGCGCAAGTGTACAAAGTGCTGCTTAAAAGACACAGGGTGGTCACACAAAACATTGATTTATTTAGTAAATACTATTAGTAAATTACCAGTTAGTAAATACGTTTTATAAGATGTGTGTGTGTGTGTGTGTGTGTGTGTGTGTAATAAGAATAATTTTGCCCGCAGGTGGGTGTAATGGGCAGGTTTGGCGCACAGGTGAGCAGTAAATACGTTATATATGATTGTGTGTAAATATTAATATAATTTTACCCGCAGGTGAATGTTATGGGCAAGATAAGCGCACAGGTGAGCAATATTGCCCCGCAGCACAGTTCGGGTCTTCTCGCCATCTGATCCGCCGCCTGCCGGAGCTCCGCCCGAACCCACCGCAGCATCACAGAACCGCTACAGCGACCATCAGCCCCGAAGAACCGAACCCGACCGGAGCAGCTCAGAATCAAAACCAACACACCCCGCTTCAACTTCTCAAACACAAACACACGTATCACTTCCGCGAAAGGCGCGGTCATGGGGAGGGAGCGTCTTTAAATGACTACAAGAGAAACGAAAATAAGGGAACGTCTCTAAACTGCACACACAGAAACGTGAATAAACAGGAGTCTATAAAGTAGTGATGGGAGGTTCGGATCATTTTACCGACTCGGACCTCGTCCAGCAAAATGAACGAATCTTTTTTCGAGTCATTTCGTTCATTTTAGCAAAATATAATTAAAATGTTATATGATACTTCCCGAACACATCTACTGCTTACGCAAACGTTGATCACACTACAAACAAGACAAAAGTATAATGCAATAAGAAACAGAAGAGACTCATTCATTGTTTATCTGGGTCTTTAGCTCACCTCTTATCTGACGAGTCTTCGGGTTCGAGTCGTGCGTTCATCACGTGACACCCATAAACTGAACCTGTGCAGTCTGAGCCGGAGAGAGAGTTGATCAGTTCATCTCTCACCTGACAGCACTTCATAGAAAAATGAGTTAATAATTTACAACCTTCCTTACAAACGGATGCATAGTTCTCAAAACAATACAATAATCAGTGCTTGTCCTTAATAATTCATTGTGTAAGGAAGAACATGACCAGAAACCCCACCCATTGACGCCAGTTTGGCCAATCATGCTGCTTCATATACAAAAAGAATGTGGTGAATGTGCTTCATATACAAATTCACTGCCTTCACAGAGACACAATTCAAAGATCATTATCTCTAACAAAACCATCATCATCATCATGAAAACTACACGCTGGTGAGCGTGTAAAACTTTGATTCTGGTGTAAATGCTAAATATATCTGTGGATCAAATTCCTCCTCATCTCAGCTGAAGTGCACGTTACAGCTGACAGGTCTGCAGTATGCAGCCTCCACTATTATTTTGAGTTTGATACCATTTTGAAGTGCTGTTTGCCATCACAGTCAGAGGCAGAAAACTATACAAACTAAAAGCAAGTAATTTAAGATTAAAAATATGAAAACCAGTTTCAGGAACCAGTAGAACTAAAAGTAAAGTGAAATTGAAAACCATAATACAAAACAAAATGAAAATAACAGAAGTTTCCAAAACTATAATGACCCTCATTCATGCATATCGACATGACAACCTCACATTAAATCCTAACAGAAAACAGCATAATTTTAATGTGTGAACATGTCACATTTTGCTGACTTCTGGAGACAACCACACACATACTGAATGAGAAATGCTTTCAGTTTTTTTTTGTGTGTGTGAATGTCTGATTGATTTAAGTAAACATGACTCGTCTGTGTTCATTCTTCATACTGAACCATGTACTCCCTCAGGTTGTGTGGAGCTCTGATTTTTTAAAGCTCCTGCAGGAAAACTCATCTGTGAAGTTGATTGTTCATCCTGAACGGGCTGCGGACAGGTCTTTATCCTGGAGAAGACTCAACAATCTGACACACACACATTTTTATCTTAGTGAGGGGCTCAACACATATTTACTCTCACATCTATAAATAATTATTCATTAAAAAATTGATAAACGTTGGTAAGCCACACAAAATGGTTGTTTATTTTTAAATGATAAGAAAGTGTGCCTTTATCCTGAGGACAAAAGAAAATGTGCTGAAGAGCTTGCAATAAAGGAAAAGTGCTTTACACACTTCTTTCATTATTTTTATAAAAACTTAACATTTTCTGCTATGACAAATTGTAACATCACGCCAGCAGAGGGAGCCCTCACCGGAATACTGACTGCTCATGCTCCCTCTGCTGAACTCTGAACTTTGAACTCTGAACTTGCTTCCTGTTTGGCAGCTATATAAACCTTGCTGCCACATGGCCACGTTGCGAAGTATTGCCAGCTTAACACCTGACTACTAAGCATTCTCTTTTACTGCCTGCTTTCCTGTGATTTACCTATTGTTTGGTTCTCGTTTTCTGATTTTTGCCTAGCCCCTTTGTTTGACACCTGGATTGGACTGTCTATGTTTATTACGACCCTTTGCCTGTACTTTCGACTTTGATTATGGATAACCCCAATAAACATCCGCAACTGGATCCTGCTTCAGTTTCTGCCTCAGCCCCCTTACAGAATACTTCGCCTACCCTCAATCCAGCGGATGTTTCACAGCTGCAAGCTGCATTTGTCTACCAGGGAGAACTATTACGCAGCTACCACGAACAGCTAGTTAACTTACAGGCATCGAATGAACTACTGCTCCAGCGACTTTGCTCTCCTCCTTCCACCATGTCAAGCACGGTAAGACTTGCTCTTCCCGATAAGTTTGATGGTTCTGCAGAACGGTGTAAAGGGTTCATTCGACAAGTACGCACTTATTTGGAATCGTTGGGGGATCAGTCTCATGCTAGTTCTGATCAATGCTCTTTTATCATGTCACTATTATCTGGCAAGGCTATTGATTGGGCTGCTGCGGTTTGGGAGACGGGCGAACAGTTTAGATCTTCACCTGAGTATTTTTTGCAACAACTCCGAGAAGTATTTGAATATCCTGCTGGGGGTCGGGATGTTTCGTCTCGCCTTTTACACCTTTCTCAAGGCTCACATAGTGCAGCAGAGCACGCAGTCGAATTCAGGACTCTTGCAGCTCAGAGTGGATGGAATGATGCTGCACTTAAAGGGGTGTTTCGGGAAAGAATATGTCCCCAATTGCAGTTGGAGATGGCATGTCGAGGTGAGGAATCTTCTTTCAATGACTTTGTTAACATGACTGTTAAGATTGATAATTTGCTCAGGAACTCACCTAAACCCAAGCAAGCGCATGCATCCCACCTTATGTCACGACCTGCACTCCGGAATCCTGAGGCACCATGTGTTACCGAGCCCATGCAAGTAGGATCTACCAGACTGTCTGAGGACGAGTGTAGACGAAGGTTCATCAACAACCTCTGCTTTTATTGTGGTGAACCAGGTCATCATAAGTCACAGTGTCCTCAAAAGACCCGGAGGTCCCTCACAGCACAAGACCGGGTGAATGTGGACACCTTTTCACAAAATCCAGTTAAAGTCTTCACATTACCCGTACAGATTTCTACCGAAAGTGGTTCTTTTATGTTGACAGCATTAGTAGATTCCGGCGCCGCTCTCAACCTCATCAACTCGGACATCGCCCGGAAACATCAACTACCCACCATTCCATGCTTTCCACCTATCAGTATTACGGCTGTCAATAACCAACCCATCAAAGGAGGAGTTCTGGAACAGACCCAATCACTGAAAATGCAAATTGGGGTTTTTCATGAAGAGAACATCTCTCTATATCTGATCGACTCACCCAAATATGAAATAATTTTAGGAATGCCATGGCTAAGTTGCCACGATCCCCACATCTCCTGGCGCACGGGTGAGCTGACCCACTGGTCTCCATTCTGTTTTAGTCACTGTCTAACCCTTAAGCAGTCCAGTCCATGTCTGTCCACAAGCATGGGGAGCCCTCCGAGCCTGACCCAACCAAAGATCCCCAAGGTTTATAACGAGCTTTTGGAGGTCTTTAGCAAGGTTAAAGCCACACAGTTACCACCACATCGGCACTGGGACTGTGCTATAGACCTTCTTCCCAACATGTGTCCTCCCAAAAGCAAAGTCTACCCGCTGTCACGCCAAGAAGCACAGGCTATGGAGGACTACATCAAGGAGGCTCTGGAAGCTGGCTTTATCCGTCCTTCTACTTCTCCCGCTGCAGCCGGCTTCTTCTTCGTGGAGAAGGATGGGGGTCTGCGTCCGTGCATCGACTACAGAGGCCTCAATAATGTCACTGTTAAATTCAGGTATCCACTGCCTCTAGTCCCTTCTGCCCTAGAACAACTCAGGAAGGCCAAAATTTTTACTAAACTCGACTTGAGAAACGCTTATAACCTGATACGCATCAGGGACGGAGATGAGTGGAAGACAGCTTTTCTCACCACCAGGGGGCACTACGAATACCTGGTTATGCCCTTTGGCCTTGCCAATGCCCCAGCCGTCTTCCAATCCTATATAAATGAAGTCTTCAAAGATGTCCTCCACAAATATGTCATTGCATATCTTGACGACATCCTAATCTATTCCCTGAATGAAGAGGATCATGTCACTCACGTCAAGAGTGTTCTTTCCAAGCTTCTCAATCACCAACTCTATGTCAAGACTGAAAAATGTGAGTTTCATGTGAAGCAGACAACATTCCTGGGGTACAACATCAGCCACCAGGGCGTTGAAATGGATGCTTCTAAGGTAACCGCCGTCACTGAGTGGCCGCAGCCCTCCACGTTGAAAGAATTGCAGAGGTTCCTGGGCTTTGCTAACTTCTATCGACGCTTCATTAGGAACTACAGTTCTATTGTTGCACCTCTCACCTCATTACTCAAGGGAAAACCCAAGAAGTTGTCATGGAACGCTTCCGCCAATGCAGCCTTCCAAAAGCTCAAGACCAGCTTCACGACGGCCCCCATCCTTAAACATCCAGATCCAGAACTCCCCTTCATTGTGGAGGTCGATGCTTCTGACTGCGGGATTGGAGCCGTGCTCTCTCAACGTCACGGACAACCTCCCAAGCTTTTCCCGTGTGCCGCCTTCTCTCGGAAGCTAACCCCCGCTGAGTTTAATTATGATGTGGGAAACAAAGAGCTTCTGTCAATGAAGGCTGCCATGGAAGAGTGGAGACATTGGCTCGAGGGGGCAGCTCATCCTTTTCAAGTTATCACGGACCATAAGAACCTTGAGTATGTCAAGTCTGCTCGACGTCTGAATTCACGCCAGGCAAGATGGTCTCTGTTCTTTTCACGATTCCATTTTACAGTTACTTATCGTCCAGGCTCCAAGAATAGCAAGGCAGATGCACTATCCAGGCGCCATGATCCCCCACGACAGAACTACAATCCTGAACCTATCTTAAGTCCAGCCTTGTTTGTTGCTCCGGTCAACTGGGACATAATGGAGGAAATTCACCAGGCTGTCCTCACAGAACCATCACCACCGAACTGCCCCCCCTATAAACAATATGTTCCCCAGACACTACGTCACCGGGTCATCCAGTGGGTCCACACATCACTCAGCACGGGACATCCCGGCATTTCACGAACCCTTAAACTTGTGCAGAATTCCTTCTGGTGGCCTTCAATGACCAAAGATGTGGCCAATTATGTCAAGTCTTGCTCCATCTGTGCCCAGTCCAAGACTCCCAGGGACCTGCCGACGGGACTTCTACAGCCTCTCCCGATTCCCCAACGACCTTGGTCTCACCTCTCCATCGACTTCATCACTGACTTACCCCTGTCTGATGGTTACACCACAATTCTGGTCATCGTCGACCGCTTCTCCAAAGCCTGTCGTCTGGTTCCATTAAAAGGATTACCTACTGCCATGGAGACTGCTCAAGCCATGTTCCACCATGTCTTTCGAAACTATGGTCTACCTGAAGACATTGTATCAGATCGAGGAACTCAGTTCACCTCTCAGGTTTGGAAATCCTTTTGTAACCTTTTAGATATCAATGTGAGTTTAACCTCTGGCTATCATCTGCAGTCAAACGGTCAGGTGGAGAGGCTGAACCAAGAGATCGGCAGGTACCTGCGGACTTACTGCAGCCGCGAACAACATTGCTGGGCTGAATTTCTCCCTTGGACCGAGTATGCCCAGAACTCACTCACGCACTCCTCTACAGGACTCACACCATTTCAATGTGTGCTGGGTTACCAGCCTCCCCTGTTCCCGTGGTCAGGAGAACCATCGTCTGTGCCTGCTGGTAACGACTGGATTCGTAACAGTGAGAGGGTGTGGGACAGTGCCCATGTACGGCTTCAACGCGCTGTGAGGAGGCAGGAGATTAACGCTAACCGTCACCGTCGCCCACACCCTCCATACCAACCTGGACAAAGGGTCTGGCTCTCCACGAGGGATCTCAAGCTACGTCTGCCGAGCAGGAAGCTCTCTCCCAGGTATGTTGGCCCATTTAAAATCATAAGACAGATTAATGAGGTCACTTACCAATTAGAGCTTCCTGCTGACTACCGCATCTCTCCTCCTTTCCATGTGTCACTCCTCAAACCTTTCCACCGGGACGCTGACCCCGAGGCCATATTGCAGGAGCCACCGCCACCGCTGGACATTGGCGGAACGCCGGCCTACAAGGTGAACGTCCTGCTTGACTCACGGCGAAGAGGGGGTCAGTTACAATACCTGGTGGATTGGGAGGGATACGGCCCAGAGGAGAGATCGTGGGTAGCGGCAGTGGACATTCTGGATCCCTCGCTCACGGAGGAGTTTCACCTGACCGTCCAGCACCACGTCCACGGGGACGCCCACGTAGAGCACCTGGAGGTGCTCCTAGAGGGGGGGGTTCTGTAACATCACGCCAGCAGAGGGAGCCCTCACCGGAATACTGACTGCTCATGCTCCCTCTGCTGAACTCTGAACTTTGAACTCTGAACTTGCTTCCTGTTTGGCAGCTATATAAACCTTGCTGCCACATGGCCACGTTGCGAAGTATTGCCAGCTTAACACCTGACTACTAAGCATTCTCTTTTACTGCCTGCTTTCCTGTGATTTACCTATTGTTTGGTTCTCGTTTTCTGATTTTTGTCTAGCCCCTTTGTTTGACACCTGGATTGGACTGTATGTTTATTACGACCCTTTGCCTGTACTTTCGACTTTGATTATGGATAACCCCAATAAACATCCGCAACTGGATCCTGCTTCAGTTTCTGCCTCAGCCCCCTTACACAAATAGGATTCATAACATTTATATAATGGTTTTACTGCGTTTTGACTGTGATCCTATTTATACATTTAATTCAATGCTGTATTGCACTAAATGACAGCATTGTGGTCTACCAAGAAAATATCCAAATGGGAATTCTTTGCTGTGTGTGTTTGTACTATCTTTGTGAGGAGCAGTGTGACCAGTTAAACCATCAGAATGAGGACAAAGAGAGTAAAGTGAGACATTTTGGATAGTCCTTCATTTCTATTACACCTTTAAAGGGCTGTTTGAGAGTTAAGACTTGGTTTTGTGGTAAGGTTAGAATTAGGCTAAGGTTAGGTTTAGGATTAGGCAGTTAGTTGTGAGGGTTAGTTAGGGTAAGGGGCTAGAGATTGTATCATGTCAATAAATGTCCTCACAAAGATAGCTGTGTGAATGTATGTGTGTGAAACTCATGCTCATGCAGCAGAGGGCTGTTATGACTCCAGTGTAAAATCCTCTTTGCTGCAGAATGTGTAGTGACATATTTGTGTGCTGAGCCTGTTTTTTTCCAAACTGCTAAAACTATATGTGGAGTGTGTTGCTGATCATTCACATCTGTATGTTTAGTGTGCTGCTGATCATTCACATCTATATGTGGAGTGTGTTGCTGATCATTCACATCTGTATGTTTAGTGTGTTGCTGATCATTCACATCTGTATGTTTAGTGTGTTGCTGATCATTCACATCTGTATGTTTAGTGTGTTGCTGATCATTCACATCTATATGTGAAGTGTGTGTTGCTGATCATTCACATCTGTATGTGAAGTGTGTGTTGCTGATCATTCACATCTGTATGTGAAGTGTGTGTTGCTGATCATTCACATCTATATGTGAAGTGTGTGTTGCTGATCATTCACATCTGTATGTGAAGTGTGTGTTGCTGATCATTCACATCTATATGTGAAGTGTGTGTTGCTGATCATTCACATCTATATGTGAAGTGTGTGTTGCTGATCATTCACATCTATATGTGAAGTGTGTGTTGCTGATCATTCACATCTATATGTTTAGTGTGTTGCTGATCATTCACATCTGTATGTTTAGTGTGTTGCTGATCATTCACATCTATATGTGAAGTGTGTGTTGCTGATCATTCACATCTGTATGTTTAGTGTGTTGCTGATCATTCACATCTATATGTGAAGTGTGTGTTGCTGATCATTCACATCTGTATGTTTAGTGTGTTGCTGATCATTCACATCTATATGTGAAGTGTGTGTTGCTGATCATTCACATCTATATGTGAAGTGTGTGTTGCTGATCATTCACATCTATATGTGAAGTGTGTGTTGCTGATCATTCACATCTATATGTGAAGTGTGTGTTGCTGATCATTCACATCTGTATGTTTAGTGTGTTGCTGATCATTCACATCTATATGTGAAGTGTGTGTTGCTGATCATTCACATCTGTATGTTTAGTGTGTTGCTGATCATTCACATCTATATGTGAAGTGTGTGTTGCTGATCATTCACATCTGTATGTGAAGTGTGTGTTGCTGATCATTCACATCTATATGTGAAGTGTGTGGTGCTGATCATTCACATCTATATGTGAAGTGTGTGTTGCTGATCATTCACATCTATATGTGAAGTGTGTGTTGCTGATCATTCACATCTGTATGTGAAGTGTGTGTTGCTGATCATTCACATCTGTATGTGAAGTGTGTGTTGCTGATCATTCACATCTATATGTGAAGTGTGTGTTGCTGATCATTCACATCTATATGTGAAGTGTGTGTTGCTGATCATTCACATCTGTATGTTTAGTGTGTTGCTGATCATTCACATCTATATGTGAAGTGTGTGTTGCTGATCATTCACATCTATATGTGAAGTGTGTGGTGCTGATCATTCACATCTATATGTGAAGTGTGTGTTGCTGATCATTCACATCTGTATGTTTAGTGTGTTGCTGATCATTCACATCTATATGTGAAGTGTGTGTTGCTGATCATTCACATCTGTATGTTTAGTGTGTTGCTGATCATTCACATCTATATGTGAAGTGTGTGTTGCTGATCATTCACATCTGTATGTTTAGTGTGTTGCTGATCATTCACATCTATATGTGAAGTGTGTGTTGCTGATCATTCACATCTGTATGTTTAGTGTGTTGCTGATCATTCACATCTATATGTGAAGTGTGTGTTGCTGATCATTCACATCTGTATGTTTAGTGTGTTGCTGATCATTCACATCTATATGTGAAGTGTGTGTTTCTGATCATTCACATCTGTATGTTTAGTGTGTTGCTGATCATTCACATCTATATGTGAAGTGTGTGTTGCTGATCATTCACATCTATATGTGAAGTGTGTGTTGCTGATCATTCACATCTATATGTGAAGTGTGTGTTGCTGATCATTCACATCTATATGTGAAGTGTGTGTTGCTGATCATTCACATCTATATGTGAAGTGTGTGTCGCTGATCATTTACATCTATATGTGAAGTGTGTGTCGCTGATCATTCACATCTATATGTGAAGTGTGTGTTGCTGATCATTCACATCTATATGTGAAGTGTGTGTTGCTGATCATTCACATCTGTATGTTTAGTGTGTTGCTGATCATTCACATCTATATGTGGAGTGTGTGTTGCTTTTCACACGAGGATTTGACCTCAGCTTTAAAACGCGCGCTATCTCCGATATTAAAGAAATATTAAAGTGTGAAGACGCGCATCACGCAGAGCTTGCGTGTAATTTTCTATCCGCTGGTTTTGAGCTTTTCTGTAATATTTTCTGTTTTTTATTTTTATTTGTTGTTATGACTGGCTTACTTAATCGTCTTTCGATAAGGCTAGAGTGAGGGGCTAATCATCATGAGATCTGATTGTCTCGAAACGGAGAATCAGCTGTTCGGGCACCACCACTCACAGCAGGAAGAACTTCACGAAGCGGAAGTACATGTGAATATTTCCGGCGGCAAGGGTAAAAGGTCCGAGTGTGTGTATCTCGCTCTTCAGCAGGATGGAGGTTACGAGACAGAGTAAGATCATGAGACTAATGCAGTAGGCCGATAGATCAGATAAAACAGACGCAGATGTGTGTGTTAGTGCGGCGATGAGTAAATCAAAGTGGGGTTAATGTGTCTATGTTCTGTCTCTTGAATATTGTGTGTTTTGGAGTATTATTGTGCATTAATGTGTCTGTTGTTGTGTGTTTGTGTAGATTTTAGAGAGACTCTTTCTGAGGTGTGTGATGCTGTACAAGAGGCAGATTTCATCTCTATAGACGGAGAATTTACAGGTAGACACACACGTGCGTGAGTTTAAGTGTGTGGACTGTCCGTGTGTGTGTTGCGAGGACTGTGTGTGTTGCGAGGACTGTGTGTGTTGCGAGGACTGTGTGTGTTGCGAGGACTGTGTGTGTTGCGAGGACTGTGTGTGTTGAGGACTGTGTGTTGCGGACTGTGCAGGAATCAGTGATGGACCGTCAGTCAGCGCTCTCACCAATGGACTCGACACACCGGAGGAGAGATACAGCAAACTGAGGAAGGTAAGCACACAGCACGGCTGTATTACAGGGTCCATTCATGCTTGGAGAAATGACTGGTCAGATTCAGAGCGCTCGCTAGTGATGTGCATTAGGGGTGTAAATCAGACATCTTGCGATATGATATCGATTCTCTCATCCAGCGATACCAAATTCTCGATACCTGCAAAAACAAATCCAGCAATATGATAACGTTTCGATTTATTCAGTGGTATATAGATCAATTTTACGATATTTTGATATTATGTGCCTAGTTTAGACAGGTAGTTCATTTTTCTTCTCACAAAACTCACAAATGCAACAAAATACATTTTGTGCATGTTTAATTCAACAACAAAATCGCACATCCAGTATCCCAATTGGGACATTTACAATAAAAAATATACTTTTGTTTATATTTTTAAATAAATAAATAACAGACACATGATTTGAGATGATAGTGATTTTTTTCTATTCAATTCCATTTCATTCATTTTCTTTTTAAGAAAGACATGTTTGTCGTATTTCCCGAGTATTTTAGCTGGCACTGGCAACGTTTATAAATGACATGGGTTTTCTTCGTCTGCACATCTATTTTCTTCAAATACAAAATATTTCCATACCCGTGATATGCGTTCAGCAGCTGATACAGAATCAGTGTCTGTCGTTTTGCTGCTGCCGCCGCTTCACTGGCGAAAATGCGTAGCGGACGTCACATTACGTGAAGATGTGGATATGTACTTTTATCACAATAAAAGTACATATCTTAGTACCCATATAAAAGTATCAGTACTATATAATCATTTTATGTAATAAATATTTGATGTGGCATCGTATCATCGAACCACATCAATGTATTGTTACACCTCTAATATGCATGCCATATGGTCACCTGACATTTTTAGATACAGAGATCTTCTGACTCCAGTAAAGTTATACATAAAGATTGAATTTGACATGTGATGATGGTTCTACATGTTGTGATTCCTGCAGCACTCCATGAACTTCTTGCTCTTCCAGTTTGGTCTCTGCACCTTCAGATACAACCACAATCAATCCATGTGAGCAGACTACACTGACAGCATCAGAGAATATCAGAGCTGCTCTGATACAGCAGTATCTAAAGCACATCAGAGCAGAGCTGCTTTTGTGTAATTCAAGCTGCAAACATATTTAATATGAAATATTTACATTTACATATTAGTTATGGTAAATGATGCTGTAATGTTTTGGGTTGGAGCTCTATTATGCACACTGTTCAGTAATGTTGGCCAGAAATGTTATCAGCATGTCTGAATGTCATATCAGTTCACTTACCCTAACATACATACTGTGGTATTTTCTGTTGTACAGATACATCACTAAAGCCTACAACTTCTACATCTTCCCTAAACCCTTCAACCGTGCATCTCCTGACATCAAATTCATCTGTCAGGTAAGAGTCTGACTGTGTGTATGTAATTGTGCAGCTGTAATGGATGACTGACTGACCAAATTTATAAATAAATCATTTTATCAGTCTGATCTACATATCATTTTTGTTTTTTCTGCATAGGTTAAGAATTGTGCTTGAGTTCTTAAGTCTACTTTTCTCAGTTTAAAAATTTAACAGGAAATTGTGTTTGAACAGACTATCGTCAGGCCAGTGAACTATGTTATTAAACTTTATTATAATGCATTGTATAACTGTTTTGTCTTGTTTTCCCTCAGAGTTCCAGCATTGATTTCTTGGCCAGTCAGGGCTTTGACTTCAACAAAGTCTTCCGCAGTGGTGTGTGTGTTTCCACAGATAACCCTACTTATGTGACTAATTATTATAACTGTGACTGACAGCCATCACGTCTGTGGTTGCCATAGGTATCCCGTATCTGACACAGGAGGAGGAGTCTCAGCTGAGGGAGCAGTATGAGGAGAGGCGGAGTCAGATCAATGGCACAGGTCCAGTCACATACACTCCCACATCTGCAATGGGAGTCAGTCATGTTCCTGAAGAACAAAGAGGATTTATCAAGATGGTGGAGTGAGTTACATCACACTCAACACACCCCATAGCTGAATGAAAACTGTTGTAAAGCAGTATTATCACATATAATGCCGATCAAACACCACTGAGTCTAATTAATTAGTGTATCTGTATTTCAGCAGGTTGATTGACATGAATGGTTCTGTAAATTAATGCTGGTGTATCAGACACACTGTAGTGAGTTGCAGGTTAAAATATGGCCTGTCAGATTAAGTTTTACAGTCAGGAGTTGTTTAGTGATGTACGTGTCTCACTGCATCAGTACTGAAAAGAGCTTCAGTGTGGCTTCATCTGAAGAATGTGTGTAAGAAAATACTCCCAAGAATCAGCTGCTGTGTGTGTGTGTGCGTGTGCGTGCAGACAAAAGGTTGAAGAGCTTCTGAAGAACTCTGAAAAAAAAAATCTGGATCTGGAGCCCTGCACAGGGTAAGACACACACACACAGAGTAATGTGTAATATTTGGGTTGAATAAATTCAGTTGTCTGTCTGTCAGTTACACAGTGAGGATCATAGGTGTACTAGTGTCACTGTATTATTTGTGTAGTTTACAGTAGTTTGAACACACCTCTGTAAATATTAAGTCTCAGTATGAAACCTGCTGTGATCATGAATGATCTTGGATCCTGCAGCTTAAGCTGCTTGGATTTTCTAAACTATCAGACTATCATATTTAAAAAGTCTGATGTAGGTTAATTAAGGCTTTGATTTCATATGATATAATACGTTTGTGTAGTGGTGTTATTGCTATTTGTAAAAAAGGTGTTGGGGTGTGATGGGGTGTGTGTGTGTCTGTCTGTCTGTCTGTCTGATAAGTGCTGATGTGATGGGGTGTGTGTGTGTCTGTCTGTCTGTCTGATAAGTGCTGATGTGATGGGGTGTGTGTGTGTGTCTGTCTGTCTGTCTGATAAGTGCTGATGTGATGGGGTGTGTGTGTGTGTCTGTTTTGTTGTGTGTGTGTCTGTCTGTCTGTCTGTCTGTCTGTCTGTCTGATAAGTGCTGATGTGATGGGGTGTGTGTGTGTGTGTGTGTGTTGTGTCTGATAAGTGCTGATGTGATGGGGTGTGTGTGTGTTCTGTCTGTCTGATAAGTGCTGATGTGATGGGGTGTCTGTGTGTGTGTCTGTGTGTGTGTGTGTGTGTGTGTCTGTCTGTCTGATAAGTGCTGATGTGATGGGGTGTGTGTGTGTGTGTGTGTCTGTCTGTCTGTCTGATAAGTGCTGATGTGATGGGGGTGTGTGTGTGTGTCTGTCTGTCTGTCTGATAAGTGCTTGATGGGGTGTGTGTGTGTCTGTCTGTCTGTCTGATAAGTGCTGATGGTGTGTGTGTGTCTGTCTGTCTGTCTGATAAGTGCTGATGTGATGGGGTGTGTGTGTCTGTCTGTTAATGCTGATGTGATGTGTGTCTGTCTGTCTGATAAGTGCTGATGTGATGGGGTGTGTGTGTGTCTGTCTGTCTGTCTGTCTGATAAGTGCTGATGTGATGGGGTGTGTGTGTGTCTGTCTGTCTGTCTGATAAGTGCTGATGTGATGGGGTGTGTGTGTGTGTGTCTGTCTGTCTGTCTGATAAGTGCTGATGTGATGGGGTGTGTGTGTGTCTGTCTGTCTGATAAGTGCTGATGTGATGGGGTGTGTGTGTCTGTCTGTCTGATAAGTGCTGATGTGATGGGGTGTCTGTGTGTGTGTCTGTGTGTGTGTCTGTGTGTGTGTCTGTGTGTGTGTCTGTCTGTCTGATAAGTGCTGATGTGATGGGGTGTGTGTGTGTCTGTCTGTCTGTCTGTCTGTCTGATAAGTGCTGATGTGATGGGGTGTGTGTGTGTGTGTCTGTCTGTCTGTCTGATAAGTGCTGATGTGATGGGGTGTGTGTGTGTGTGTGTGTGTGTGTCTGTCTGTCTGATAAGTGCTGATGTGATGGGGTGTGTGTGTGTCTGTCTGTCTGTCTGTCTGTGTGATGGGGTGTGTGTGTGTGTGTGTGTCTGTCTGTCTGATAAGTGCTGATGTGATGGGGTGTGTCTGTCTGTCTGTCTGATAAGTGCTGATGTGATGGGGTGTGTGTGTGTCTGTCTGTCTGTCTGTCTGATAAGTGCTGATGTGATGGGGGGTTTTTTTTTTTTTTTTTTTTTTTTTTTTTTTTTTTTTTTTTTTTTTTTTTTTTTTTTTTTTTTTTTTTTTTTTTTTTTTTTTTTTTTTTTTTTTTTTTTTTTTTTTTTTTTTTTTTTTGTGTGTGTGTGTGTGTCTGTCTGTCTGTCTGATAAGTGCTGATGTGATGGGGTGTGTGTGTGTTGTCTGTCTGTCTGTCTGATAAGTGCTGATGTGATGGGGTGTGTGTGTGTCTGTCTGATAAGTGCTGATGTGACGGGGTGTGTGCCTGATAAGTGCTGATGTGACGGGGTGTGTGCCTGATAAGTGCTGATGTGACTTTGTGTGTTTCAGCTTTCAGAGGAAACTGATTTATCAGACACTTAATTCAAAGTAAGTGCGTGACTACGCAGCTGCATGAGTGTTGTCAGGGCTCTCTGACATGATCATTCATAATAAATCTGCTGTCAGACTTGCGTGATTTAACCATTGAGTGTAAAACTGTGATGCAATATTAATCTGTTTGGTTAAGCTACGTTTGCAGTCATTTTAAATACACGCAAGCCTGAGGCCACTCATCCGTTACTGTTATAATGTTATAAAATAATGTAAATGACTGGAAGTGCCGAGGATGAGTGCTGTATGAAAATCACCTCTTGTAATTACCATCAGGAGTATCAGCAGTATTATGTGCCTATAGTCAGTTGATGTCATTCATCTGCTCTCTCTGTCTGCAGATATCCTAAAGGACTTCATGTGGAGACACTTGAGACTGACAAGGTGCAAACACACATACACTCAACAAACACAGATCTGAAGCCTAGTTCTGATGCTAAATTGTGTTTTTATGTATCAGGAGGTTTATATTCAGATAATTGTGTATGTTGCATTCTGATTAGTAATGTTAGGTATTATTTGCCTTATAAAAACGTGTGTGTTGCAGAAGGAGCGGTTTATTCAGATCAGTAAGGTGGATGAAGAGGAGAGGCGGCGGAAGGAACAGCAGAAGCAGCAGAGAGAGCAGGTACTCCCTAAATAAACAACATTCAACATGTACACTTCTGAGTTAACTTCTGAGTTGCTGCAAGAACCTTACAACATCTGCACAACAGTGTATTCTGATGGAATTGATGTGCTTTAAATTGCCTACTTGGGAAACTCACTAGGCTTTGGATGTGTGTGTGTTTGTGCGTGTGTGTGTTGACAGGAAGAGCTGAATGATGCTGTGGGCTTCTCCAGAGTGATCCGGGTCATCTCCAAGTCTGTAAGTCACTGGTGTTCTGTTATGTATTTACTTGGAAAGATGGAAAACAAAATCTGTACTAAAATCCACCGTTCAGATGAGAATGTTATATTAGCATATTTCCATTTACTGATGAATAGATTGTTTGAACGATGATATTGCCAAACGTGCAAGTTTGTGTGTGTGTTTTACTTTAGGGTAAACTGGTAGTTGGACACAACATGTTGCTGGATGTGATGCACACTATCCATCAGTTCTGTGGACCACTGCCTGAGGTAAACATAGTAACCATAGAGAGCTGTGCGATTGTACACTGTGATGGATCACAGTCTGATGAGGTGTGTGTGTGTATGCAGGAGCTGGATGATTTTAAGGAAGTGGCGATGTCAGTGTTTCCGAGGTAACCCTAAAAACAGACACATGATCACTAACTGTTCTGCTAGTGTATGTTGTGTGTCTGTGTGTTTCTGTGTGTTTGTACTTATACATCTATCTTTGTAAGGACCAGTTAGATCATCAGAGTGAGACAGAGTAAAGTCAGACATTTTGATGTCCTCACTTTCTGACACCCCTGTAAATGGCTGTTTGAGAGTCTTGGACACTTGGTTTTAGAATTAGGTTTAGGTAAGGGTCAGGGTTGGGCGGTTAGTTGTGAGGGTTAGGGTAAGAAGCTAGAGATTGTATTGTATCAATGAATGTCCTCAAAGATGTGAGAGTGAAGATGTGTGTACAAATGTGGGTGTGCATGCTGGCTTACCTTCTGTGTGTGCATTTCAGGCTGTTAGACACCAAGCTGATGGCGTCCACACAGCCATTTAAGGTGCGTCACATCTGTGTAATCT
This sequence comes from Chromobotia macracanthus, assembly GCA_036877525.1. NCBI lineage: Eukaryota > Metazoa > Chordata > Actinopteri > Cypriniformes > Botiidae > Chromobotia > Chromobotia macracanthus. The sequence continues at coordinate 8,755,901 of JAZGTH010000019.1, forward strand.
GTTGTGTCCAGTGTGTGTTTGATCTGTGATTTATGTTGTGATTTTGGATTTGTGTGCAGGAGATTATTAGTAACACATCTCTGGCAGAACTTCACAAACAGCTGAGAGACAAACCCTTCAAATCCCCTAGAACTGGTACAGACGCTGCGGGCACGGCGCGTGCTTCACAAGCAGACGCTGCGGGCACGGCGTGCCAGTGCAGATTACACTGATTGAACAAGCACAGCCAAAACCATTGTGCACTTTGATTTAAATTGATTAAAATGATTTTCATATAGTTATCATATAATTTAATATGCTTATTAAAATCATATTTTGTGTATGTAGAATGCCCTGAAGGTTTTCAGAGTTATGACACATCAACAGAACAGCTTCATGAAGCTGGATATGATGCGTACATCACTGGACTGTGTTTTATCTCTATGGCAAACTACCTGGGTGAGTGTGTGAGTGTGTGAGTGTGTGAGGGGGTGAGTGTGTGAGGGTGTGAGTGTGTGAGTGTGTGAGTGTGTGAGTGTGTGAGTGTGTGAGTGTGTGAGGGGGTGAGGGGGTGAGGGGGGGGTGAGTGTGTGAGTGTGTGAGTGTGTGAGTGTGTGTGAGTGTGGGGGGGGTGAGTGTGTGTGTGTGTGGGGGTGAGTGTGGGGGGGTGAGTGTGTAGGGTGTGAGTGTGTGTGAGTGTGGGGGGGTGAGTGTGAGGTGAGTGTGTGAGTGTGGGGGGGTGAGTGTGGTGTGGGGGTGAGTGTGTGAGTGTGTGTGAGTGTGGGGGGGGTGAGTGTGTGTGTGAGTGTGTGTGAGTGTGGGGGGTGAGTGTGTGTGTGAGTGTGTGTGAGTGTGGGGGGGTGAGTGTGTGTGTGAGTGTGTGTGAGTGTGGGGGGGGGTGGTGGTGTGTGTGAGTGTGGGGGGGTGAGTGTGTGTGTGTGGGGGGGGGGGTGAGTGTGTGTGTCTGGTGGGGGGGTGAGTGTGTGTGTGTGTGTGTGTGTCTGGTGGGGGGTGATGTGTGTGTGTGTGTGTGTGTGTGTGTCTGGTGGGGGGTGTGTGTGTGTGTGTGTGTGTGTGTGTGTGTGTGTCTGGTGGGGGGGTGAGTGTGTGTGTGTGTGTGTGTGTGTGTGTGTGGGTGTGGGGGTGTGTGTGTGTGTGTGTGTGTGTGTGTGTGTGTGTGTGTGTGTGTCTGGTGGGGGGTGTGTGTGTGTGTGTGTGTGTGTGTGTGTGTGTCTGGTGGGGGGTGAGTGTGTGTGTGTGTGTGTGTGTGTGTGTGTCTGGTGGGGTGTGTGTGTGTGTGTGTGTGTGTGTGTCTGGTGGGGGGGGGTGTGTGTGTGTGTGTGTGTGTGTGTGTGTGTGTGTGTGTCTGGTGGGGGGGGTGGTGTGTGTGTGTGTGTGTCTGTGTGGGGGGTGGGTGTGTGTGTGTGTGTGTGTGTGTGTCTGGTGGGGGGGTGAGTGTGTGTGTGTGTGTGTGTGTGTGTGTCTGGTGGGGGGTGAGTGTGTGTGTGTGTGTGTGTGTGTGTGTGTCTGGTGGGGGGGTGAGTGTGTGGGGGTGAGTGTGTGTGTGTGTGGGGGGGGGTGAGTGTGTGTGTGTGTGGGGGGGGGTGAGTGTGTGTGTGTGTGTGTGGGGGGGTGATGTGTGTGTGTGTGTGTTTGTGTGGGGGGTGTGTGTGTGTGTCAATGTTCAATTATGAGTTACTCCATTCAAGTAATACAATTAGTTCATAACTGTATGTGTGTGTAGCCGTTTTCTTGCATCTTGTATTTTCTCTCAGGTTCTTTTCTCACTCCTCCAAAGAGTCACACCTCTGTTTGCTCCAAAATTCTTGAACCCTTCTACAACAAGTGAGCTGCACACACGCGCACACATTTGTACAGCTATCTTTGTGAAGACATTCACTGATACAATAGAATCTTTAGCCCCTTACCCTAACCATCACAACTAACTGCTTAATCCTAAACCTAATTCTAACCTTAACCATTAAACCAAGTCTTAACTCTCTCAAACTCTCTCAAACCCTCCGTTTAAAGGGTGTAATGGAAATGAAGGACCAGCCAAAATGTCTCCCTTTACTCTCTTTGTCCTCACTAAGATGGTTTAACTTGTCACACTGGTCCTCACAAAGATAGATGCACAAGCGCACAAACCTACAGATTTGTGTGTACTTCTGTCTGCATCTGTTCTTTACATGTGTTAATGTCTGTATGGTTCGCAGATTGTTCCTAATGAGGGTGATTGACATTCCTTACCTGAACATGTGTGGACCAGACTGTAAGATATGCGCACACGCACATGCACACACATGCGGGATACACACTTACAGTTGTCTGTCTTTGTCTGTTGTAGTGCAGCCTAAGAGAGACCATGTTCTGTACGTTACGTTCCCTAAGGAATGGAAAACCAGTGACCTTTACCAGCTCTTCAGCGCCTTCGGTAACACACACACTCACATACCTGTCTGACTGCCTGTCTGTCTGTCTCTCTGCTGACTGTCTGTGTGTCTGTCTCAGGTAACATTCAGGTTTCATGGATTGATGATACATCAGCCTTCGTCTCTCTCAGCCAGACAGAACAAGTCCAAATTGGTACCACATACAGAACTACAGAACATGCATTCTAAACATATACACACACAGTGAGGTCAGAACAGACACACACACAGACACACACACACACAGACACACACACACACAGACACACACACACACAGACACACACACACACACACACACACACACACACAGACACACACACACACACACACACACACACAGACACACACACACACACAGACACACACACACACACACACACACACACACACACACACACACACACACAGACAGAGTTCAGAACGGGCGCGCAAACGCACACTGAATGCTGCATTATTTTTCCTGATGTCTGTGTACAGCCATGAACACAAGTCGTTACGCTGAGAGTTATCGCATCCAGACATACGCTGAGTATCTGCATTCCAAACATAGAAACACAGACACCAACAGGAAATGGGCTGATGACGGGTGGGCGGATACTTCCCATAGTACTGCTGCTATGACAATCAACTCTGGCCGGTGAGTCTAAGAGAGTTAGACCCAGACGAAGAGATGACTGTGTGATGTGTGGGTGGGTTTATATACACAGACATATGTCTAGATATACAGATATATAAAGGTGTCTGTGTGTGTGTGTGTCTGTGTGTGTGTGTCTGTGTGTGTGTGTCTGTGTGTGTGTGTCTGTGTGTGTGTGTGTGTGTGTCTGTGTGTGTGTGTGTGTGTGTGTGTGTCTGTGTGTGTGTGTCTGTGTGTGTGTGTCTGTGTGTGTGTGTGTCTGTGTGTGTGTGTGTCTGTGTGTGTGTGTGTCTGTGTGTGTGTGTCTGTGTGTGTGTGTCTGTGTGTGTGTGTCTGTGTCTGTGTGTGTGTGTCTGTGTCTGTGTCTGTGTGTCTGTGTCTGTGTCTGTGTGTGTGTGTCTGTGTCTGTGTGTGTGTCTGTGTCTGTGTGTGTGTCTGTGTCTGTGTGTGTGTGTGTGTGTCTGTGTGGTGTGTGTGTGTGTGTCTGTGTGTAGGCAGCAGGCGGTGAAGAGAAGCATCAGTCCGTCTGTGGAAGAACAGAACTGTGATGCTGACAGCAGCTGGACTCATTACAGCCATATAAAAAAGATGAAAACAGAAGGTAATTTCAGTGCCTGTGAACTTCACCTCTGAAGCTCTGTGTTCAGCATCTGTGCCACACTGATGATCATTTCATCTTGTCCCTCTGTGTATATGAACTCTTGTATGGTAACAGTAAATGTCTACAGGGCGTAAAAGCACAAACACATCATTTCCTCTGTTTTAGGTTATAATCATTTTAGGGGTGGTAGAATTTTGGTGGATGGTTGGTCTTGTGGTGGACTTTTTTTTTTGAGGTCAGGGCTGCCATCTACTGATCTGATATTAACCAGCTTCTGACATTATATCATGTTGTCTGTAATAAGTTAGACATTGACCAGTATCTGAAATTTCATACTTAATTGAGATGGTAACAAACTTATTTAAAAACCATGACCTGCAGTAATACAGTTTGTAATTTTGCTTGTCACAGGAGATATATACTCTGACCTCACCGGTTCTGAAGCGACTGATTGGCTGGGACAGCAGTAAGTGCCCTGTTTCTTTTTCAGTCATTGGCCCTCTTGTTTGGATGATGATTCCTAATCTGCTTGGCTGTTGTTTCATTAGGCCAGGGGAAGGCAGAGCATCTGTGTGCCTAACTCAGGAAGAGGCGGAGCCTGATGAATCCTCAACCAGTCAAAGTCAAGGTAAAAGGAACCACGAACGCACAAAGAGGAAGTCAGATGGTAAGTGTTTCTGGACATTGAGTTATTCCACTAACACACAATTGTTTGATTTTTATTTTCTGTGTCAGCCTCTGAATCGACGCCACCCACGCTCTTCGATGTTCCTCAGGTTTGGTAGCAGGAGCTTTAACAGACAATCAAAGCAGTCCTTGACCTTCATGTGGCACAGCAACTTCCTGTGACAACCCTTCTCAAATGTCTGTGTGGCTAAAGTTTAAAAGGTGCTGACGTTGACACTGAGCCATTTTGTGCGTGCGTGTTTTTCAGGCCCTGTTATTTTAACAGTTAGAAAAGTGTTTCCCTAATTTTTAAATGTGTAGTTTTGAGTGGCATGTGCAGTGTCCTGCAGGTTTATTTATTTCTTATGAGGCTTCCTCATATAGTTAAAAAGGTGTCAAAGAATGTGTAATGTTTTAAGGAATGTGTGGTTCGTAACCTTGTTTTTGTATAATGAAATGTTAAAATATTCCCTCCTCCAGTGATCAAATTAAAGAATTTTTCTTAATATGTCTGTGTTTGCATTTTCACTGATGTATATCACCCAGAAGATTCTTCAGGGTGTCACTGGATTCTCTTTAAATGTAGATGTACAGTGTATAATCAAATACACAGATCTGTGTGACGGGTTTATCAGTTCAGTTTGAGGTCTGGATGACAATGTTTGATCTTTGCAGACATCCAATGCTAACTTTATAAATTATAAACACTGACACATTACAGTCCATCTGATCCCACAGAAGCACAGTGGGATTACGCTCCAGAACACACTGTCAGTATAGTGACAACCACATTGTGTATAGAGAATGGACAGTGTTTAATCATTCTGAGTATTCAGTCTGACATGATCCTGGTATAGATAGCGCTCATCAAGCAACATCAGCTCATCAAACAAACACCTTCACTCACACTTTCCTTGTTTTTAGCTTAAGTGCTAGAATAATGTTCAGATCAAAGATAAAAAACATCTGCTGTAACACAAATGCAGTTATTGGCAATCCAATCCAAATATCCCCAGAAATAAAAAATACATTAACATGCTTTCAATGTCCTTTATTCTTCACAGAAATTAAATACATTTAAAAGACTTCCATGTGTTAAAGGTTTATAAAAACGGTTACTTTTATGAATTAAATCACAAGCTGAACACATCCATTGGTTGGGGCTCGGATACAAAAGATTCCTCTGTTGCCATGGCAACAAGCACAAACCATCAGAACACTAAATTGTGTTGTCCTCTTTGATGTGAATAAAGCACAGGCCGAGATGATCACCAGCAACACTAGGGAAAAACGAGCAGATACAGATAACATCTCAATACAGAACACTGATGGAGATCTGAACGTTGCCTGTCATCATCAGGAGCTCTCATGTACCTTTTCACTCCTGGCAGAATCACTACGCTCAGACAGTTCTTCTCCAGCGCTCGAAACACTTTGCCCACTTTTCCGTCAAGTTTTCTCATCTGACGTTCTATCTGGCGCTCCTGGAGATTACAAGACACCTCAGAATCATTTAAACATCAACATGCTACAACTAATTCACCATCAGATCTTCAATTAGATTTATGAGTTTAAGTGACACATATCCAAAGTGACACAGTGTATTTAAATCATAAATTTAACAGTATGTGTGTTCTCTGGGATTTCAACTCATAATCTATGTATCGCAATATCGCAATGTGCTATAAGATGAACACTGTAGAACCCAGAAGAACATTTAATACAGAAACTGACACGAATGAGACAATTGTTGATGTAACATTCATGTGGATTCATCTCAAAGCCTTGCAATGCATGTGCTGAAGAAACACCTTCTCACAAACATGGTGTAATCTCTCTTACAGGAAGTGAGTCTATGGTCAGAACTTCATTAAATGATTGTTCAACAGCTGTCACTCACATCACACCCCTCTCTCACTTTTGCTGTTACTGGGTAGGTTTCAGGAACAATGGTGTGTGTCTGTGTCCATGACCTCATGTGGGGTGGGGTCAGGGCGTGACACACTGATAACTTCCTGTTACCAATCTGCAGGGCCACACCCACTGCAGCCTGGGTGCTCTCACTGTGCTTGAACTCTACAACACACACACACAAACACTATGTAAGTGAGGACATCTTACAGATTTTCACAGTTTTCTCAACTGGCTCAGATTTTCTCTTCTCTCATAATTTTCTTTTCTCTTCTGTCACTGAACTGTCACATTGTGATCTACAGCTCAGGGAAAGTTTTCTTACTAATAAAGGCATGTCTGCTGCGTTTCCCAGCATGCTTTACAGGGCTGATGATGTGTTGAATGGGGCCGAACTGTTTGAAGGTCTGCTGCAGGTCATCATGGTGATGTAGTTTGGAGGAGAGATTACATACGTAGATCATGTGATTGTTCAGAATATCATTCTGACGTTCAGAAACATGCTCATCCAAATCCAGAGAGAAGTTGTGTACGGGGCGCCGCACCTTAAAATAAACATACACACACACACATTCACCTGCGTCTGCAACATCAACACACACTCAACATTCACCTGCATCTGCAACATCAACACACACTTAGCATTCACCTGCGTCTGCAACATCAAGGACAACTTTCCTTTTTTGAGGACAACTGTCCTCAAAAAAGCCTCCTTTGGGAACATCTGCTAACTGTAAAATTGATTGATGAATTAGATCATAATTAATATTCTTGTATATGTTGTTTCGGGGGTTTTGGTAAGTCTGTAGTCATTATAATTATTATTATAACAGTTATATATATCTATGATATATCCTAATGAGAAGTAAACTTGTGTGTGGGTGGGTGTGTGTGTGTACAGTGGTGAAACCTTTATCTGACAGTCATCAATCTGATGTCCGTTCAGATGTTTCAGAGCAAGTTTAGCTCCTTCTAAATGCTTAAACATGACCTCAGCATGAACCTGCAAACAGACAGACAAGACTATTACAAACACACATGCTGTTGTACTTCATTATGAATGCTAGGAATCACATCTAAATGTTTAAGTGTGTGTGTGTTTTTACCCCATATGTGTTGTGCAAGAATCGCACTGTCTGCACGCGACCACATGGTCTAAAGAGTTTGTGTATTTGTTTCTCTGTAGTTTCCCTCGGCAGTGGCCCAACATATAACACACACATTTCCCTCAACTGCATAGCTATCTGAAACACACACACACACACACACAAACAAGAGTTCAGTCGTGTATGTATTACCTTAAATGATGAGCAACGGAACATCTAATGTTCTTCATGATGTTCTTCAAAATTTTGTTTTTCACAGAATATGCAGTGAGATGGGTGGTCCTGTATATCTATCCAGTCTTTGTGTGTGTGTGTGTGTGTGTGTGTGTGTGGTTACCTGCTGTAGATGTTGTGATCTTGTTGTTGGTATTTGGTGTAGATCTCCACTGTATGAGAACTGAAGAACACTGAGTGAGTAAGACTGAACCACACGCCTGAACACATGCACCACCTACACACACAAACACACAGTGTGTTACAGTTTACAGTGTTTCTCAAGTGAGGTGTATAGTTGAGTGTGTAATACACTCAGTAGAGTCAGAGTGTGTGTGTGTGTCTAATGCACCTCTCGATTAGTGGAGCAGTATTGTTTCTTGCACAGCTGATTGGACACTGAGCAACCCATATCTGCTGTTCTGCTGAGGAAGAGTGCCGATTGGCCAGATCTGTAAAAGGCGTGCCCAAAGTGTAGGGGGCTGTGATTGGTGAGAGAGGCTGTCAGACAAGAACATTTTCATTTTTAGTTCATTTACTAGCAGAGAGCACCTGCTGTGATTTTGTGACTCCACTTGATCAGAGTCATCATCAGGAGAAACCTCCACCTCCCACAAATCCTCCAGATGGTCCTCAACCACCTGACAAACAGAATAAAGACAGACTAGGTCATGTCAATGACTTTTCTAGGCCTGGATGTCCTCATACCCCTTTCCTTACCAGTATATCAAAACATCACAAATAATTAATATTATCAATATCCTGTAGAATAAGTGATGAACTGTAGTTCACACCTGTGTGGGTCCTTTACTAATGAAATATTGAGCCAAATGAAGAGTGGCTAATGCATCCTCACAGGGGTTGTGACCTGTCTTCTTTTCAGACTGAATCTCCCTCCTGACACACACAGAAGCAGAATGATATTTCCTGTTGAAGTGAAGGGTGTGAAAACAGATTTTGGAGTAGACTCACTTCAGAATCCTCTCAGCTAAGATTTTGAGCTTGAACCTCCGGCCAAACTCCTTGCGGTAGAGGAGAGACGTGTCGATGATGTGACAATGAATCAGCTGAGACACAAAACCACCAAGTAACTGATTATGTGATGATCCTTTTTTGCACAAGTGTATTACCCTGCTGTGTTAACGCACATTTAAGGCACGTAGGTCATTCTCCAGTGAGTGACCAACCAGCACCCCGTCCCGTGGCAACAGTTTTAAGATTTTGGACTGCACGTCTTTGAGTTGTGTGGTTACGGATGTGAGCATGGACCTTGTTATTCCAGAAAACCTAAAACACAAAAAAGATTAAACGACAAGTCATATCACAGAAGCTCAAAAACACACTCAACACATTATTGAACAAGTGTGTGAGTGTACCTTGTGCAGTAGTTAATTATGGGGTTCGGTGGTTTGACTAGTTCATCAAGTACACAGCACCCCCTGCTGTCTACCACAGCCACCCGCGTTAACTCAAGACCAACTTGAGTCAAACACTGCAACACATACACATATTCAGTAACACAAACAAACACAAATCAAAGCTGATCACAGACTAGTCACATCTGATTATCAGATACTATTGACAGTCACGCACCATTTCACAGTCCAGTCCAAACAAAGGGCTACTGTCAATCACAGGTCCTTCACCATGTGTGCACACAAACCCTTCACAGCCACGCCCACCTGCAGAGTATCATGGGAACAGAAGTTCAGCAGGTTTAATGCAAATTGGTGAGAGACAGTGTTTATGTCATTCATTATGTGTTCTACCCTTCACAGGAAAGTTGTGTTTGATCATTTCCTGTTTGGTCAACAGGAAGCTGCTCAGTCCTGCAGTTTTCAAACCAAACCGGCGAATTACAGGATGCCACATCAACGAAGCTGTACAACACACACAGACTCATGTAACAATTAACCATTACATCAAAACAACTCCCTTTACACGAACTCTGAAGACCCTGATGTTCAGTGTGTTGATTAATAAGGTTATTGATGAAATCTATAACCACACAGTTCATGAACTGAACCTCTTATGATTTGAACCTCACAGCTCTGAACTACCAGATCTGTTGTCACTACACCATCATTTAGATTACATTTACGCATTTGGCGGACACTTTTATCCAAAGTTTATCCAAAGACTTACAGTTCATTGAAGCTACACATTTTGTCAGTGCATGTGTACCCTGGGAATCGAACCCTGTGCAATGCTCTACCAACTGAACTACAGGAACACTTACAGATTATTAATTCATTATTAATAAGTAACTTTCATAGAGAACACATCTGTGTCTTGTTGATGAATCATGTGGTGCATGAGTGAGATCGTGATGTTCACCTGTGAGCTTCCTCTGTTCTTCTGGTGGTCCATCAGACTGTGTGATGTCAGATTTGAGGAGTTCAGACAGCAGGTCTCCTGAGGAGGGCGCTAGAGCCCATCTCTGAAAAACACCATTAGTCATTGATCATTTCTGAAAGACCAATCACACTTCATTTTGATGATCTCATTCTAAAATAAATGTGTACTTGTGGTGTTTGATACACTCACAGAACTGTATTTGGTCCTGAGGTGTTTAAAGTAAGTGAAGTATCTGTAGAAATGACTTTGGGTCAGTCTGTCCAGAATCATCACATTTACCCGCGATACTCCATCATCGCAAACGCTGAACCAGCTGAACAGACAATATTAATCCATCAATTAAACACTTTGCATAAAGGTCTATAAAGCTCTGAAGATGATGTGGGTGTACCTTGGTTTCATAACGCTGTGAGTGTGTCTGAGTGTGGCGTACTGAAGCAGATCACAAACATCCCCCACTGTCAAAACCTGAACTAGCAGAACACAGAACCACAGTCACCTCACATATACAGAAGACAGAACCGCAGTCACCTCACATATACAGAAGACAGAACCGCAGTCACCTCACATATACAGAAGACAGAACCGCAGTCACCTCACATATACAGAAGACAGAACCGCAGTCACCTCACATAAACAGAAGACAGAACCGCAGTCACCTCACATATACAGAAGACAGAACCGCAGTCACCTCACATAAACAGAAGACAGAACCGCAGTCACCTCACATATACAGAAGACAGAACCGCAGTCACCTCACATATACAGAAGACAGAACCGCAGTCACCTCACATATACAGAAGACAGAACCGCAGTCACCTCACATAAACAGAAGACAGAACCGCAGTCACCTCACATATACAGAAGACAGAACCGCAGTCACATGGCTTATACAGAACACAGAACCGCAGTCCCATCGCTTATACAGAACCGCAGTCCCATCACGTATACAGAACACAGAACCGCAGTCCCATGGCTTATACAGAACACAGAACCGCAGTCCCATCGCGTATACAGAACACAGAACCGCAGTCCCATGGCTTATACAGAACACAGAACCGCAGTCCCATCGCTTATACAGAACACAGAACCGCAGTCCCATGACGTATACAGAACACAGAACCGCAGTCCCATGGCTTATACAGAACACAGAACCGCAGTCCCATGGCTTATACAGAACACAGAACCGCAGTCCCATGGCTTATACAGAACACAGAACCGCAGTCCCATGGCTTATACAGAACACAGAACCGCAGTCCCATCGCGTATACAGAACACAGAACCGCAGTCCCATGGCTTATACAGAACACAGAACCGCAGTCCCATGGCTTATACAGAACACAGAACCGCAGTCATATCGCTTATACAGAACACAGAACCGCAGTCCCATGGCTTATACAGAACACAGAACCGCAGTCCCATGGCTTTTACAGAACACAGAACCGCAGTCACCTCACATATACAGAAGACAGAACCGCAGTCACCTCACATATACAGAAGACAGAACCGCAGTCACCTCACATAAACAGAAGACAGAACCGCAGTCACCTCACATAAACAGAAGACAGAACCGCAGTCACCTCACATATACAGAAGACAGAACCGCAGTCACATGGCTTATACAGAACACAGAACCGCAGTCCCATCGCTTATACAGAACACAGAACCGCAGTCCCATCACGTATACAGAACACAGAACCGCAGTCCCATGGCTTATACAGAACACAGAACCGCAGTCCCATGGCTTATACAGAACACAGAACCGCAGTCCCATCGCTTATACAGAACACAGAACCACAGTCCCATGACGTATACAGAACACAGAACCGCAGTCCCATGGCTTATACAGAACACAGAACCGCAGTCCCATGGCTTATACAGAACACAGAACCGCAGTCCCATGGCTTATACAGAACACAGAACCGCAGTCCCATGGCTTATACAGAACACAGAACCGCAGTCACATCGCGTATACAGAACACAGAACCGCAGTCCCATGGCTTATACAGAACACAGAACCGCAGTCCCATGGCTTATACAGAACACAGAACCGCAGTCCCATGGCTTATACAGAACACAGAACCGCAGTCCCATGGCTTATACAGAACACAGAACCGCAGTCCCATGGCTTTTACAGAACACAGAACCGCAGTCACATCGCGTATACAGGACACAGAACCGCAGTCATATCGCTTATACAGAACACAGAACTGCAGTCCCATCGCTTATACAGAACACAGAACCGCAGTCACATCGCTTATACAGAACACAGAACCGCAGTCATATCGCTTATACAGAACACAGAACCGCAGTCACATCGCTTATACAGAACACAGAACCGCAGTCACATCGCTTATACAGAACACAGAACCGCAGGGTTTTTGGTAATGTTGCTATAGAGAAACAGTCGGTAAGGAATATAAAGCCGGGAAATATAGAAGGTCTGTGCTGCTTGTAGAGTCTGGCGACTGTAGGAGGAGTTACAGTCAGAAGTGTCCAACAGTCTGAGGGAGTTTGAATCATCTGCTATGAGTAAACTGTAAGTCAAAACACAATGAATGAATGAATGAACGAATGAATGAATGAAGTGACTCGCCTGTGATGTGTGCTCCAGTCTCACTCTTTTCTCATATGAATCTGAGATCAGGCTGTCCCGTGGTTTCCTCTTCAGCATGTTCATGTTATGTAACTTCAGCTGATCTGTCACAATGATCCGGGTGTGTTGTGATGTATTCTGTTAACACCTCCGGCCACTCTAATGTAAACATGACAATTCATGAAGTAAAAACATTGCATTATGTTCATAACGTCCAGGAGTACATCCAGTTTAAAATATTAAAAGCACACACCATTTCACTTATAACGTAATAAATTTGGTTTTATGTAAATAATCAATGCGACAAAAAGTAGCGCACCACGTGCGTTCACTCATCGATACCTCTCGACCAAACACACGCAGCGTCGAGAAACACGTCACACGACGCGACTACGAAACCGGAAACTCCGAGTAACAGCGGAAATGACGTCGATGTGCGGGTATTTCAAAGTGGCGGCAGTATTTGTTTTTTGTTTTTCAGTTTGCTTAATTATGTTGGTTTTCCGTTTTAAATGTTTAGTGTGTAATGGATGTTTAACATTTAGGAATTCAATCAGCAGTTTGGAAAGTGTGAAAGGCCTTTAAGAGTGAGATCAGATGCAGAATGACAACAAAGAATCTGGCGAAGTAAGAAAACATCGAACACCATATACGCACTATTTGATATATATGCACTGTGCTGTAATAAAGCATTAGACACATTACATACTCTAAGACTGTATTTAAACACAATATGCATTATTGCACTTGCATACTATAAGATTATTTGTCTACGTTATTATACTCAGTTACTATGCTGTAATATTTAAACACTATATTTTGTCTACTAAATATTCCATGTATACAATGTACTCTGACATTACAGCTGCACATTACATACTGATGTTGTGTTTTTACTATGATCTGAGATCATAAGCAGGTTTTAATAGACTCTGCTCTGTCTCTCACAGGGAACTAGGGTTGATCAGGAAACACAGTCAGTCATGCAGCAAAGCCCAGCAGCAGACTGTCTGCAGTAAGGAGTGTGCCAGCTTTCAGCTTTGAGTTCATGTGTTGAGTCATCATTCACTGTTAAATCCATGTTTCACAGAACAACACTGCTCCTATCTGATCATCATTGATTTTGAATCCACATGCTGGAGGGAGAACAACAACTTTGGCCAGGAGATCAGTGGGTTTCATCAAACTATCTGCTCTTGTGCTTTTGTTTTATTGTTTTTTTTCCACTTTGCTTTAATTTTGTCTGCTTCCATAACAGTTGAGTTTCCAGCTGTCCTACTAAACACAGTGAATGGAGAAATCGAGTCAGAGTTTCACACGTTCGTTCAACCACAAGAGCATCCTGTTTTATCAGAATTTTGCACAGAGCTCACTGGCATCACGCAGGTAACCACAAAACCTGTGCTCTTATTCAAACATTTCTAAACAAGAAACCTCTGATGAAGAATGTGTTTATTGAACAAATGATTGTCTGAATTTAAGTGGTATATTTATTTAGCATTATTATGTCTTTTGTGTGATTGGTTGACAGGAACAGGTGGAGTCTGCACCCCCCCTCCAGATCTGTCTGTCCAGATTCCTGCGTTGGCTACACACCCTCCAGCAGGAAAAGGGTGTGGTCTTTGAGACTGACCGTAAATGCTCTGCCCCCACAGGACATCCTTGTGCTTTTATCACATGGTCAGGTGAGAGTGAAACCGGAACTACCAACGAATATCATATACGTCATGTCACATTGCTGTTTGTCTGTTATGTGTAATGTTTGTTTTGTAATGTGTGTGGATAGATTGGGATTTGGGAGTTTGTTTGCTATATGAGTGCAAACGAAAGCAAATCAGAGTTCCTGAAGCTCTGAAGAGCTGGATTGACTTGCGGGCCAGATACAGGGTAACACAAACACACACATCTTTAATCAATGTCTTTTAATTTATTGTTTGTAAGCTCTTGTTGTGGTATTTGACAGCTCTTCTATAACAGGAAGCCCAAAGGTCTAAGAGGAGCTCTGCAGGACCTTGGCATCCAGTTCACAGGAAGAGAACACTCTGGTACACACTCACTTACACAAACATAAACACACTCAATTGTACACACAATCCTGCACTCCCACAAACAGTACAAATACTAAAACAGCGTTACTAACACACAACCAACAAATACACTCAGGTTTGGTGGATGCAAGGAACACTGCTCTTCTGGCACGGCAGATGCTTGCAGATGGTTGTGTGCTGACCGTGACGAAGTCTTTAAGGAGGGTGAGTCTTGTCTACACACCCACACACCTGCACTGGTGACTCCACCCTCTGCATCACATCATAGCCAATCAGGAGCCAGCGGTGGATTGTCCTTAATCACCATCTCTCTGTCTCTCTCCCTTTTTCTCTCTCTCTCTTTCTCAGGCACTGGTGAAGTCCAGACCTGTGCGTAGAAACACTTCCGCTGAACACTCAACTCGTTCTTCAGCTGGGTGTGAACATTCTGAACAGCAGAGGAGTGTGTGTAAGGTGCTTATATCACCACGCACGGTCCTCTCCAGCACAACAGCGCCATTATGCATCAACAGATCCAAACCACTTGGAAATCTCCAGAATTCCAGCAACATAACTCTGAACACCACACTGGCTGGCCTCTCAGACACAACCTATGACCCCGAGACACCAGAAGCATGCTGGCAAGATGGAGTTCTTCTGACAGAGAAGGAGCAGCAGCCTGGTACCTATGATGATGTTATTCTGGGGGCGGAGCCTGAGGAGGTTGGCCCGTCAGCCTTTGGTTCATACAGTGTGAATTCTGATCTGCTTTTGAGAACCAGTAAATCTGAGTATGAATGTTCAAAAAAACTCTGGATTCAATCCCACTGTACCACAGAACCCAACAAAACCACACTTAACTGTTTCAAACTGCATCCCTCCAGACCAGCGTCCTGCTCCTCCAATTCTGCTGAACTTTTTCAAATACCAAAACTCCTACCACACACAGACCAATACGGCTCTGTGTTGTGCTTCTTAAAACACAAAAGTGCCCCATTCAGTGTTTACAAAGACCCCCCCACTCACCTGCCCATCTGCACCAGTGTGTCCCGCTTCCCTCTCTCCTCTGCTGCCAATCACTCAGCCAGAGGAACGTCTCCACTGTGCAGCTGTGGGCGGAGAGCGAGGCGACTGGCGGTGGGTAACGGGGGGCCCAATCATGGCCGCTTGTTTTACTGCTGTCCAGTGAGACGGCAGACCTGTGATGGGCCACAGAAGGGCTGTGAGTTCTTCCGATGGGAATCTGGATAAATTTAAACCAGTACACAGAACCGCATCAGAACTCTAAACACATGCAGTGCTGAAACTATGCTGAAAGCACAAGACTCTCTCTCAGCTCAGTGTTACACGATTATGAAATCTTTTCATTTTAACCAGGAAATGTTTGATGTCATCGTCATTATAAAAGAAAACATGATTCATACTTATTGCCTTGTCAATAAAAATTTGAAAGATTTCATTGTTTTATGTTATTAGTTCAGTGTGTGTGTGTGTAGCCTTTGATGAAGATCCTACCACAAACGTTTGAGTCGGCAATGAAGAAAACCAAAGCCCTTCATTCCAACAGCTTTCTGGCCCTTCAGTCAATCCTGAATTTTACTGTCAAACCATGAGATACCACATAAATACATGAATAAAAATATGGGACAAAAAACAATACAATTAAACATAAAAGTATTAATACTGTTAAATGTCTAGAAAAAAATTCTATTTGTATTTTCTTTTTACATTTCTTGAGTCTCAGATGGACTTGTAACCCAAAGGTTGCAGGTTCAATTCCCACAGCTGGCAGAGAACAACTGAGGAACCTTTCCCACAGCTGCTCCCTGGGTGCTGCAGTGATAGCCCACTGCTTCGGGTGTTTGTGTGTGTGAATGTGTTTTCTACTCATATGGTTGGATTAAATGCAAAAGGAACATTTCAAGTATCATACATTGACAAATACATAATTTACATAAAGTTCATAAAAAAGTAATATACTGCACAATATGCATCAATTATAAAAAATTTTTAGGCACATTAAGACATGCACTGCAAAAAAAATTGAAAAAGTAACTGTTGGATGCCTGTGTGAGATTTGTTTCTATTGAAACAATGCTACAGATTAATGTATCCTGCTGGACGCTGAATTTGAATGTCTGTATTTACACATATGGCCCTTTACCAGATTAAATGCAAAACACATTTTTGATTGATGAAAAGCTGTAGGGGATGAAATTTTAGTTTTAGAAAAGTGAAAGACATGAGAATTCCTCATGTAACTGTGGGGGTTCATACAACAAAAAAAGTTTTAACATCAGATTTAGCCGTTATGATGTCAAAAAACTGACATAAGGGGGCAGTTGTGGCCCTACTGGTTAGTGAGTTGGGCTTATAATCAGAAGGTTGCTAGTTTAATACCATTCAGGGTTACCACACCTGTGTTACTATATGGTAAAGTTTAGGGATCCGTTCCTCATACATTGCTTGCAAATGACAAATACAAAATGATCTAATCTCACTAATTATAATCTGTCTAATTCGGTTCTTCCAACACACATGTGGATTTGATTAGTATAGCAGGATTGAGTTTTCTGAGATAATTGCATGCTCATGCGTTACTTGAAAAGGCAGTATGTGTCGTTAGTAGAAACATTGATCAGCAACGCTGCAATTGGCTGGTTGTTACTTCCAAATAACGTGTTTTTAATGTTGCTAGAAGGTTATGGCAAATTTGAAAACCTCAGAATATATGTTTACTCTTTTTTTACATCTTTCTTAATGTCACAAGTTAAAGTGAAATATAAAAACATACAAAGTGGTAATTTTTACTAACACAGAACTTGTGGGCATGGGGGCAATCACGCTCGGTAAAAGGCAATCGTACCCAGTGTGAGTACACCCTTATACACCTTAATGATCTTGTTGAGTTTTTATTTTGCTTTTTAATGTATTGTTCATTTATCAAATTGCCTACTCTTTTTATAAACAAAGTCTTTAAAAAAAATGAATATATTCAATTTAAAACATTGACCCTGACAGTCTAAAGACAAAACTAAAACTGGAGATAGTTGCTTCAAATGAAACTTCAGAGTATAGTAAGTGCTAAATCACTATTTCACACTGTCACACAATTACTGTACTTAACTGTACTTAACATTATCTATTGTTGCAGATAAAAGAGGACTGATTGCTGCCTATTATCTGGGAAGATTAAAAATAAAAAAAATGCACATGGGTGTACGTATGTTTGTCTTGTCTTTTATTCAAGAATAATCAAAAATGGCATTCCACAATTCTGTCCCCTGCTGCTCTGTCACTAGGTTGGTCCAAGAGCACTAGCTGGAGGTCATCTTCAGGCTGCACCTCCACCACAGGTCTGCAACAGTAATGTTACAAGCCTTGTCAGATACAACCCTCAGACTTTTCAGACACTAAAATCTTCCCTTCAGTTGCCCAAAGGTCATTTTAATGCACGTCCTTGTGCTGGATAAAGCTCATGTTGTAACAGGTTTGTGGGCGGGGGCTTGGGTCAGGGAATGGTGTCATTAAATACTGTCTGCAGGCATAGCCACTGTCTCCAAGCAGAATTCTATTATAAGCACCTGTATAATGAAACATGCAGTTCTGTTAGGCCCAGTGTATGAATGTAATTCAGTGATCTCGACATTACTGTTTTCTCATGCCACATTCAAATAATGTGTAGAAATGACTGAAGATTTTTGAGTCATGCACAGATCCAGTTCATTTTGCTTCTGTGTTGGTGATATAACATATCAAGTCACACATAATTAAAGAACTTTTACTATGTTGACTATTGACAGAGTAAAAGTCAATAAATAAATATAAATGTATTAATAAATAAAACTATTTTATTCATTTCCTTTTTTCCTTACTATGCCATTACTAATCTGAAATATTAATGTTAATATTAGTTTATCTGCACAATTTATACTTTTTGTCCACATAAGCACGTATTGAGGCCTCGTGGGGACTTGATAAGAATGTGGGTGCAGCCTATGGCACCAATGGAAACCTGAGGGACACATAAGAAATGCTTGCTGTCATAGTGATGATTGCACGATCTTCAGTAACATTTATAATGTTTATTTGTGTAATAAAATCAGTGTTACAGACTGTGGCCTCAGACTAACCCCCAAGAAATGCTCCAATTCAAGATTAACAACGTTTTGCATCTCCTATAGTGTGGATGCATACTGTGTGTGCTGTAAACCATGACTTCAACGACTCGTTTAATACGATGAAAAAATGATGCGCACACGACCGTTTTGTGTGAAATAAGCTTTGATAGGGTTTGATCTTACGAACCTGTTGCTGTGACAGCAACTCCAGGTTGAGCGTCAACGAGCCAAACAATCCCACATCATTTCAATTAATCAACGATTAAATCCAGATAATTAAGTAATCCACGTACGAACAACGAATCCCAGCATAACAACGAGAAACGCGTTTCGTGAAGCGTGTGCCAAACAGCGCCCTGTACTCCGCGCGCTGCAGAGAGCTTGAAAGCGCGAGCTGCACGGAGTGCGTCACGAGCACGCTAACAAGTGTCTGCGCGCGTTTATTTGACGTGAGGAGCAGTCGGGTGATTGTCTATAATCTGACCTGTTTCACAAAGCGCGTTCATGTCTGAAGCGCGCAAGAGGACCAAGAAACGCTTCGGTGGGCACGCGCCGAAGAAACTGAAGCGCACGCGCGAGCTAGAGGTGGGCGCGCAGGGCGTTCTCATCACATGTAACATGAACGAGCGAAAGTGCACGAGTGAAGCTTACAGCCTGCTGAGCGAGTACGCGGACGAACTCTACGGCCCTGCACAGGTGAGCAGTGTAGTGGGTTAGAGTCCTGTAGTATACTGCAGCATGGAGTATGGCGATGTAGTACTGTCCTGCAGGATGGAGATGACGTACTATGACGTAATTCAGCAGCCTTGTGTAGTAAGCAGTAATATGGTAGTCCTTCATGTTTGAGGGAGACATACCTTCTAAACCTTAAGCTGGAGCCCACAGTCATTGCTGTGTCTGTCTGTATGTGTGTGTGCGCGACAGCCAGGTAACACACAGGACAGTCTCAGTGAGAAAGATGAGGATGGGGAAGATCTGGAGGCAGCTCTAAAGAAAGAGGTGTCTCAAATCCAGACGTCTATAAAAAAACACCAGCAGAGGTTTACAGCAGTGGACAGTGGAGCCAATAATGTGGTGTTCATACGTACTTATGGAGTAGGTGAGGGGAACCTGCAGAACATCATCAGAACACCATCATCAGAACACTGATGCAGATTCAGGTCATGTTTCTCTTTCTTTTCAGACCCAGAGAAGCTGGTTCACCACATCCTGTCAGACCTCCATCAGACCAAGAAGAAAAAGTCTCGTATGATTTTGAGGATGCTGCCGGTGAGCGGCACATGTAAAGCATTTCCAGAGGACATGGAGAAATATCTGATTGTGTATCTGGAGCCCTGGTTCAAAGCGCCGCTGAAGGCCACCTTCCAGATCTGCTTCAAAGCCAGAAACAGCAGTCACAGCAACAGAGAGGACATCATAAAAGCCATCGCTGGTACTAGAACCTTCATCAGTGCTACTGCAGACACTCTTTTAATAGATCAGGAGAAATTTTAGCAATGCCCTAACAACCACCTACAGAAACAATCACCTAAAAGATATTAGAAAGTAAAAATTATTCATTCAGAACTCTGTTCCTAGATGAAGAAATTAGTTTAAATGGAAACATTCATAATAAACCAGAATATGAATACCTATTAGTATGTATTTAATATGTATCACTCTGCAGATTATTTTTTATCTCCTACAGGTTTGGTGAGTAAAATGAACCCTCAGAATAAAGTAGATCTGACCAATCCTGAGTTGAGCATCATCATTGAGATCATCAAGAACATCTGCTGTGTCAGTGTTGTCAGGGACTACAATCTCTTCCGTAGGTATAACCTACAAGAAGTTGCTAAAACCCCAGCCAGTCAGAACCCAGGCCAACAGGTAGCAGTGAAAAGTACAAGCAATTAGATGCAGGAGTGCAGCAACAACAGCTCTGTTGATGGAAACAATGTTTCTGATGGCAACGGGTAGGAAGAGGCAGAGCCTGAGTGAATGTGTTAATGTGTAGTAAAGACTGATGATCTGCGTAGACATCTGTGTGAATAGTCTTAGTTTGTTTTTAGCTTATTTTTTGTGAAGAGCATTTTAGTGTCACCACACAATTTCACAATTTTTGAATGTTAACAATCAAAGTCTGTTTTGTTGAGACTTTTCAGGAAATATTCATAAGCTCTAGAGTCCTCTAGGACATGTTTCTCTGACAAGGACAAAGAGGTGTGTAGAAATCAAATAAAAACATGACAATTTGTTATTCCTAACTTTTGTTTTTGAGACGCTTCTTTAAAGTGTTTATTCTGAGGGAAAAGACTGAATGTACATTGTAAGTACAGTACAGTAAGTAAATGTCATTAAGCTTCAGAGTTTGTTGGTGCGTGTGCACTTCGGATGAGGAAGCACATATGCATAATATTATAATTTTAAAGCAATTTTAAAATTACATTTCCAATCTCCCAGATCATGACTCTGCATTTGAAACTGAACGAATGTTGATTTCTAATTCTACTAATGCTGATGATTTTGGAAATAATTAGAAAATTATTTTTAAATGAAATGATCTGTTCTTTAACTATCATTCTGTATGAATACTGTAACTTCAGAACAGTTTGCCATTAAAATCTTAACCAATAAATTCTCATTACTCATAAACTCATTACTGTTCACCACTGTCTAGGCAGTATGTGATGCATCTCTGTTTATAATTAATGTAGAAATATCTATGGCTTATCCATAATATACTGTGAGTCATTGTGCCAGAAGTTTGAACATACTGATACTTTACACATGGCAGTGTGTAACCTTATACAGTACAGCTAATGATACCCTGTGGAATTAAATAATTGATTACTTACTGGAGGCCAGAAGCTACCTCTGACTGCACTCTCTGATAACCCCTTACCCTGAACCACAGCCATGATTTATTCAGACCCGAAGAACGACACAGGTGAAGAACAGCCATGATTTAACTGACTGTTAAACTCTGTGATCCATTGGTAATGTCTTGAAATTCTCTTTGGGTTACTTTCAGGAGGTTAATTGAATTAACTTTTAAACTTTGTTCTTTGTTTTAAACCAACATACCCCCAGTAAGCTAGGGTTGGGTTAATTAACCAAGAGTTAGGCGGTTTAGCCAACAGTAAATTAACCCTGCTTTCTGGGATACCCCCAGGTCTTCATCTCAGTAAATTTGAGATGTCAGTCCAACACGATTGATGTATCAGCCAGAGAAATGTAAACTACAATAGCTCATTTTAATGGTGTTTGGTGTCTTCTCGTGACTTCTCATGAATATTCCTGTTTTATTTACATCATTTCATTAATCTGTTCATGTGTCATTCAGCAGTGGAAGTGATCAATTTTTTGTCAAAAACAGCCAGCAGTAGAGATTATTTATGTTCTCATAATGTTCCTAAAGTTGTCCATCAATACCAGTGGAGCTCTGGAGTTATTCTGATAACTGAACTGAGGCTTCAGTCAATATCTTCTCTCTGCTGGGTGTCTCTGGGTCAGTTTTGTCTTAAAGGTCACAGCCGGTGAAACAATAGTGCTGGGTCGTGCTGTTCCCTGGAGATCAGGATTAGCAGTTGTGACCTTTCTGGGTCACAGGAGGCGAAGATCACAGCGGGTGAGACACTTAAGCTCTATCTGTTCTTAGTATCAGCTCAGGAAATGCATGTTGTGATGATCTGATTTTTCAGATATAAGTCCAATGCTTAGAGGTGAACATGCAGAATCAGGTAAAATCATAGTGTTTCCAAATGCCTCTATTTTTACATGTGTGATATACAGTACTCACATGATCTTGTCTGTGATGAGTGAGGATTTGGTATCTGTAGTTTGATGATAGAATCAAGCGGTTCTAAATATCTGTCATTAAACTGGCATTGATATTAGTTAATACAAGCATGTATGTGTTACTTTGTTTATTACCCATAAAACATGGGCTATACAGACAGTATCATCATATAAGTGGACAGTCCATTTCTGTGACTTAAGATAGACAATACAGTTACATATTAAAATAATAAAAACACAAAGCATCTTCAAAGTGCCAACTACTACAGAAACGGCAAATGCTGATTTGCTAGTGTAGTCAGAAAACAGTAATTAGTAGTCAGTGTGTGTATCTGAGAAGAGTGTACGGTCTGGTCCCAGCTGCAAGAAAACCCTTAAGTGACCTTAAGGTATCCTTAATAAGGCAAAATGCCCAGAGAAGAGATACCTTTAATAGAGTTGCAAGAGACGGCCTACCGTCACCCGTACGTGTTTCTATTACGCGTTTCAAAACACGGCAGCGGAGAACCGGTCGCTGTAGTTACA
Organism: Chromobotia macracanthus; assembly: GCA_036877525.1. Classification (NCBI taxonomy): domain Eukaryota; kingdom Metazoa; phylum Chordata; class Actinopteri; order Cypriniformes; family Botiidae; genus Chromobotia; species Chromobotia macracanthus. The sequence continues at coordinate 8,778,853 of JAZGTH010000019.1, forward strand.
AAATCGCCCACAGCAAGCAGAACCGCGGGCTGTGCGCTGTGTGACGGAAACAAACATGGAGGACGCTTCTACCGTTCTCTGAAATGATCATTTTATATGTCCAGATGTCTGTAATCACCGCACAGCGGCTGTCCTTAACTTACGTTTATGGCGTTTTGTCAGATTTGTCAGGATTTTAGCACGTGATTGCTAAATGACTGCTGGTTAACATGAAGTTTAAAGGGTCGCGTTCAGCCTGCATTTCATATTCTTTCTATTGTCTGATGACAGAAACACAAAAAAATATGTGAACGATAACAGCCTTATTGACCATTCAAGTGTATTAAAACACGGAATGTGTACCCAGAAAGCCGGAGAGAAGCGACGATAGAAACGTCTGCCAAATGTAAATGAGGACAGAATCGCGCAATGGCACCGTGACGTCATCAGGCGACATTTAGCTGGCTTTGACTACTTTCCAATTGAAAAGGCGTAAGATCACGTGATTCGAGAAGACACGTCCGGGTTTCAGTCACATACAGCTCATAGGGTCTTTAAAAACACGTTGTACTGTATGTTTATCCATGTCACAGACGCCCAAATGAAAATAAATACGACGATAACTGTTCAAACATCTAACGGAACATATAAATGAATCAATATTGATCGCCGGCATGTTTTCTTGTATTGTGTCGCCTGCAAAGTGACAGCGCATCGTTTATGGTTAGGTAAACAGAAGTTTGAACCCTAAATAGTCCACTTACTGACAAGTATTACTACGTGACTGCATGAATATACCGTAACATAAACGTAGTGCGCATGGTTTGATACAATTTAAAGATTTCATTTTGATCTCTGAGAATGCGCTCGGCATTCCTCTTCGGTTAACATGAAGTCAGCCATCGTGTTTGAGGCTTAAGGAAGCTGTGTGGCTCCCATTTTTGTAAAGGTGAAACTGTATTAAGGACTTTGTAGCTCCTGCCGTGTGTCAGATGGTGTGTGGGGACTGTAACCCCCTGTAACTTTTCTTCTGCTCCTCATCTCCTCTGAAGGACAGATTCTAGAATATCTAGAACAATCAGCATTGTCACATGGGCACTGCTGAAAAAATTCAATGTGTAAAATGTGTGTCAAAATATCTCATTCACAGACACAGAGAATTTTCCTCACCATCACAAACTAACCAGAAAGAACCAGCCAACACTCTCTCTCACACACATTTGTACAGCTGTGTTTGGAAGGACATTCATTGATGCAATACAATCTTTCGGCCCTTACGCTAACCTTAACCTAACTCAGACCCACCCAGTGCTGACTGAAATACTAAAATAAAAAATTATTCAGACACTCAAAACCCTCCATTCAGATACAGAGAATAAATCAAAACACTGGAACTTCCAAGCACAGAAGTAGCTTTTTACACCCAGGCCAACTCCCTGTTAAACAGTTTACTGCTCCACAAGTGCAATATTCTACTGTCTACATCTGCCATCACTGTGTGACATCACATGTATCATATATAGCTGATAACTTACATTTCATATATGTAAATTAATTCATGTCTGTTAACATTTACCGTATATTATCACCTCTACTGTACATTACATCTCCTCTTTGCACTGGTGTACATCTGTAAATATGTAAATTCACAGAATAGATTACTGTGAATAATGTCTCATTTTTACTATTTCTATTATTTTGTAGAATTGCCCTTTTAATTTTAATATGTATCTTTTTTAATTCTTGTACTCTGTAATGTTATGTCATGACATTGTCTTGAATGTGTGCACTTGAAGCTTCTATTGCCAAAGAAAAAGAAAATGTTTAACATCTCAACATTTAACATCACATTACCATTGTGTATGGTACACATAACATGCATATGTAAATATGTAAGCTTCTAAGCTAAAATATGTAAAAATCTAAGCTTGTTTAATTATTTTCTTCCCTCTATTTAATATGACAATTATATAAATTAAGAATAAGAGAGTGCAGTGAAGACAGACATTCACACAATCACACTGAAGTCAAATTAATACATTATAAAGCTGAACGCAGTAAGTAAACCAGACAAACGTGATGACGTCAACACGCGTCTGGCGCTCGTTTTGTACTCATTCTGCGCTTGTCTCACTCATGACAACAGCAGCTGCAGCGACCCATCACAGGTAAAACTATAACACTTATTTTAAACCACATTTACATGTAAAACTATAACACTTATTTTAAACCACATTTACATGTAAAACTATAACACTTATTTTAAACCACATTTACATGTAAAACTATAACACTTATTTTAAACCACATTTACATGTAAAACTATAACACTTATTTTAAACCACATTTACATGTAAAACTATAACACTTATTTTAAACCACATTTACATGTAAAACTATAACACTATTATTTTCAATGACATTTACATGTAAAACTATAACACTTATTTTCAATTACATTTACATGTAAAACTATAACACTTATTTTCAATTACATTTACATGTAAAACTATAACACTATTATTTTCAATTACATTTACATGTGAAACTGTAACACTTATTTTAAACCACATTTACATGTAAAACTATAACACTTATTTTAAACCACATTTACATGTAAAACTATAACACTTATTTTAAATGACATTTACATGTAAAACTATAACACTTATTTTAAATGACATTTACATGTAAAACTATAAGATTGTTATTTTCAATGACATTTACATGTGAAACTGTAACACTTATTTTAAACCACATTTACATGTAAAACTATAACACTTATTTTAAACCACATTTACATGTAAAACTATAACACTATTATTTTAAATGACATTTACATTTAAAACTATAACACTTATTTTAAATGACATTTACATGTAAAACTATAACACTTATTTTAAACCACATTTACATGTAAAACTATAACACTATTATTTTAAATGACATTTACATGTAAAACTGTAACACTTATTTTAAATGACATTTACATGTAAAACTGTAACACTTATTGTAAATGACATTTACATGTAAAACTGTAACACTTATTTTAAATGACATTTACATGTAAAACTATAACACTTATTTTAAATGACATTTACATGTAAAACTGTAACACTTATTTTAAATGACATTTACATGTAAAACTGTAACACTTATTTTAAATGACATTTACATGTAAAACTATAACACTATTATTTTCAACGACATTTACATGTAAAACTATAACACTTATTTTAAACCACATTTACATGTAAAACTATAACACTATTATTTTCAATGACATTTACATGTAAAACTGTAACACTTATTTTAAAACGACATTTACATGTGAAACTGTAACACTTATTTTAAACCACATTTACATGTAAAACTATAACACTTATTTTAAACCACATTTACATGTAAAACTGTAACACTTATTTTAAACCACATTTACATGTAAAACTATAACACTTATTTTAAATGACATTTACATGTAAAACTATAACACTTATTTTAAATGACATTTACATGTAAAACTGTAACACTTATTTTAAATGACATTTACATGTAAAACTATAACACTTATTTTAAATGACATTTACATGTAAAACTAAAACACTATTATTTTCAATGACATTTACATGTAAAACTATAACACTATTATTTTAAATGACATTTACATGTAAAACTATAACACTTATTTTAAACGACATTTACATGTAAAACTATAACACTATTATTTTAAATGACATTTACATGTAAAACTATAACACTTATTTTAAACGACATTTACATGTAAAACTATAACACTATTATTTTAAATGACATTTACATGTAAAACTATAACACTATTATTTTCAACGACATTTACATGTAAAACTATAACACTTATTTTAAACGACATTTACATGTAAAACTATAACACTTATTTTAAACGACATTTACATGTAAAACTATAACACTTATTTTAAACGACATTTACATGTAAAACTGTAACACTTATTTTCAATGACATTTACATGTAAAACTGTAACACTTATTTTCAATGACATTTACATGTAAAACTGTAACACTTATTGTAAACGACATTTACATGTAAAACTGTAACACTTATTGTAAATGACATTTACATGTAAAACTATAACACTTATTTTAAATGACATTTACATGTAAAACTATAAGATTGTTATTTTAAATGTTATTTTAACATCATTTATTTTATTATTATTATAATTTATATTTTTATTATTATTATAATTGTTCTATTATAAACTACATGTACATTTACAGGTGCAAACTATAAGAGATCACATGATCTCTCAGAGATCATTCGTGTTAAAATCTTCTGTTCTGGTAATTTATCAATATCAGGTAATTTATTTATCATTATTTATTTTTTAAGAATCATGTTTTTGTCTTAAATGACCTTTAAATAAACTTAATAAGTGGAATTAAAAAGCAGTATTGGCGCAGATGTCATTATTAGGACTAAAACAAAACTTAAAAAAACTTGTATCAGAGCAGCATTTGACTGTTTAACTGGCATGAAAAGCATGAAACATTTGACATGCTTTTCAAATTGTATAGGTCAAATGAAACAATTAAAAGAGTGCAAATCGAGTACGATAACATACGTAGCTCAATTAAATAAAATGGTAAAAAATTCCCAGATATCTGTTTATGTTCATTCTGTCAGCGGTCCAGCTGTCTCAGTTTAAAAATGACTTGTTTTTACTACATTATAAGGTATGTGATTTTAGTTTAACATAGTCAACATCGGTTGAATTATGCTGAGTGAAATGAGTACATCCATGTTTCATAATTCATTCTACTGAAGGTAAATGTATAGATGACATGAATTACAGTTTTTCACGATGAATGCAATAAAAGCATGATGTGCAGAAACATCTGGGCTCAGGAATCCTCTATGTGTTTTGCTTTATCTGATCATCTGGAGCTGATGAATCTCATCCAGCATGTAACAGACGTACCATCTGAATGCTGGAGGTTCACACAACACCACCAGTACCACTCATTATTATTATTATCATTATTATAATATTATTATTATTATTATTCAGTCAAATTATATAAACTATTAATATGCAAGCAAAATGTATTTCAGTCTAATATTTAATACATTGATTCGCGAAGTGTGGCACACAGGCTCCCTCTAGTGGTACGCAGAGGAATCACTGAATAAATATAAATGAATGTTAAAACGCTTTTAAAACGTTTGCAAGGTGACTAAATTATGAAACGGTCAACAGAATATAGCCTACATTTTTTGCTTTACATTTACATTTTGTGCTTTACATTTAAGTACAGTACAGTTTTTTTTTTATTTTTTAAGTACAGTACCGTTTTAGTTTAAGTTTTAGGTGCAGTACATTTTAATTTAATCATTTAAGTTTTTTATTTACCTGTATGTAAGCACAGTGCAGTGTTAATGTTTAAACTGTTTTTACAATGTTTAAAGTGGCTGACAATAACAAATATTCTTATTAGGAATAAAACTGCCCTGTTTTTGAACTGCGCATAGCTGTAGCTGAACGCTACTGTATTTTAATGTTGGTCATTATGGTGGTACTTGGAGAGCCAGATATTTTCTGAGTTGGTACTTGGTGTCAAAAGTTTGAGAATCACTGGTTAATGCTTCCTGTGTCTGCCTGTTTCTGTAGCGAGGTTTTATTGAAACATAATTCACGATCACCAGCTGGAGTGCCCCGGATATCCACCAGAGGGCACCCCAAACCGTTGCTATTCTTCCTGGACTACAATTCCCATAACTCTCTGTCTGGTCTCATTATCTCATTGTCATTGAGTTTCCTGCCAGGTGTTTGCTTTGGACTGCTTTCCTGCGTCTTGATCTTTTTGCCTGTTTTGAGTACATCTGTGGATTACCCTAACGGCGTTTGGATCCTCAACCTTCGTGTCTCCGAGCAGTTACGTAACAGCAATTCCATGCACATGTCAGCCATGAAAAAATAAAACTTCTTAACATTTTTTAAATAAAATTGCACTATTTATCCACTACATATGAAGTGAACAACGTTAAAATTACATTTTCAACCAACTATTTATCATACTTTATAAAGAGGGGTTAAAGTCCCCTTTAAAAAACTTTATTTTAGAAAAGACAGAGGCATGTCTGAGAAATAAATACACTCACTTTGTCATAACAGCGCTGCCTTTTGAATTTATAAGGACTATGTTTAGGAAGTCACAATGCTTCAGTGCTGTCACATCTGTAACGTCTTAAAGATTAAGTTTATAACATATAATAATTGTAAATACAAGTAACTTGAAACTTAACATACAAAACATACAATTTATAGCTATGTTGATCATGATAAACAATTCATATCACTTCTTTGCTCTGAACAGCTATAATGCATTACGTACGTGACCTTTACGGATGCTTCATATAAAATGCATATCACCGGCGCACTTTTGTTTACCATGATGTTGCTGTTAGATTACTTACATTGTTGTGATCTGTTTCAGGCTTACTTTATCAGGACATTTTCGGAGATTAATTTTTTTTTTATTAATTTTACTTCAACAAATTATAAATAACACCATTACTTAAAAATGAATTAAATAGTACGAGAACACCATGGGGATTTACAAATCGCTACACTATTGTCATTCTTACTGTTTTTGAATAGAATAAAGTAATATATAATTCATCATAATAGATTGTCAACAATTAATTTAAATTTTTATTCTTTCAAATCTCTTGGACATGTTCATAATTAATAATAAGATAACACTGAATGTACTGGATGCTCTCCTTTCTGTTTCACACCGATTGCATTGCTTCTGTTTGGTAGAATCCAAATGGCAGATGTTATTGGACTTAATTAAAACATAATTACCAAATTACCATAGGCTAGTGTAATACTGCGATCAATCTGAAAATACAACATAATAATGCAGTCAATTTTTACAATATAACCTAATGCAATTTTAACTCCTTGTAACACTCATACTCATGCTTGTGCACAATGTAGTGTCTCATATTCACCTGACTATGGGCGAAACCTTTAATGTAAACTCCTAACTATATCATAAACGTTTAATAATTGTTGATTTAGCTTTAGCAAATAATTTTGTTAGCAAGATTAAACATCAAAGACTCTAAAATTAGGACTAATGCGGGTCACACTTTAAAAGCATGACAAATAAGCTATTACAAATTCCACCACCGCTATTTAGTGTAAAAATTGTGCAGTCTTAACATACTGATATCTCAGATGTGAATATTTGGTGGTTGAAATACCATGCAGGTCTCAGTTAAGTTTTTAAAAGCATTTTTCATGATTTTCTATGAAAATTATTTCCTTCTTCATTCGTTGAGTATTATTGCTTTTGATTTGCACTTCTTTGGGCAGTTATGCAACAATAACAATGTTGTTTTCATTATATTTCATATGTTTCTCCTCAGGAGTCTTAGACAATATCATGAGTTTGGCTGTCTGTCGTTACCATAGTGATGAGGTTTGTCACTTTAATGAGAACACGCCTTGTCCTTCAGTTCCGGGTAAGGAGGACCACAAGTTGGCCCAGGTGAAAGAGGGTGGGAAGTTCTCCCATAAGACTCTATCTCATTGGGCAGAGCTTTCGACTGCCACGGCCCGCAGGTTGGACCTGGATTTGGGATTTGAACTGGAGGGCAGTGCATCACGGGACAACCCATATGAGCCCTGGGCCGAGACTCTCATCATGCTGCTTGACGACCAGGACGGAACCACCCTCTTTCAGCACTTTTTGCAGGGGCTCGGTTGCTCTGAGCTGCTGGAGTTCTGGTTTGCCTGCAGCGGGTTCCAGAAGGTTCCTGCGAATGAAAAAGAGCGTCGACTTAAACTGGCGAAAATCATGTACCGCTGCTACCTGTCGGAGCGCAGCAGCAGTGCTGTGTCACGCAGAATCAGTGAGCAGACAAGGTGTGGGGTGCTGGACGGTATCCGGTGCCTGCAGCTGGACTCCATCCTGTTCGCACAGGCGCATGCAGAGGTGCAGGCAGTATTAGAGAGCAGCCTCTTTCCGCTCTTTCTCAGGTCAGACGTGTATCTGAAACACACACAGAGTGACAAGCAAAGGCTGAAGAAACTCCCTTTGTCCACAGACCACCAAAAAACAGCAATACCAGGTTACATGACCACATGCAAGAAAGGGGTAGGGTCTGAAATCAAGCACCTCCCTCTCTACAACACAGCCAATCAGAAGAGCCCAGACAAAAAGAAGCGCAGGTGGAGTCACATTCTTTCATGCATTCAGACAACTTAAATTTTACAATATTTTAGGAAGTCTCTACACACACAGAGAGTGAAACAAGTCTTTCTGAGTTTGTTTTTATATCAGAGAAGAAGTGATTTCAGGAGGATTTTAAACATGTTGTCCTCTCTCAACAGCCAGAAGCTTCACATGTGTCATAAACACATCGGAACAACACAAGAGAAAAGACAGACAGACAGACACCTGCCACACACACATGTGAGTGTGTGTAGTGCGTCTGGGGTTGTTTAGCTATAGTTTGGGTACACAGTTGACACCTTCAAAAGTAAAAATGATGCATAAATGAAGAGACTAATGAGTCAGTTATAATTGGGTGTGTATACAAACATGCAGTGATGTATATGAACGTGTGTGTAGCAGGTAGAGATGAGAACACACACCTTCACAGCTGAACTGATGAGACGTTTACAGGAGCTACAGACACAAACACGTCCTGCGGTGAGGCACTGATCATGTGACACATACTGCATACTGAGCACTATATACTAAACACTATTTTTACAAGTAGTATGCCATGTTATGAAATATGCAGCATTATTAAGCAATAATCTACAATAATGTCACACAAACTTATGTTACATGTTTAAACCCATGAATGACAGCTATCTTGGTATTAGAATTAGCTATTTAGCTTTTTTGTGTAAAAAATGAATGTTGTGTAAAATGTCTGAACATTAATCTGATCAAATAATGTGTCAAGAAAGAAACAATAAAATAATATAAAATAATAAATATAATAATTTAGTAAGTATCTTTTAATAAGATAAAAGTTAAAAGTCATGGTTGATATCACACTAATATTACAAGGACAAGTGTGTTGCGTTGTGGGAAACCCATTGTGACTGTTGTAATTGCTCATTTTGACAAATGTAGTAGGTTGATCATGTTTTACATGCATACAGAAAATTCACATGCTACACACAGTATATAATGCATGTTGTAGATATAAGTAGTAAAATATTATTCTATTCACAACATAACCAGTAATCACATTTCCAGTTGTGACAGGAAGAGGATTTCACTAATGCAACCTTGTTATGCCATTCCCTAATGATGAAGGATAGCCCCAACCACTCTCTGTGTTACTGTCATATGGACCTTGGCATCAGCCAACTGCAGAAGACATGTGAAGATCACCTCAACGATTTTGAAAAGTGTGTGAGAAGTCCTCTACACACAAGTGCACACACACACTCCACGGACTGCGTTCGGACGAAAACATGCCATTACTGGTAAGAGAACACACACACATCACTGTTTGCATGACTAACAAAACAGTTTTGTTTTGAAAACATTAATATAAACTATAGTATAAAGCTCTTCATAATAGTATTACAGCTAAAAACGTAATATTATATATAATATTCCTTTATAAATTTGGATTCTTTTATAAATCTGCATTAGGGCTGCATGTGACAGTATCACAGTTGTATATTATTTCTGTGGAGAGGCGATTCCATACAGAACGTGTGTTCAGGGAAACACAGTGACCCTCAGACAGTTTAAGTCACTGCTGTGCGGCAGGGGCCCGTACAGGTGAGCCGCGCACACCCTCAATACTTCATCAAATCACAGGAAAGGTGTCATTTTGCAGGATAAGCTGGTCTTTCTCTCATATGAGCAGGTTTTACTTCAAGAAAGCAAACAGTGAGTTTGACTGCGGTGTTCTTTATGAGGAGATACGAGAGGACGGGACAATTCTGCCCACATTTGACCACAAAATCATCGCGAAAGTGGAGAGGATAAATGAATGATTGCATTTTGAAACATGATGATGATAAAAAAAGATACAGGACTGTAAACAGAAATACGAGCATGTGTTGTACAGTAAGGTTTTCTGTGTGCTGTACAGTCATATTTCAATGAACAGTATTATTGTTAATAAATACAAAGTCATTTACTTTAGAATATGTTTGTGTGTGCTTATTCCAATTGTTTTCCCCACTTTTGAAAATACTGTGATTAACTTGTAATTATGATTTTGTTATTTTTGATTTTGATACATGTACTGTTTGATACACGTTACTGTTGTGATTGCATGTCACAGAAGCAGCGCTGTCACACTGCGGAAGCCACAAATGTCAAACTCAAGCCGGTTCAGTTCCCCTGAGTTGGGGTGACTGATGATGAAACTGAACCCACTGGAGGCAGTTCTGGATGTGGTGGCTCTGGAGAGAGACTCTACATCAGTATATACAGGTGAGAGAGAGACACTACATCAGTATATACAGGTGAGAGACAGACACTACATCAGCATATACAGGTGAGAGACAGACGCTACATCAGCATATACAGGTGAGAGATAGACGCTACATCAGTGAGAGACAGACACTACATCAGCATATACAGGTGAGAGACAGACGCTACATCAGCATATACAGGTGAGAGATAGACGCTACATCAGTATATACAGGTGAGAGAGGGACGCTACATCAGCATATACAGGTGAGAGAGACACTACATCAGCATATACAGGTGAGAGACAGACGCTACATCAGTATATACAGGTGAGAGAGAGACACTACATCAGTATATACAGGTGAGAGACAGACACTACATCAGCATATACAGGTGAGAGACAGACGCTACATCAGCATATACAGGTGAGAGATAGACGCTACATCAGTATATACAGGTGAGAGATAGACGCTACATCAGTATATACAGGTGAGAGAGAGACGCTACATCAGCATATACAGGTGAGAGACAGACACTACATCAGTATATACAGATGAGAGAGAGACACTACATCAGTACATACAGGTGAGAGAGACACTACATCAGTATATACAGGTGAGAGACAGACACTACATCAGCATATACAGGTGAGAGATAGAGGCTACATCAGTATATACAGGTGAGAGAGGGACACTACATCAGCATATACAGGTGAGAGAGACACTACATCAGCATATACAGGTGAGAGACAGACACTACATCAGCATATACAGGTGAGAGAGACACTACATCAGCATATACAGGTGAGAGACAGACACTACATCAGCATATACAGGTGAGAGACAGACACTACATCAGTATATACAGGTGAGAGAGAGACACTACATCAGTATATACAGGTGAGAGAGAGACACTACATCAGTATATACAGGTGAGAGAGGGACACTACATCAGCATATACAGGTGAGAGAGACACTACATCAGCATATACAGGTGAGAGACAGACACTACATCAGCATATACAGGTGAGAGACAGACACTACATCAGCATATACAGGTGAGAGACAGACGCTACATCAGCATATACAGGTGAGAGATAGACGCTACATCAGTATATACAGGTGAGAGAGGGACGCTACATCAGCATATACAGGTGAGAGAGACACTACATCAGCATATACAGGTGAGAGACAGACGCTACATCAGTATATACAGGTGAGAGAGAGACACTACATCAGTATATACAGGTGAGAGAGGGACACTACATCAGTATATACAGGTGAGAGACAGACGCTACATCAGTATATACAGGTGAGAGAGACACTACATCAGTATATACAGGTGAGAGAGAGACACTACATCAGTATATACAGGTGAGAGTATGTATAGACAGCAGTATATAGAATGATGTCTGTGTATAGCAGATATTTGCAACAAATGTGTGCATATGCAAGAGGTGTTCCTGAAGAGAAGCCCCACTCATAAGCCTGGCCATGGCACACTCCCATATAAGCGGACCATGGAATCTGATTTCCAGAATGCTGATTTCCAGAATGCTGATTTCCAGAATGCTGATTTCCAGAATGCTGATTTCCAGAATACGCAACTCTAACTACTAACTTTTTATACACTATCACTTGGCTATCTGGAATACTTGATTTTGTCAATTGCATTCTGTGGTCGGATATTTCTGTATAATGACTTTAATCTCTTTGTCTCTCTCTCAGCGGTGGCTTTGGGTCACTGAGGTTTATTAGTCGCTTGGGATGGGTGGTCGATGGTTCTTTGAATCATCCTGTGTGTAAAGGGATGTTTGTGCCCCTTCTCCTGCACATCATGAGCAGCCCAGGGATCCTTGAGACGGTTCTGCTGCAGCACTACAGTCAGAGCTGGTGGTGCTGGACCTCCTGCGGTTGCCACCTCACTCTTTCAGAACATACCTACAGGGCAGTTGTTGATGAAGCAGTACTCTGAGGATTGATTTTCGCTCATGAAGTGTCATTATATTAGTCTTGTGATGAGAGCAACAGATGTTTTATTTCTCTGTTAATCTTCAGTAGCACAATGGTTTTTTCATTAATGAGTTCAAACTTTCATTTGAGAATTGGTTAAAATCTTTCAGTCATTGACCATTTACTGTTGTTTACAGAAGTCTCTGTAATACATGTATGATTAAAGGTGTGTTCTCAGGTTCTGATTGAACTGGGTTGTGTGAGGGAACGTTACACTGCACCAGCACAGATCATCCCTGTTGTGATTATAGAAATGTATAAAAGAAGGTAAAGATGAACCAATACATGTATTATAACAACAATGAAAGTTTGGGATCATTCTTGACTCAGTGAGGTGGGAAATACTGTTGCCTCCCAAAAAAAACCCCAAGATTTTTCTCATAAGATTACAGCAGTTACCACAGTCATCTCAGGTTCTTCTGTAACGTGAAACCCCATTGGTTTGCTCCCAATGTGATTATCTCCATACAGATTTATTGTAAACGTGTCATCATTGTACAATCATGTTGTTCATCTGCACTGCTTTATCACACTCTGTATGTAAGAGGCTTGAACTTATGGCTTAAGTTTTAAATAATGATGTTGCATCTCATGTATATATAGAGGATATAGATGCGATTAAACAAAATGATTTCTGCAATGTAACAAGTCATATTTGTTGACAAAACCTGACTGAGACTAATGTACAACACATCAGATACATCTCACAGGACTGAAAACTTTAATGTTTCAATACACGTTTATTTTTTATTTTCTGTTGTCTGCTCTTACGGTCAAAGTAAAACCCTCAGTATGATTCTCATCAGCTTTACCTCAGTATTCTAACACTAACTAAACACTGAGATTCTTAGATGGATATGAGATTTCTCAAGTGGCAGGTGTAAAGTAAATGAACGTATTTCAGGACTATTTGTGGGGCTGGTTCATGATTTCTTATTGTTACACATGTCATCTGAGAGAGACCGAGGGATGAGTTTCAGTTTGATGGGCTCTTTAGGAGCGAGAAGACCACTGAGACCGAGCTGCAGAGGAACCTGTGAATAGAGACAGAGAGTAAGGCATTTTCAATGACTCTGATGCTGTGAGCCGAGTTTGAGGAGAATGTGCAAGCTCACCTGAGTCTCCTCACACACACAGACATCAAACCTCTGTAAGATCTCCACGATCGCCAGTTTCATGGACACCTGAGCGAATCGCATGCCGATGCAGTTCCTGGGTCCAACACCAAATGGCATGAATGTGTAGGGGTCTATCGACTCCTTATTTCCTTTAGTAAACCTGATAATTCAGCAGATGAGTCACTTTTGTTTTCACAGCATGTTAGAGTCTTTAAAGTAGGATCGACATCTCTACCAATTAAACCACTTTATTCAGTAACGTGACAGTGGATGTTTTTGAAATAATATCAGCTAGGTTGGAATAGATTTTACCTTTCTGGTTTGAAGCTCTCTGGGTCAGGCCAGTACTCCGGATCTCTGTGAAGCACAAAGGTGGGGATCATAACTATGGTGTTTTTAGGGATGATAAGGCCGTTGATCTCCACGGTTTTCTTACAGACGCGCTCGAGTCTGGCAGCCACGGGGAAAAGCCTGAGAGACTCGTTCAGAGCAGCATCAAGATAATCCATGTTCATCAGTGTTTCATAGTCCACAGCAGCCTGAAACATGGACCACAAACTTTAGCAGCATTACATTTGGATGTTTTCTGCACACGCCGAACATGTACTTGTTCGTGTTGTACCTTATCTGGAAAGGTTTCATCAATTTCCTTCTGCAGTTTCTTCATGGTGTCTGGTTTTGTTGCAAGATTGTAGAAGAGGAACCCCATAGTACTGCTGCTTGTCTCATAACCAGCGAAGATGAAGATCATGGACTGAGACAGAATCTCATGATCGCTCAAACCTGGACAGAAAAGATAGTCTTATGTATGTTTTTCTATTATGCCTTGTTTGTCAGAATTATCTTAGTAAAGCTCAGTATTAAAGTGCTAATGCTCCACAGTGCACACCAAGATTACAGGTGAAAGTTGCAGGTGTTTGAGATCCTTCACCTTTCTCTGTATGTTCACTGTTTGCATGCTCCACTTTCCCAGCTGTCTGAGAATCAACCATCAGCTGCAGGAAGTCAGCTCTTCTCTGCAGGAAGTGACATATGCAATTACACTTTCTGTTTATACATATCGCTACTGTTTAGTCTTTAATGTCCATGTGTTTTACCTTGTGGTCATTGGCCACTCTTTCAGACTTCAGCTTTTGTAGGGCAGCGTAGAAGAAATCAGTCACAGATGTTGGAAAAAAGGCAAAATCCATTTTCTCCAGGATGGGGCTCATGAAGGGAAATAAAGCTAAAAGAGAAGTTGAAAAAGTTCTTAAAGAATTTTCCACAACTCAACCATGCAAGCTGTTAGAAATCACAATCACATTTAAAATGTAATCTAGCCTGGGATTAACAGACATCTACCTACGAACAGGAAGAGAGGGTTCAGGAAGTCAAACTTCAGCATTTTTTTAATGTTGGTCACAAATGGATCTTTGGGGTTGTTGAGGGAGTCAATGTCCACACTGAATGCTGTGCTGGTGACCACATCCATACTGTATGCTCCAAAAAAACTGAACAAAAGCAAAGATAGCTCTACCATACTCCATATATCATAAAAACAACCCACATATTCTACTGTATATTTTCCCATGAACATTATCTGTAAAAATCTGAGGGGGTTATGAAGGACCACCACAGGTAATTTGATATTATGCAACAGGCTTTGCAGAACCAGTTGTAATCTGTGTGTGAACACTGACACTCACTCTTTAATGTCAACCGCCTCTCCTTGTTTCGCTGTTTTTCCCAGATTCTGAACTAACATTCTCGAGTGTGTCTTCATGATGTCAAACATCTAGAAAAGAAGACAGTCACACATCATACCTCAAATCTTCATCTTTTGCTCTCGGTACAGTCCACTTTCTTTGGTCTGATATTTTGGTTTATTTACCTTTATTTGTGGCAGGACTAAATCAATCACACTTTATCCCCTTAGCAAAATAATTGTGTAAATCAGCCAGCATACATGAAGGAAAATCTTAAAGAATTCTTGTTTGCTCTGGAAAGATTTATATACATGATGACGTAGTGAAACCTCAAAATGAATATGAGGTACAGACCTCTTTTAACCGTCCACTTGTGAAAGACGGCGAGAGGACACTGCGGATTCTCCTCCAATCGTCATCCTCGACAATAGACACTGCATCGTACAGTGGGCCGTTCAGCCGAAAATTCTGCCCGTTCAGAGGATGAATGCAGACCACATGAAGACGCTAACAGAGGCTCATTACTACATCTAACTACATATGAATATAAAACTGCAATCTGCTTTTGTAGCTGAAAACACATTTCAAAAGCTTCATTAGGTAAAATCAGTATTTCAGAATGATGTTTTTACCCTTCTGTTGGTGAAGAGAGAGTAACATTCTTTGACCAGGATGGTTTTGAAGATGGATTGGTCCAAAATGCAGAGAACAGGTTGTCTTGCATCATAGATTCTGTGTATAATTATAAATGAACAGTGTTTTGAATTTAAAAAAACTTACTGAATCCTTTGTGTTTCTGTGTGTAATTATTGTGACAGTATCAGAATGATGTACTTCAGGCACTACAGCCTTATCAGGACATGTCTAAATACTGAACTACATTACAGCTCTCATAAATAAAACACAGAAAACAGAAAAACAAGTACAACATAGAAAACATCATACTATAATGTATTCTCTTTCTGTGCTGCTTTGAAGCAATACAACATTGTAAAGAACTGTACTGAATAAAGCCCTCCGTACTTATTTCACGAAGACAACATTAAGCTGAATTTCTAAAGGTTTTTTAACGGACTACTAATTTTACAAGCTCTTACAATGTCTTTATCAATTTGTCAATTTATATTTCATTTGTAACAGTAAAATGCACTGAATAAGTATATGAAGAATTGAGATTGTTGCATTTCACATAATGTCAGTATTTCATTTGAAAGTCACACTCACCCCCAGACTCTACCATACTTCTTGAAACACTCAACATCGAAATTATGAAACCCCTGAAAGAGCAGAAACAGGTCATTTCATGATCAGACCTGTTCAGAGAGATTTGTGTCAAATATTATGAGGAGAGTTACTCATTTGTAAGACTATGATAAGAAATGAATGCAAGTGTGAACATGTATTTAGTGTTATCAGGCAGATCCATGTGAGATCAGACTAAATTATGCTGACCTTTCTGAAAACATTATCAATGACTTGCCTTTCTATATTCCAACATGGTTCCAAAAAATGGGATAGGCCTTGGTCCTGGTATCCCCATGTTTTTGAAAAAGCTATGAGGCCAGTATCCATACCTGGAAATGATAAAACAGGCTTTTCTATAAAGGTGTTTATATCTCACAAAGAGCTGCTCTCAAACACACACACACACACACACACACCATGAAATAATAAAATAAACTAGTTCTTAGTAACAGTCGGTGTTAAGAAGCACTTACATAAAGAAGAGTGTCACGCAGAGGATGAGAAGAGCCCATATTTCAGCTGAGAAGAAAAGACTGTAGCTCATGGTATCAGAATGGTCATTGCATTGGTATGAGTGAAAAACCTGAAACACAGGGAGAAACAGGGCTTTTATTCTGTTCTTAGGTTACACATTAACCAATAGAAAGATCACACAAACCTCTGTACACACTTCATACTCACCCTAAACACACCTACAGGTAACCTATAGTCTTAAACAATAAGAATCGTGATGTCATACTTTATTATTGGTTTTAACAATCTTGTTGTAAACAAACAAGCAAACATAAAGACTAAATAAGTCTCTAGATCTGTTTTTCTCAGACAAAATGTACTTTATTTAATTCAAAATCTAAATGAATTGTTCGACGTGTTTGGTGTTGGAGTTTCAGCTGCATTCTGGAGTGCAGTTATGTAAGTGTACGTGGTCAGATAAGGATTCACCTCTGTTCACACTGGCTTTCGTATATCAACTCATGTGCATGAATGACACTATGTATTATGATATAATCTCTGTGGGATTGGGCTGCTTTTGTCTTTCTTCAAAAAAATAAGGGGCACATATTATAGTAATAATATTTTATAGAGAAAGTTTTTATTTCCCAGAATAAAAGATTCTTTACTTGAAGCCCCAGCTTGTTGTCGACTAATCATTTATATGGTGACATCATGGTGTCAGAGTCCTGGCACAGAAGGCGCATGAGGATCTGGCAGGAACATCATGTGGATGTTTATGTAGCTTTATAAGTCGTATCACTCAATGATTAATCCGCGTTTTAAACAACACTATTTTTGTCCCATTGTCAGGATTTTACACCCTGTATTACTTTGAAACAAGACTGGAAGCTGCTCTGGTTCACTGGAGTCTGTGTTTGTTATATGGCCATTCACAGGCCATGTCTGGACATGTTCTTAGAAGAGCGTGTGTAGAAGGTCACAGGTATAACAGAGTTTAAAAAAAAGTCACTCATTAGAAGAGATACTGAGGAAGAAACGCTAAACTGTTCTCAGATAACAGAAGGTTATTGCTTTTCCTGATTGATGCATTACTCCTGTACACATACAGCAGTAAAATACAGATGATTTATTTCTGTGATGACCGAAGACTAAGCTGATTGTTACAGTGATAGTGATGAGGAGAGACCCTGTGCGAGTATAAAAACATTGCTGTGTCAAAAAAAAAATACAGGCAAAATTAAACTTAAAACGCATTTTGTTGCCCTTTTGCATTTTATTTCTCTCTTTTACTCTCTTTTACTAGAGTAAAAGAGAGAAATATGAATTTACGGTCTACAGAGTTTATCTTTTGTTCTGTCATACAGAACATTCAGCTGGCAAGTTTATATCTACGTCACTTGGCCGCTGTAATGTTTAGAATGCAATGTGATCAAAATGTGGCAAAAGTCAAGATCAATCTCATCACGGTTCTTTTTATTGTGTTCTGTCTGATCAGTCTCATCACGGTTCTTTTTATTGTGTTCTGTCTGATCAGTCTCATCACGGTTCTTTTTATTGTGTTCTGTCTGATCAGTCTCATCACGGTTCTTCTTATAGTTTCTGTCTGACCAGTCTCATCACGGTTCTTTTTATTGTGTTCTGTCTGACCAGTCTCATCACGGTTCTTTTTATTGTGTTCTGTCTGAGCAGTCTCATCACGGTTCTTTTTATTGTGTTCTGTCTGATCAGTCTCATCACGGTTCTTTTTATTGTGTTCTGTCTGACCAGTCTCATCACGGTTCTTTTTATTGTGTTCTGTCTGACCAGTCTCATCACGGTTCTTTTTATTGTGTTCTGTCTGAGCAGTCTCATCACGGTTCTTTTTATTGTGTTCTGTCTGAGCAGTCTCATCACGGTTCTTTTTATTGTGTTCTGTCTGATCAGTCTCATCACGGTTCTTTTTATTGTGTTCTGTCTGATCAATCTCATCACTTTAACCTGAAACTGTGAACATCTTTATCATTACATTCAACCATCAGCTCACAGTCAATTTCATGTGTTTTCAAGTCAAGTCAAGTCAAGTTGAGCTTTATTGTCATTCCGCTATATGTGGGGACATACAGTGCATTTATGTTGTTTAGGCTAAAACATACTAGGCTAAATGCTAAAACAGCATTTAGGCTAAAACATACTCGTAATGGAGGAGAACGTCAGCCGGACACTGAGAAAATACGTTTAGATCTCTGTTCTTAATGAAGTGATACATCCATGTTAGCTGCAAGACAGAATCACACTAACATCACACCTACAATCACAGTAAAACTTTCAATCACTGTTCCACTCATTCAGCTGTTATTATCATGCTTCTGTTTCAGTGATAAACAACCAAAAATTTAAATTATATTAATTTTTATTTGAATATTATTTTGTATGTTCTGGGAATTGAAATGTGGGACTATGGTTGCCACGCTGTTGTGGCGCTGTCATACATTGGATATGTTTATTACAGAAAAAACGTAGCATCAGCTGGTACACAGGAGAAAACAGCAGAAGATCAGCTACCAATGGTTTCATTTTATCAACATATTTGTTCACTTCTGTAGTCAATTGTCAGCCTCCATTTACCATTTAGTTTAAGCTTTGATTATATGTTACATAGCATGAAAAGAATATAAATTTATATGACCCCACAGTAGTAACTCTGTGTTACTGTAACAGTGCAGCAGGATGGGCCATGTGAGGAAAGAACAGATGAACTATTTGAGCAATTTGCCAATTCTAGTTTCACTAATTAAATGTATTGATAAAAATATTACAGAGTTGTGTAAACAATCAGGAGGAATACAAAGTAACTGACTGCATGTTTAACTGGATTATTTAACAAAACAACTAACAACTATTTACATTCTATTTAATGGTTGTTTTATTTTTGCAGTTTGTAGACATTTTGTAAAGTTCTATTTGTGCTTTGCTGACGCGGATTGATACAGCATTGTCCGGAACTAAGTTCACGTAATGTAAAAACTAGAGAGGCAGCCCTAAATCTGCCCATATGACTCTCAGTTTGAGCTGCAGTTCAATTTCTCATTTGATTTATAATAGTCTCGAAACTCCAGAAATATTTGTTTAATAAATGTTATATTTACGACAATTTAAATCTGATTCTGTTTATAATGAATTCTATATTTTCACGTGGATTCATATTTTGGTGGGGCACCGTCCATACAGACAAGCCCAAATACATCAGAACCATTGTTTTGTCTCCAAATACACACCAGTAATGTTTTTTCAAAGGTACATTTATAACAGCTACTTAAATGTCCTTAATTGAGCTATGGTCTACTCCTGTCTTAATCCAAAACCCCTAAGTGTTTTAGCTGCCTCAAGTGGCAGGCCAGGTTAATGACATTATAGTGCGCGCACACACACACACACACACACACACACACACACACACACACACACACACACACACACACACACACACTAAAGTTACTGCCTTAAACTACTGTGTATGTCCTGAACAATGGAAGCACCTGCTTTCTGTTTACTGTATTAAATTACCTTATTTTCATATCCTACAGTTGCTGTACATGTGAACACTGGAATATCAAATTTTCATTTCTGTCCTGCTCAGTTGCTGTGCATGTCTAAATGGAACTAACTCACCACCCAGTGGTGTTTGTTGGTGCACTAGGGGTTAGCACGATTACAGTCTTCGTCACAAATATTTAAAGATAAATTAGTGACCACCCCAAATGAGCTCATCCGGACTTTGAACATCCCGTAAAAATCTCATGTCTTCCTCTCCTCTTGTCAGAATCACTTTTTATCCAAGCCCATGTTACCTGTAGTTGCTCCAATACTTTCTTCTCAACTAACCCTCTAACATCATACAAATGTTACATTCATAAAATACACGTTACATCATTGCCCACATAAGGTCTTTCCAGGAAAAAATTGAATTAAAGCCTTATACTCAACATATTAGCTAGATACATTAACATATTAGGCAGTGTTATTGTATTCTTAATCACAGGACCCAGGAAGAGACCCCGCAAACCACGTTATTTATACATTTTGGAAGGAATCACACAGAAAGAATCTTAAAATAAAATTAATTTTATTTTTATTGATTGAAAAAAAATTACAGTGAACATGGAAATAATTTATTAATCTAAAAAATATTTACTTAAATATTCTATTGAAGATATTTCTTAAAGTAGTTAGTTTTATTAAAAATGAGCACCCTTTAAATGTTAAGAATCACTTAGACCACGTGATGTTTAGAACTTTAATTTGTAATATATATTATTAATGCCACTGATTATTATGATTATTATAATGTAGATTATTTTAATATTAATCTGACTGATTGATTACTGATATATTTAGTTTTTATTTTTAATATTACCTCATTAATTACTGATATTTGATTTTTTATATTGTGTGCTGTTAGATATTGATCCCATTGATTTCAGATATTTGATTTCTTTTTGATTACTGATATTAACCATACTGATTTGTAGTATTTATGGCATAGATTTTTAATATTAATTCTCATTGATCACGTGTCACAGGAACTCAGAAGCCAGACGCAGGAAGCAATGAACCAAACTCCTGATGTGAGCTGCAATGTTGAGGCAGAACCTGCAAAACATCACAGACGGACCATTAGAACAGTTTTACACAATAGCTTTTACATGACTCTTTGATCTCAGTGGATCACTTTCAGCAGGTGTGACTTTACCGTATGCAGTACTTGAAGATGATTGGCTGGGGCTTGTGGACTGTGAGGCACTGTTGCTGGTGATGTCAGGCATGCTGCCATTGGGTTTGACAGTGATGGGTTTGGGTGTGAGTGGGTCAACCCGTCCCCCATACAGGCCCAGATTCAGCAGGTCTAACTGAGACTGGAGCTGCGAGGAGACCCAGGCCTGAACCACGGAGTCATTTTCAAACACCTTCAGATCAGTTATGGCTTTGCCCATCAGAGATTGAACCTCAGGCACATTCAAATTCTACACACAAACACACACACACACACACACACACACACACACACACACACACACACACACACACACACACACACACAATGAAATCTACGTGTCAAAGCTACGTGCTTTGATTCTGACATGAAGCTGCGTGTGTGTGTATGTGTTGTGTCTGTGTGTGTGTGTGTGTGCTTGTGTATGTGTGTTTGTTTGAAGGTGTTACCGTGATGATTGATGTGTCAAGGCTTCTGAAGGTGGTGATGTCGATGCTGACGCCCTCAGAGGCTAGAGCTTTCATGTCCGCAACAGAAGCTCCACCTACACACACATGGTGACACTTAAGGATGATGCAACTTCATTTCACAGTGTTAAAGCTCACTGTCATTCATCTATTTCTCATTTGCGGGCACAAAGCTGGAGGCCCCTGAAAGTCATACACATCAAGCTCTGAACAAACCAGCTCTGAGGTAAAACCCAACAGAATCACATCACTACAACAAGCAAAAGTAATTCACTGCAGATGTGGTTACAAAAATAAAAAACAAACTGCTAAAATGTCAAGCTTTACTAATGTGTGCATGTTATATTGAAGTGTGTTAGACTGAGGCTGTGCGTGCGTGTTATATTGAGGTGTGTTAGACTGAGGCTGTGCGTGCGTGTTATATTGAGGTGTGTTAGACTGAGGCTGAGTGTGTGTGTTACCCAGGAAAGGGCCGATGAGGAGAGAGTAATCAACAGGGTTGAGACGTTGAGCTCTGAATGAAGAACTTGCTATGGCGTACAGAACTGATTTCTGCCCAAATGAACAGGTGGAAAGATCTGGAACATTTGCATTCCTGCACAAGACAAGTGAAAGGAATAAGTGTTTATGAATGAATGCTTCTGAGTAAATGAGTGTTTATGAGTAATGGATGTTTCAGTGTTGTTGTGTTTAAGTATTGTTGTACCTCAGACTGTCTTCAGTAATGCCCTGCAGCATCATCACATCTAGTATGCACAAGTTTGACTGAATGGCGTTTAGTTCATTAGTACCTAATGTATGACTGCCCACTCTCAGATACCTCAGTATCACCTCTTTACTCTATACAACACACACAACAGAAATAATATGTGATGCATGTTGACAGTTTTGATATCTCAACACACACTCTTTGGATTCTTGTGATCCTTTGGCTACACGTTTTCGTGTGCAATCAAAACAAAGACATATAATAGACTTTTATGTAATGTTACAAACACTATAGACTAACTACATCAAAAGATTTAGCTCACTACTGCAGAAAATTTAGTCAACACACACCTTCTCAGGGTCCCATTCTCCATAGCTTTGGTCCATTAGAACCGTCAGGGTATCGATCTTGGTGATGCTCCATGTTCTGATTTCATCCACTGTGGCTTGACGTGAAACAGCACCTAGAACCTGCAACACGTTGTCTTCCAGACCTGATGGGTATGCCTGACACACATCACAGTTACAACTACAATACACAGAAAAATCTTAAAATCACATAGCAGAAATTTACACTATAATTACCTGCTTCAGTTTGTTCAGAATGATTCTTTGGAAATCACTGTCATCAACTTTTTCTGCAACAGCTGCCAGGTTATCTCGAAGGACTCTGAAATCGAGACATGCGTCAAATTGGGCCGTGGTGTAGCCAAATGGGAAGGAGGTATCAGCTATGACGGCTTCGGTGATGTTGCCCACAGTGCAGTCTAACCGACACAAAGCAAACACACAGACAAGCAATCAAACAATGCTGTACCCTCACACGGAGTCTATAATTACCTGTAATCTATCTACGTTTGTACCTGTGGTACGTCTGATTCTGGCTCGAGCATCTAACTCGGTGTTACAGTTTTTGAAAAGTTTCTTAAGTTTTTGCTTCTCAGTGTTTCTGTTCCTCAGGACTGGCATGAAGACTTTCAGGTACTTCCGCTTAAGGGACTATAACACACAATATACATAGCAGGTTCAGACTAACAGGCTGAAGAAGGGAAAAGTCTAAGAGATGAGAATTCGTCATACTGCGCTGAAATGGTTCCAGAATGCATCAGTGAAGTATAGAGGCAGAATGTCCAGACGTTCAAGTGTCTCCTGATCCCACGCAGTTATGGCCCTGCACCCAAAACACATTACATTTAGTCTGTTGTTCATCTGCGTTTCATTACACATCAGTTACCACTCAAGACACTGAAGATCTGTTTTGCTTTGATGATCTTTTTTTTTTTTTTTTTACTGATTATTGGATCTTCAGTTGACGCCTCAGTTTGACTAAAGCAGAGAGGCTGGACTTGCATAATATAGCACTTATTTATTTTAAAAAACAATTTCCACATAATGCAAATGTAAGTGCATGAATGTTGATGGGTGACCAAGTCATGATCTCCAGTTAGAGACAACTAGTGAAGTTACAATAACCAGAGCATCTCAAATCTAATCTTGCCCCAACCAACACAAGATATGAGTGAAAGGCTCTGTGAAGTATCAAACATCATGTTCCTTACCCGTAGTTTGTGTTTCCTGAGAGCAGCAGCACTTCCACAGCACTGATCTGAGCATCTGACAAATCGGGACAGTTTTTCAAACCCTCGATGATGACTGGATCAGAGTGCTGGATGTACACAGGATCCAGTGTGCATGTCAGGTTCCCCAAAATTTCCACATGATCTCTGCTAAGACTTTGACCAGATATATTCTAAAATAGACAAACACGCATCACATGAACGTGCGTTTGAGTCCGCATTTGGAAGAGAAATGTGTATGTGTTTATACATTTTACTGACCAGACATTTCTGTGCGTTGTTGAATAGAGCTGTGTGTTTGTTGAGGACACTGGAGGGAACAGAGAAATCTGCCTTGCCCACAGCGCTAAAATATGATCTGCAGTTTGATCTGTCCACCTTCTCATAGCTGACATACAAACAAAACACATATGTAGAAACAAATAAAACAGACAAAAACATACAACACACAGATGAAGAAACAAACAAAACAGACAAAAGCATACAACACAGTAAGACTGAAGTGTAGTGCAGGTATGAGACCGGTTTGTTCGGTGAGGGACTGAAGTGTAGTGCAGGTATGAGACCGGTTCGTTCGGTGAGGGACTGAAGTGTAGTGCAGGTGTGAGTGACTCACCTGTAGTAAAGCAGCATGTCTGCTGGTAGATCAGTGAAGGTTGGCAAGGTGTCGTCTTTCACATAATTATACATGCACATTAACTACAAAACAAGTAATAAAGAGTTTAATCATAACACACAATCATAAACGCAAACAAATGGCCAATGAAGCATTGTGCGTACCTGACTCTCTTTAAGCTGGATCTTCTGACGTCCAGGTCGATGTCTGCATGCTTTCACCAGCTGCTTGACTTTCTGCTCATCGATTGTCTGGGCTGAAGTGCAAGTGAAGCCTTGCAGCAATGCCTCTGACAGCCTGCAAGAGCAGACACACACACACACACATGCACAGGTTAAAGGAACCACATGGACAGAAATATGAATGCATGGTAATTCTGTTTTTCACTGGAAATATGATGAGAAAACAATTTTAAATAACTTACTCTTCAGCATTATCACTGACATTGGCCACAGAGCCAAACAGCATCACAGCCTAATTAACAAACAAAGACAAAGAGATAAACAGAAAAACAAACAACAAGAAACAAATAACCAAAAGTCCAATAATGGCTTTTAGTATGTACTGTGTTTCACACCACCTGTAAAAATGGACTGAAATGCTAAACTAAAGGCATTTTACAAAGACCCGGATGAATATTATTTATATGCCACTGTGCTTACTATGTGATTTCATCATCAAAATGTACAAGAGTAAAAACAATAAGAGGAATGAATCTAAAGACAGACAGAAGAACAGGAGAAACATCAGAACCTGCTCCTGTGTCCATTGCTTATGGTTGATAAGCGTGACATTCACTGAATCTTTAAATATTAACAACACTCGGGGGATCACGCCACCCAGCATGTCCGGAACATTTTCTATGATTTTAGTTTCATCAATGGAGACGATCTGGGAAGAAAAACAAGTTAATTACTTTGATGAGTGAGTTGAACTAAAACAAAATCTGATGTTCATTGTGCTCTGCAGACCTTCATGACATAAACATGCTGCAGGATGTGGGGTGCTGAAAGGATGTTGCTGATGAAGGTGGGATTGTGAGATATGCTCAGGAGCTCTGCAGATGAAATGTTGGAGATGGTTTCTGATGGAACACCTTTGACAAGCGTCCCAAGAGACAGCAGGGAAGAACCAGTGCTGATCTACAAAACATCCAGAGATGCTGGATTAACTTCTCAGAAACATGACAACCGTGATATTTCTTTCATTTAGTTCACTCAGAAAAATGAATGCTCAGGTCTTTAATGTCAAAGTTCATGTGTTTGATGCTTCTTGACACAATTTAATTTTTGTTCCATGTTACATTCCTACTTAAACATTTTGACAGAAGAAACATGAAGCCAGTAAATGGCACTAATAAGAGTTTCGTTATAAGCCCACTGTTTTTTATCTTATATGTATATTTGAATCAAGGTAATATAAGTGGGCCACACCACATCTTCCAAAGCCAGAATAAAGACAAAACAAATAATAGTATATCTATAATGATAAAAAACATTTTCCCACAGTCTGGCCTTGGTGTGCAGAATGTAGTATGTGGGGTTAAGAATGGTGCAGAAAGGGAGGGTGTAGGGTTCAGAAGGGTGCAGAGTGTATTGTTTAAGGTGTAGGATGAAGTGTGTAGAGTTCAGAGGGGTGCAGTCTCTTGTGGAGTGCGTAGGGTTCAGAAGGGTGCAGAGTTCATCTTCAACCCTCACAAAACACACCTGCCTGTAAATTTCAAACAACCCTGAAGATCTTAATTTGAAATGCTTGATTAAAACATGTTTGATCAGGAGTAAATTCTACAGGACAGAAGCCCTCCAGGAGCAGAACTGGACAGCAATGGTATGGGGTTATTGTATAAGGTCTGGTGGATAGTGTGTTGTGTGTTTGTGAGAGTACTGTGCAGTACAGTGTGTTTTAGACTCACCGAAAAGCCAGACTCTGTAAGAGTTTGTACAATGGCATTAGCTTGACCCTGGTTCCAGCCAGTAACGGTGCTGAGAGTTGGCAGTGCAGCCTCGAGGACGTGAGGAGAGGCAGAGATTATCTGAGCCTCAGTCAGACCAGTGCTCTGGTTGCCCAGCAACTCAATAGTGGCAAAGGAGATGGATGGGAGATTAGCTGTGAGAGCCGCTGTGACCTGAAAGAAAGGGGATGACGGGAAATGAGCCATTGCTGCAGGTGAAATGCACTAGAGCAGAGAAGGTCCACAGAGCACCAACACTACAGCACACCATTCAAGGTATTTGGAACCGCTAGGAACATCCAGCCAGGTGTGTAGGAGTAGACTGGAGCTAAACTCTGCAGGTCTGTGGACCTCCAGGAACATGAGACCCGTGATTGGAGACCCATAGACTAGACTGATTTCTGAACAGATTGATTACCTCTGGATCTTCTGTTGCATTGCAGTACCCCCTGAGGTGTTGTATTAGTGTCAGACTTTCGTCTGCTCCTAGAGGCTCAAACGCAATTGAAGGGACATCACATAGGAACCGAACAGGCAGCCTACAAACAAACATGTAAATGTATCTGTGAAAATTAGGGTTAGGCTGCTGGTAATGCAGATGAAGGCGAGAATCTGACTCTTAGGCTGTTATCACACTTGAATCAACTGAAGCACAAACAAGAGCCCCAGTACATTGTATTATTTGGCTCTGAATCATGACATGTGTACTGTGAGTATCATCTTTAGCACTAGAAGCAGATGTTCACAACAGAAAAGTAATGTGAGAAGTGTTCACATCACTATTTTACTCATGTTTTTGCCTCTTTGGTTTCACTAAGAATACGAAACGCACATCTGCTGCAGGTGTGATGGATGCCAACAATGCACTCTTCTTTATTGCTGGATTATCTGAGTCATAGCTGTTGATTTCTGCAAGTAAGGCCAAATTGCTCATGTACCAACTTCTTACTTGATAGGATTGAAGGATGGGTTGTTTTGGTACAGCTGGGTTGTATAGTAGTTTAAAATATCAGGCTGGATCTCTGCAGTGTTATTGAACAGCTGAAGGTTCTCTGGGTTCTCCAAGAACACACCAATCTTCAGAACAAATACAGATATAAGAGTGCTATTACAAAAAATTGTTCACATGTCTGATCAAATATGCACATGAATATGTGGTACCTGGTCAGATGACACAAAGGAGTTAAGGTCAGAGAGAGTGAGGTAGCTGACGAAGCTCCCAATGGAGCTGACAAACCAGTTTGTGGAGTTGAGCTGAGGATCAGAGGTATTATAGCACCGTGGAGAGACATCTGTACATAAACACACACACAAGAACAGTATTCAAAAAACCACTTAAAAACACACACACACACACACACACACACACACACACACAATTTGAATTGGCCAACTGTGGTCAAAATGTCATACTAAATGTCCTCTGTGCCAGTTCCATGCATCTACTCATATAATAAAATTTTTAGACTCAAATCTGGATTTCATGTAGTCATGTCTAAGCAGCTTAATGTACAGTCAAATTGTGCTCAGGGTTTATTTTGCTCACTGTATGTTATTGTTAACATGAAACCCATTATCCTTACCAGCTGTAAGATAGTACTTTATAGAGCTGTACACATCCTCTGGAGTGAAATCAGTGTTGGAAAAGTTGAAGTTGTTTCCTAGAACTGACACACTGTGCATACACACAGCATAAAGAAATAAATTTATTTCTTTATTTTATTATATAAATTTTTCACAGATCTTACATTTCTAATGACACATTAACAACATTCTGTCAAAGACTTACAGTTTCCTGTATGGCAGACAGGTGGCACCACTGAGCTGTGCTGGGCTAATGAGCTGTGAGGTAAGGAAGGGCAGGTACCAAATGAGTCGATGATCAAACCACTGATCCAACTCAGATTGCATCTCCACCCTCAGAACCTGCGGCCACACACAGGACAACACCTGCCTGGCCAAACCTTTTGAGCCCACAGGCTGCTGAAAGACAGTGTTAACAAGACGGCTTAAAACTAAATCTGTTTCAAAGGATGATTTGAAACCCACCTGGCAAAGACACGGAAATGGGATAAGGATGTGACACAGGCCAGACTCAAAAACTGAATCTCAGGGCATTGTAAGCACTTGTACAACCTCTGTGCCATGGCTCTTAGAAAATGGAACCATATTCTCAGTACTTACATATTATATACATGTATTAATTTAACTTTTTTCACTTATCTTGATGTAGCATCTATCACTTTCTTATCCACAAACAGTATTTTTATGCTTCTTGTGAGGCAACATAGTTGTCTGGATTATGCAAGAGCATATCTGTGGTACCTAAAACATCTCGTAGGCACTTAGTATACAGCTCATTAAGTTTAATCCCTGAGCTAATGTCTTTATAAATGACATTTAAAACATCATCCTCTAAAAGTACTGAGTCTTACCATCTCCAGGTACAGTGTGGTCTGATTGTACTGTCTGAGCAGATCACAGAGTCCTGATCCATTAGTGAGAGTTTGGGGCATGTTCAGAAACTCACTTAGCTCCATTACAGAGATGGAACTTAACACCTGCAGAAAGAAAAGAAATCATAATAAAATTGATGGAGGAAAGAAAAGAGGAAAGAATGAGGACAGCAGGAGGAAATATTGCAGTACCTCAGGCCTCCTTTCCATAGGGATGAGGGAAAGGAAACTATTTAAGTCTGGGAATCCAAAATTAAAGAAGAAACTCCTGAGGAAGGCGTAGAAACTCCCACTTCCATAACAGTGTAGTGGTGGTGCATCTACAGTGATACACAAAGTGAATTAAAGATGTCTGCACTGCTGTATTGGCCAAACATCTGAACACCTCATTCAAACATGCTTGTAATTTTTAATCATTAGCATTTGTTTGTTTGGGATTTGTTCCATTTCAGAGACAAGAGACATCATATCCTAAAGAGAACATCCCAAAGATGTTTAATGGAGATTTGTACAGGCCAGTCAAATTAACCCACACCAAATTCAGTAAATCACTGTTAAATGTACCTCGCTTTATGCACTCTTTATCATGCTGGAACAGAATCCACTAACCGTAGCAAGTCAGAAACACTTCTGACTTCTTTAAAACATCATTGAATGGCCTCCAATTAATTTCTGTTACATAAAGGGGTCTAGTGGAAACTATTAAGTGTCCACATACATTTGGCCATAGAGTGAATGTTTGTGTTTAAAAGCATCTTGTACCTTTAAGTAACTGCTGAATGTTGTAATATATCTGATGCTGTACGTCTTCATTCAGAGCTGATCTCAGGGCATCCAGAATGCTCACTCTGTTTCACAACAACACACAGAGTGAATCTGAATCAACAATCTCTCACTAAAACACGGAGCTAATGAAAGACAAATGTAAAACTGTCTGCGTTTTCTTACGCCTCCTGGCTACAGCTGCAGCTTCGATTTCTGAAGATGTCAAAATACACTTTAATATCTTCTGACGTCAGAGCAGACAGCAGAGGTCTAAGTCGAATTGTGAGCCAGATCAACACCTTTGAATCATTGATCAACAGAGAGGACAGCCCGCCTTCCACCAACACCGCTTGAAGAAATGCATGCTTCACCTCTGTGGTGTAATTCAGTTCATTCAGCTGTGCACAAAGGACACAAAGGACAAGAGAAATAACATGATTAAAAAACATAAAAGAATATACAGGTATCACAGTTGCTGCTATTTTTATGACATCAACATACTTGGATGTTTGGAGAAAGAACATCAAAAAACTCAGACAGTTGCTGTGGTTTAACAGCACTCATCACAATTTGAACATCTTGCGGTCCGCGGAGCCATGAGGGGGAGGAGCATAACTCAGCCAGCTGGGGCCAAGTTAAAACCTCCGCTGCCTCAAGCTGAAAGTGAGAGAGACAGAAAGAGAGAGGGAGACGGGTGTATCAGTATCTGTGCTAAAGTGTATTATGTATTAATGTATTACTCTGTCTGTATTAAAGTTGAAATATTTCTCTACTCACCCCATTAAAGTCTGTTTTGAAGTTGATCAAGTCAGCAAAGGAGGCAAATATGCTAAACTGTCCAAAGTTTTTAAGAAGCCAGTCAGTGTCATTGTTTACACTCAGCACACAGGATTGTCCTGTAATATCAGAGAAATATGTTATATATCACATTGCACTGACAACACACAGACATACACACAACTGGGGGCAGTTGTGGCCTACTGGTTAAATGCAGAGGTCACATTTTGGGTATGGGTTACCATATCTGACAAATGTTACTTGCACTTCACTTATCTCACTTTCACACACACACACACACACACACACACACACACACACACACACACACACACACACACACACACACACACACACACACACACACACTCACACACACTCACACACACTCACACACACTCACACACACACACACCTTGTCTGGGCTGCTGGGAGAGATAGTCATGTGCAAATCTGTAGATGTCCTTAGATTGAAGCAGCGTAAGTCTGTTGAAAACGTCATCACAGCCTTTCACTCTACAAATAAAAAAGTGAATACATGAATATTCAATACAAATGACAAAGGAAAACAGTGCTGTTGCATGTCATCAGTATCACAGCATCTCCCAGCAGAAGGTAATTATTTTTTAAACCAGTCGGTTTACAGACTGTGCTTACATTTCTCTGTATGAGTCACAGCTGATGGTTCTGGGAATGACAGAAAGACTGTCTGCATTGATTCCAGGGAGGAAAAGGTGCAAGTATGTTTGGAACCACTTAGCAAAGTCCTGCGGTGTAAAGCTTTCAAATCTAAACTGCAGATGATTTAGGGTCAAGTTCAGAATGATGCTCCTCACTGCAGAGTGTAGGCTTGACATGTTTCTCTGAAAATCAAACAATGTTTTTAAACATTTTACCAGTGCACTGTGAAATTATAATGCACATGTCCTAATAAAACATACAGGTATGTGAACAAACAGGGAAGTCTACTGCAAAGCTGATAGATCAGTTAGCTAGCAGTTAATCTCACCATAACTATGATCAATTCAATTCTATTTTTGTTTATGCAGCATTTTGTCACAATGTTGCATTGATGCAAAACAGCTATGCATATGAAAAATAATAAAGATATCGCAGAAAAAAAATTGACATACACAATGCATGGTAAATGACACATAATATAAATGCCTTTCCAGTTTACATAAGAATGGCCCTTTAAAATAATTATAATATAAAATGCTTAATGTGCAATAATACCTTGCAGTGTACATTGGTATTTACAAAAAAAATAAGAAACTGTGAAAACTTAAGTCTAAAGCTTGAATATTATATTTAAAAAAAATATTAACAGAATTTAAAAAACCTATCTTAAACTAACATCAGCAGTCTCCCAGTTAGCAAGCCAGGAGGGTGACAGTGGCAAGGAATAAAAACAAGTAATATATAAATGAAGAAAAACGTCTGTGAAACTAGGCTCAAATGGGATGGCTAGCTCTGCTCTGGCACGTAAAAGCTGCAGTTTATAACTTTATTGGTAAATGGAAATCTTATAGTAATGATTTAAAACTGTTGGTCTGATTTTGTGGAAAAGACAACTGAGGAATGCTTTAAAAGAGATTACAGATTTCTGATTGCAGCACTAACATCAGACTGCTGTTACAAGACTGAGTATATGCTGTTTGCAGAGCCTTTAGAGTCTAACTAAGGTAGAAGTTTACATAGAAAACAGGCAACAAAGCAGAGAACTAAACAACAGAAGAAAACAGTATGTAGTATTAATAGCTCACTAAACAGCTACAATTACTTGGCACTGAAGAACTAGGACAACCTTATACATCTAGGACATCATCATTTTAAAAATGAAATGCCTAAACCAGAGCACATCGTTAAACCATGTGCTCTGTTCTGCATATGACTGTCACACACATAAGGCAGAAGAAGACATGACATAACGAAAAGAATGAATGACAAAATTACTCAGAAACAAAAACAACTTGCCTCCCTGGTGACTTCCACAAACATGTTGAAGAACTGCTGTAGCTGCATCTCATCTTGAGATTCCAAGATACTGCTCAACACCTCCATCACCACGGTCTCATTTTCAAGGGCACCGGTGGACGGATCCAATAGCAGCTCTGCCTTCTGATCAGGTGAGAGGGATTCCAGAACTGCCAACTAAGGTGAACACAAACCCCACCACCAAAGATACGGTACATGACTCTCGGTGCTTTGCTGTCGGCCCCATGGAAAAGCGTTCCTACTGCCGTGTGACAAAAGCAACATAAAAGGTGTGCGTTTTACCCCTGTGATGTTCAAGTCCTTGAGGTCTGAGTAACTGGCCACTGTAGAGAATGGACCCAAGTTGACCTCCAGCCATTCGGCCTCGCTGTGAACGTTCTGTCTGCAAACTGTTTTTAAAGAAAGGTTTGCAGGAAAAACGGCCGGCATCAGTGCCCCATTGTGAAACAGACATACAGCTGTAGGGTGCCGCAGGGGCAAACAAAACTTGCAAAGGCAGCATGCTATTGCTGCAAAAAGTGGAATACCGCAACAACAACTTCTACAACAAGTCTACCTGGCCTCATGAATTCGGGGGCAAATTTCTTCAGGTGCTCCACCAGAACATTCATCATCTCCAGCTTCCTGACGGTTGCCATTTTGGAGAACACCATGCCCAGTCCTTCAACGCTGCAACAGAAAGGCACAGATGGTGTTGAGGCTCAATCGATGACAGGGCTCTACAACTTCCCAAATTCAAACCTTTTGTCCTAGAATGCTTCTGCCTGCGGCACTGAAAAAACAGACAGAGGGGCACTCACATCACGTGGTAGTTGGTGCAGTTTGTTTGGGCTGTGACTGTGACTAGCATTTCTGCAGTGAAGCTGGGAAGGATCGGGATGAGCTTCTCGGTGAACCATACATCCCAGTCAGCGGCATCAAATTCCTGGAACTCAGCTCGGATGACTGCAAATGTCCGATTCATCATCAGGTCTCTCACATCAGGGAGGATATGAGGAATCTGTACAGACACAACCCCGGGAGTGTTAAAGGCACTGCAAGCGAGCAATGTGTTTCGGTCTCATCTACACGGCTTCCACCAAGCCAGACATCTGAACAGATTGACTTGCCTCAGGAGCTGCGGCCAGTTCCGTCAGAAACTCATCCACGTTCTGGAAAGCGAAGCCCTCCATCAGGCGGTGCAACACAGCAATGATCTGATCCGTGTTGTTCAGCGCTCCAGAGCTCAATGTCAGCTCAGCTGCTTGGGCGGGAGTCAGCAGGTCCAACGATCCAAACTGAAGCACAACATGGAGAAACTACGTTATCGCCGATGAAGCCCCTATTATATATACGGTAACTGGAAGAAGTAAAGGATTCTACACACAGGCAACTTGAGCAAGTCAAAGGCTACTCACACTGGAGAAATTTTCATTCAGCGTCTGCAGAACCTCCAAGGGGGCATACTTGGAGAACTGGCCAAAGTTCTTATCAAGCCAGTCGCCACTGCTTGCAGTTCGGGAAAGACAGGCAGGATCTAGAGTGCACATGGAGCATCAAGGAAATTTATCAGAACACCACTGAATTATGAGCCAGCTGAACGGCCTGCGACAAGCCGGTAGAGTGGCTAAAGGATGCCCAAAGAAGTACAGCGCGATGCATGATGACTCAAGACAGTCATGTGACTCCCATTTACCTGCTAGGTCACTTCTGGAGAGGAAGGGATGGATGAAATCTTTCACGATGGCCTGTTTCTGCTCCACCTCCATGAGGGATGCTTGAGTACCAAAAGCCTGCACCCTAAATCACAAAAGAACAGCGGACGTTAGAGAGTGCCAGACTTCACACTTCTAAAGGCCCGCTCTCCATTCTCGCAGAGCGTAGGGCACTTACACAACTTGGTAGGTGTCACAAGTGAGGTTCTTGGTGCTAAGGCACGACAGAAATCCCCTAGAGACCGCTGGCAAAAACGGCCTCAGCCTCTCCTTGAACCACACGGCAATGAAGTCAACGTCTGTCAATTCCACAGCGCTGAAGTTGTTGACTTTCACCTCTCCAATGGCATCGAGGACACGGGACGCCAGCTGAATGTCTCTGAGGGTCTGTAAAAGTAGTGGGGCATGTGAATACAGAGCTGCAGGGCAGCGCTTAATTTGCTCCACCAGTAATCAGGAATTTCGCCTACCGTGTTGGAGAAGTCTGACAGAGCGCCCTCTAGAACGGCTGCAACTTTCTGGAAGAAAAGCTTCCACATCTCTTCACTGTAGGTCGTGCTGCTTGCCAGCTTGCAAATCAACAGCGTGGTAAGGTTGCGGGATGACAGCTGGCCAGCCTTGGAAAGAGAGCACACATTTGGGGGGTTAAAGGAAGTAGGAGCTTGGTGGGAACCGTGACTCATCGCGAAGGAAAGCACTTGGCGTGCGGTCAAATGAACCCTTACCGAAGAACAGGCATACTCGGAGATGCTGTGGTCACAAAGCCTTCCCAAACCACTTCCAAGCTCAGCCTCCAGCGGACCACTGCAAATTAGAAAAGCACGTTTTCCCATTTCACAGCTTTCTAAAGCCTACCGCTGTTCTCTTTTAACACTTCAAGAAATACTCACCTGTCCACACCCTGACACAGACGCGCCTCTGCAAAAGAAGACAAGGAACAATGAGGCGCAGAACTTTCCGGCTATCGATAAACTTAGTGCAACCTCACGAAACTCTATTAATCCAGAGATTTAGCTTTCACGCATTCTGACTCACCGTTCACTGATGTTTCTTTGCACTAATGAGAAAGAGAGAGAGCAAAGTAAGGCAAAGCACGAAGAGACATCAGTTATGAGCAGCTTTTGTGGGGTTTTGGCAAGTCAAAATACATTTAAAAGAACCAAGTACTTACAACACCGACAGGGTGAGGAGGTGTGCAGTCTGAGGGGAAGCAGAAACAAAGGTGGTCTGTCAGTTAGAGGCCGCCTGTACGCTGTATACTCTCACAAACGTTTTTTCTAATAAAGCTTTTGTCCGGTGTGTGTGAAAAACTGAACGCGCCCTTCTCTGTAGCCCTCCCTCGGGTATTACAAAAAGATTTGGTCATGCCATACCTTCTGGTGGTGATTCAAGAAGTAGGTCTATGCTTGATTTCAGATCTGCTTGTATGTCTGATGGGAGCGCTGCCAAAGCATCCTCTAGGCCTTTCAATCTGTTTAAAAAGAAAAGAAAATGCAAGCTTACAAACCTTTACATTTTGTGCAGACTGTACGAAAACATGAAACGGAATAAGAAGCTAGCAACTCACAATGCATCGTAGGAGTCACAGCTGATGCTGCTGGGGATAACCACCAGAACCGAAGGACGGAAGCTAGCCAGCAGGACCACAAGGTTGATCTGGAACCACAGCTCGTAGTCACTCGTTTGGAAGGTGGGGAATTCGGGAGCCAGAGCCATCAAAGTCATGTTCAGCATTGTGTCTCGGACCGCCACGTTTGCGATGTAGGTAATGTTTTGCTGCGGGGGGGGGGAGGGAAAAGAGCCGTTTCAGAACCACACAAAGAACTTCTAGCATAACGTGCTTCTTAAAAACAACGTTTCTGGTCTAAGCCATTTTGAATAACCACATAAAAAATAAAAATAGGAAAACAAAACAACTTGCCTCCCTGGTGACTTCCACAAACATGTCGAAGAACTGCTGTAGCTGCGTCTCATCTTGAGATTCCAAGATACTGCTCAACACCTCCATCACCACAGTCTTATTTTCAAGGGCACCGGTGGATGGATCCAACAGCAGCTCTGCCTTCTGATCAGGTGAGAGGGATTCCAGAACTGCCAACTAAGGTGAACACAAACCCCACCACCAAAGACACGGTACTTGACTCTCGGTGCTTTGCTGTCGGCCCCATGGAAAAGCGTTCCTACTGCCGTGTGACAAAAGCAACATAAAAGGTGTGCGTTTTACCCCTGTGATGTTCAAGTCCTTGAGGTCTGAGTAACTGGCCACTGTAGAGAATGGACCCAAGTTGACCTCCAGCCATTCGGCCTCGCTGTGAACGTTCTGTCTGCAAACTGTTTTTAAAGAAAGGTTTGCAGGAAAAACGGCCGGCATCAGTGCCCCATTGTGAAACAGACATACAGCTGTAGGGTGCCGCAGGGGCAAACAAAACTTGCAAAGGCAGCATGCTATTGCTGCAAAAGTGGAATACCGCAACAACAACTTCTACAACAAGTCTACCTGGCCTCATGAATTCGGGGGCAAATTTCTTCAGGTGCTCCACCAGAACATTCATCATCTCCAGCTTCCTGACGGTTGCCATTTTGGAGAACACCATGCCCAGTCCTTCAACGCTGCAACAGAAAGGCACAGGTGGTGTTGAGGCTCAATCGATGACAGGGCTTCACAACTTCCCAAATTCAAACCTTTTGTCCTAGAATGCTTCTGCCTGCGGCACTGAAAAAACAGACAGAGGGGCACTCACATCACGTGGTAGTTGGTGCAGTTTGTTTGGGCTGTGACTGTGACTAGCATTTCTGCAGTGAAGCTGGGAAGGATCGGGATGAGCTTCTCGGTGAACCATACATCCCAGTCAGCGGCATCAAATTCCTGGAACTCAGCTCGGATGACTGCAAATGTCCGATTCATCATCAGGTCTCTCACATCAGGGAGGATATGAGGAATCTGTACAGACACAACCCCGGGAGTGTTAAAGGCACTGCAAGCGAGCAATGTGTTTCGGTCTCATCTACACGGCTTCCACCAAGCCAGACATCTGAACAGATTGACTTGCCTCAGGAGCTGCGGCCAGTTCCGTCAGAAACTCATCCACGTTCTGGAAAGCGAAGCCCTCCATCAGGCGGTGGAACACAGCAATGATCTGATCCGTGTTGTTCAGCGCTCCAGAGCTCAATGTCAGCTCAGCTGCTTGGGCGGGAGTCAGCAGGTCCAACGATCCAAACTGAAGCACAACATGGAGAAACTACGTTATCGCCGATGAAGCCCCTATTATATATACGGTAACTGGAAGAAGTAAAGGATTCTACACACAGGCAACTTGAGCAAGTCAAAGGCTACTCACACTGGAGAAATTTTCATTCAGCGTCTGCAGAACCTCCAAGGGGGCATACTTGGAGAACTGGCCAAAGTTCTTATCAAGCCAGTCGCCACTGCTTGCAGTTCGGGAAAGACAGGCAGGATCTAGAGTGCACATGGAGCATCAAGGAAATTTATCAGAACACCACTGAATTATGAGCCAGCTGAACGGCCTGCGACAAGCCGGTAGAGTGGCTAAAGGATGCCCAAAGAAGTACAGCGCGATGCATGATGACTCAAGACAGTCATGTGACTCCCATTTACCTGCTAGGTCACTTCTGGAGAGGAAGGGATGGATGAAATCTTTCACGATGGCCTGTTTCTGCTCCACCTCCATGAGGGATGCTTGAGTACCAAAAGCCTGCACCCTAAATCACAAAAGAACAGCGGACGTTAGAGAGTGCCAGACTTCACACTTCTAAAGGCCCGCTCTCCATTGCAGAGCGTAGGGCACTTACACAACTTGGTAGGTGTCACAAGTGAGGTTC
This sequence comes from Chromobotia macracanthus, assembly GCA_036877525.1. Classification (NCBI taxonomy): domain Eukaryota; kingdom Metazoa; phylum Chordata; class Actinopteri; order Cypriniformes; family Botiidae; genus Chromobotia; species Chromobotia macracanthus. The sequence continues at coordinate 8,817,411 of JAZGTH010000019.1, forward strand.
TTGGTGCTAAGGCACGACAGAAATCCCCTAGAGACCGCTGGCAAAAACGGCCTCAGCCTCTCCTTGAACCACACGGCAATGAAGTCAACGTCTGTCAATTCCACAGCGCTGAAGTTGTTGACTTTCACCTCTCCAATGGCATCGAGGACACGGGACGCCAGCTGAATGTCTCTGAGGGTCTGTAAAAGTAGTGGGGCATGTGAATACAGAGCTGCAGGGCAGCGCTTAATTTGCTCCACCAGTAATCAGGAATTTCGCCTACCGTGTTGGAGAAGTCTGACAGAGCGCCCTCTAGAACGGCTGCAACTTTCTGGAAGAAAAGCTTCCACATCTCTTCACTGTAGGTCGTGCTGCTTGCCAGCTTGCAAATCAACAGCGTGGTAAGGTTGCGGGATGACAGCTGGCCAGCCTTGGAAAGAGAGCACACATTTGGGGGGTTAAAGGAAGTAGGAGCTTGGTGGGAACCGTGACTCATCGCGAAGGAAAGCACTTGGCGTGCGGTCAAATGAACCCTTACCGAAGAACAGGCATACTCGGAGATGCTGTGGTCACAAAGCCTTCCCAAACCACTTCCAAGCTCAGCCTCCAGCGGACCACTGCAAATTAGAAAAGCACGTTTTCCCATTTCACAGCTTTCTAAAGCCTACCGCTGTTCTCTTTTAACACTTCAAGAAATACTCACCTGTCCACACCCTGACACAGACGCGCCTCTGCAAAAGAAGACAAGGAACAATGAGGCGCAGAACTTTCCGGCTATCGATAAACTTAGTGCAACCTCACGAAACTCTATTAATCCAGAGATTTAGCTTTCACGCATTCTGACTCACCGTTCACTGATGTTTCTTTGCACTAATGAGAAAGAGAGAGAGCAAAGTAAGGCAAAGCACGAAGAGACATCAGTTATGAGCAGCTTTTGTGGGGTTTTGGCAAGTCAAAATACATTTAAAAGAACCAAGTACTTACAACACCGACAGGGTGAGGAGGTGTGCAGTCTGAGGGGAAGCAGAAACAAAGGTGGTCTGTCAGTTAGAGGCCGCCTGTACGCTGTATACTCTCACAAACGTTTTTTCTAATAAAGCTTTTGTCCGGTGTGTGAAAAACTGAACGCGCCCTTCTCTGTAGCCCTCCCTCGGGTATTACAAAAAGATTTGGTCATGCCATACCTTCTGGTGGTGATTCAAGAAGTAGGTCTATGCTTGATTTCAGATCTGCTTGTATGTCTGATGGGAGCGCTGCCAAAGCATCCTCTAGGCCTTTCAATCTGTTTAAAAAAGAAAAGAAAATGCAAGCTTACAAACCTTTACATTTTGTGCAGACTGTACGAAAACATGAAACGGAATAAGAAGCTAGCAACTCACAATGCATCGTAGGAGTCACAGCTGATGCTGCTGGGGATAACCACCAGAACCGAAGGACGGAAGCTAGCCAGCAGGACCACAAGGTTGATCTGGAACCACAGCTCGTAGTCACTCGTTTGGAAGGTGGGGAATTCGGGAGCCAGAGCCATCAAAGTCATGTTCAGCATTGTGTCTCGGACCGCCACGTTTGCGATGTAGGTAATGTTTTGCTGCGGGGGGGGAGGGAAAAGAGCCGTTTCAGAACCACACAAAGAACTTCTAGCATAACGTGCTTCTTAAAAACAACGTTTCTGGTCTAAGCCATTTTGAATAACCACATAAAAAATAAAAATAGGAAAACAAAACAACTTGCCTCCCTGGTGACTTCCACAAACATGTCGAAGAACTGCTGTAGCTGCGTCTCATCTTGAGATTCCAAGATACTGCTCAACACCTCCATCACCACAGTCTTATTTTCAAGGGCACCGGTGGATGGATCCAACAGCAGCTCTGCCTTCTGATCAGGTGAGAGGGATTCCAGAACTGCCAACTAAGGTGAACACAAACCCCACCACCAAAGACACGGTACATGACTCTCGGTGCTTTGCTGTCGGCCCCATGGAAAAGCGTTCCTACTGCCGTGTGACAAAAGCAACATAAAAGGTGTGCGTTTTACCCCTGTGATGTTCAAGTCCTTGAGGTCTGAGTAACTGGCCACTGTAGAGAATGGACCCAAGTTGACCTCCAGCCATTCGGCCTCGCTGTGAACGTTCTGTCTGCAAACTGTTTTTAAAGAAAGGTTTGCAGGAAAACGGCCGGCATCAGTGCCCCATTGTGAAACAGACATACAGCTGTAGGGTGCCGCAGGGGCAAACAAAACTTGCAAAGGCAGCATGCTATTGCTGCAAAAGTGGAATACCGCAACAACAACTTCTACAACAAGTCTACCTGGCCTCATGAATTCGGGGCAAATTTCTTCAGGTGCTCCACCAGAACATTCATCATCTCCAGCTTCCTGACGGTTGCCATTTTGGAGAACACCATGCCCAGTCCTTCAACGCTGCAACAGAAAGGCACAGATGGTGTTGAGGCTCAATCGATGACAGGGCTCTACAACTTCCCAAATTCAAACCTTTTGTCCTAGAATGCTTCTGCCTGCGGCACTGAAAAAACAGACAGAGGGGCACTCACATCACGTGGTAGTTGGTGCAGTTTGTTTGGGCTGTGACTGTGACTAGCATTTCTGCAGTGAAGCTGGGAAGGATCGGGATGAGCTTCTCGGTGAACCATACATCCCAGTCAGCGGCATCAAATTCCTGGAACTCAGCTCGGATGACTGCAAATGTCCGATTCATCATCAGGTCTCTCACATCAGGGAGGATATGAGGAATCTGTACAGACACAACCCCGGGAGTGTTAAAGGCACTGCAAGCGAGCAATGTGTTTCGGTCTCATCTACACGGCTTCCACCAAGCCAGACATCTGAACAGATTGACTTGCCTCAGGAGCTGCGGCCAGTTCCGTCAGAAACTCATCCACGTTCTGGAAAGCGAAGCCCTCCATCAGGCGGTGGAACACAGCAATGATCTGATCCGTGTTGTTCAGCGCTCCAGAGCTCAATGTCAGCTCAGCTGCTTGGGCGGGAGTCAGCAGGTCCAACGATCCAAACTGAAGCACAACATGGAGAAACTACGTTATCGCCGATGAAGCCCCTATTATATATACGGTAACTGGAAGAAGTAAAGGATTCTACACACAGGCAACTTGAGCAAGTCAAAGGCTACTCACACTGGAGAAATTTTCATTCAGCGTCTGCAGAACCTCCAAGGGGGCATACTTGGAGAACTGGCCAAAGTTCTTATCAAGCCAGTCGCCACTGCTTGCAGTTCGGGAAAGACAGGCAGGATCTAGAGTGCACATGGAGCATCAAGGAAATTTATCAGAACACCACTGAATTATGAGCCAGCTGAACGGCCTGCGACAAGCCGGTAGAGTGGCTAAAGGATGCCCAAAGAAGTACAGCGCGATGCATGATGACTCAAGACAGTCATGTGACTCCCATTTACCTGCTAGGTCACTTCTGGAGAGGAAGGGATGGATGAAATCTTTCACGATGGCCTGTTTCTGCTCCACCTCCATGAGGGATGCTTGAGTACCAAAAGCCTGCACCCTAAATCACAAAAGAACAGCGGACGTTAGAGAGTGCCAGACTTCACACTTCTAAAGGCCCGCTCTCCATTCTCGCAGAGCGTAGGGCACTTACACAACTTGGTAGGTGTCACAAGTGAGGTTCTTGGTGCTAAGGCACGACAGAAATCCCCTAGAGACCGCTGGCAAAAACGGCCTCAGCCTCTCCTTGAACCACACGGCAATGAAGTCAACGTCTGTCAATTCCACAGCGCTGAAGTTGTTGACTTTCACCTCTCCAATGGCATCGAGGACACGGGACGCCAGCTGAATGTCTCTGAGGGTCTGTAAAAGTAGTGGGGCATGTGAATACAGAGCTGCAGGGCAGCGCTTAATTTGCTCCACCAGTAATCAGGAATTTCGCCTACCGTGTTGGAGAAGTCTGACAGAGCGCCCTCTAGAACGGCTGCAACTTTCTGGAAGAAAAGCTTCCACATCTCTTCACTGTAGGTCGTGCTGCTTGCCAGCTTGCAAATCAACAGCGTGGTAAGGTTGCGGGATGACAGCTGGCCAGCCTTGGAAAGAGAGCACACATTTGGGGGGTTAAAGGAAGTAGGAGCTTGGTGGGAACCGTGACTCATCGTGAAGGAAAGCACTTGGCGTGCGGTCAAATGAACCCTTACCGAAGAACAGGCATACTCGGAGATGCTGTGGTCACAAAGCCTTCCCAAACCACTTCCAAGCTCAGCCTCCAGCGGACCACTGCAAATTAGAAAAGCACGTTTTCCCATTTCACAGCTTTCTAAAGCCTACCGCTGTTCTCTTTTAACACTTCAAGAAATACTCACCTGTCCACACCCTGACACAGACGCGCCTCTGCAAAAGAAGACAAGGAACAATGAGGCGCAGAACTTTCCGGCTATCGATAAACTTAGTGCAACCTCACGAAACTCTATTAATCCAGAGATTTAGCTTTCACGCATTCTGACTCACCGTTCACTGATGTTTCTTTGCACTAATGAGAAAGAGAGAGAGCAAAGTAAGGCAAAGCACGAAGAGACATCAGTTATGAGCAGCTTTTGTGGGGTTTTGGCAAGTCAAAATACATTTAAAAGAACCAAGTACTTACAACACCGACAGGGTGAGGAGGTGTGCAGTCTGAGGGGAAGCAGAAACAAAGGTGGTCTGTCAGTTAGAGGCCGCCTGTACGCTGTATACTCTCACAAACGTTTTTTCTAATAAAGCTTTTGTCCGGTGTGTGAAAAACTGAACGCGCCCTTCTCTGTAGCCCTCCCTCGGGTATTACAAAAAGATTTGGTCATGCCATACCTTCTGGTGGTGATTCAAGAAGTAGGTCTATGCTTGATTTCAGATCTGCTTGTATGTCTGATGGGAGCGCTGCCAAAGCATCCTCTAGGCCTTTCAATCTGTTTAAAAAGAAAAGAAAATGCAAGCTTACAAACCTTTACATTTTGTGCAGACTGTACGAAAACATGAAACGGAATAAGAAGCTAGCAACTCACAATGCATCGTAGGAGTCACAGCTGATGCTGCTGGGGATAACCACCAGAACCGAAGGACGGAAGCTAGCCAGCAGGACCACAAGGTTGATCTGGAACCACAGCTCGTAGTCACTCGTTTGGAAGGTGGGGAATTCGGGAGCCAGAGCCATCAAAGTCATGTTCAGCATTGTGTCTCGGACCGCCACGTTTGCGATGTAGGTAATGTTTTGCTGCGGGGGGGGAGGGAAAAGAGCCGTTTCAGAACCACACAAAGAACTTCTAGCATAACGTGCTTCTTAAAAACAACGTTTCTGGTCTAAGCCATTTTGAATAACCACATAAAAAATAAAAATAGGAAAACAAAACAACTTGCCTCCCTGGTGACTTCCACAAACATGTCGAAGAACTGCTGTAGCTGCGTCTCATCTTGAGATTCCAAGATACTGCTCAACACCTCCATCACCACAGTCTTATTTTCAAGGGCACCGGTGGATGGATCCAACAGCAGCTCTGCCTTCTGATCAGGTGAGAGGGATTCCAGAACTGCCAACTAAGGTGAACACAAACCCCACCACCAAAGACACGGTACATGACTCTCGGTGCTTTGCTGTCGGCCCCATGGAAAAGCGTTCCTACTGCCGTGTGACAAAAGCAACATAAAAGGTGTGCGTTTTACCCCTGTGATGTTCAAGTCCTTGAGGTCTGAGTAACTGGCCACTGTAGAGAATGGACCCAAGTTGACCTCCAGCCATTCGGCCTCGCTGTGAACGTTCTGTCTGCAAACTGTTTTTAAAGAAAGGTTTGCAGGAAAACGGCCGGCATCAGTGCCCCATTGTGAAACAGACATACAGCTGTAGGGTGCCGCAGGGGCAAACAAAACTTGCAAAGGCAGCATGCTATTGCTGCAAAAGTGGAATACCGCAACAACAACTTCTACAACAAGTCTACCTGGCCTCATGAATTCGGGGGCAAATTTCTTCAGGTGCTCCACCAGAACATTCATCATCTCCAGCTTCCTGACGGTTGCCATTTTGGAGAACACCATGCCCAGTCCTTCAACGCTGCAACAGAAAGGCACAGATGGTGTTGAGGCTCAATCGATGACAGGGCTCTACAACTTCCCAAATTCAAACCTTTTGTCCTAGAATGCTTCTGCCTGCGGCACTGAAAAAACAGACAGAGGGGCACTCACATCACGTGGTAGTTGGTGCAGTTTGTTTGGGCTGTGACTGTGACTAGCATTTCTGCAGTGAAGCTGGGAAGGATCGGGATGAGCTTCTCGGTGAACCATACATCCCAGTCAGCGGCATCAAATTCCTGGAACTCAGCTCGGATGACTGCAAATGTCCGATTCATCATCAGGTCTCTCACATCAGGGAGGATATGAGGAATCTGTACAGACACAACCCCGGGAGTGTTAAAGGCACTGCAAGCGAGCAATGTGTTTCGGTCTCATCTACACGGCTTCCACCAAGCCAGACATCTGAACAGATTGACTTGCCTCAGGAGCTGCGGCCAGTTCCGTCAGAAACTCATCCACGTTCTGGAAAGCGAAGCCCTCCATCAGGCGGTGGAACACAGCAATGATCTGATCCGTGTTGTTCAGCGCTCCAGAGCTCAATGTCAGCTCAGCTGCTTGGGCGGGAGTCAGCAGGTCCAACGATCCAAACTGAAGCACAACATGGAGAAACTACGTTATCGCCGATGAAGCCCCTATTATATATACGGTAACTGGAAGAAGTAAAGGATTCTACACACAGGCAACTTGAGCAAGTCAAAGGCTACTCACACTGGAGAAATTTTCATTCAGCGTCTGCAGAACCTCCAAGGGGGCATACTTGGAGAACTGGCCAAAGTTCTTATCAAGCCAGTCGCCACTGCTTGCAGTTCGGGAAAGACAGGCAGGATCTAGAGTGCACATGGAGCATCAAGGAAATTTATCAGAACACCACTGAATTATGAGCCAGCTGAACGGCCTGCGACAAGCCGGTAGAGTGGCTAAAGGATGCCCAAAGAAGTACAGCGCGATGCATGATGACTCAAGACAGTCATGTGACTCCCATTTACCTGCTAGGTCACTTCTGGAGAGGAAGGGATGGATGAAATCTTTCACGATGGCCTGTTTCTGCTCCACCTCCATGAGGGATGCTTGAGTACCAAAAGCCTGCACCCTAAATCACAAAAGAACAGCGGACGTTAGAGAGTGCCAGACTTCACACTTCTAAAGGCCCGCTCTCCATTCTGCAGAGCGTAGGGCACTTACACAACTTGGTAGGTGTCACAAGTGAGGTTCTTGGTGCTAAGGCACGACAGAAATCCCCTAGAGACCGCTGGCAAAAACGGCCTCAGCCTCTCCTTGAACCACACGGCAATGAAGTCAACGTCTGTCAATTCCACAGCGCTGAAGTTGTTGACTTTCACCTCTCCAATGGCATCGAGGACACGGGACGCCAGCTGAATGTCTCTGAGGGTCTGTAAAAGTAGTGGGGCATGTGAATACAGAGCTGCAGGGCAGCGCTTAATTTGCTCCACCAGTAATCAGGAATTTCGCCTACCGTGTTGGAGAAGTCTGACAGAGCGCCCTCTAGAACGGCTGCAACTTTCTGGAAGAAAAGCTTCCACATCTCTTCACTGTAGGTCGTGCTGCTTGCCAGCTTGCAAATCAACAGCGTGGTAAGGTTGCGGGATGACAGCTGGCCAGCCTTGGAAAGAGAGCACACATTTGGGGGGTTAAAGGAAGTAGGAGCTTGGTGGGAACCGTGACTCATCGCGAAGGAAAGCACTTGGCGTGCGGTCAAATGAACCCTTACCGAAGAACAGGCATACTCGGAGATGCTGTGGTCACAAAGCCTTCCCAAACCACTTCCAAGCTCAGCCTCCAGCGGACCACTGCAAATTAGAAAAGCACGTTTTCCCATTTCACAGCTTTCTAAAGCCTACCGCTGTTCTCTTTTAACACTTCAAGAAATACTCACCTGTCCACACCCTGACACAGACGCGCCTCTGCAAAAGAAGACAAGGAACAATGAGGCGCAGAACTTTCCGGCTATCGATAAACTTAGTGCAACCTCACGAAACTCTATTAATCCAGAGATTTAGCTTTCACGCATTCTGACTCACCGTTCACTGATGTTTCTTTGCACTAATGAGAAAGAGAGAGAGCAAAGTAAGGCAAAGCACGAAGAGACATCAGTTATGAGCAGCTTTTGTGGGGTTTTGGCAAGTCAAAATACATTTAAAAGAACCAAGTACTTACAACACCGACAGGGTGAGGAGGTGTGCAGTCTGAGGGGAAGCAGAAACAAAGGTGGTCTGTCAGTTAGAGGCCGCCTGTACGCTGTATACTCTCACAAACGTTTTTTCTAATAAAGCTTTTGTCCGGTGTGTGAAAAACTGAACGCGCCCTTCTCTGTAGCCCTCCCTCGGGTATTACAAAAAGATTTGGTCATGCCATACCTTCTGGTGGTGATTCAAGAAGTAGGTCTATGCTTGATTTCAGATCTGCTTGTATGTCTGATGGGAGCGCTGCCAAAGCATCCTCTAGGCCTTTCAATCTGTTTAAAAAAGAAAAGAAAATGCAAGCTTACAAACCTTTACATTTTGTGCAGACTGTACGAAAACATGAAACGGAATAAGAAGCTAGCAACTCACAATGCATCGTAGGAGTCACAGCTGATGCTGCTGGGGATAACCACCAGAACCGAAGGACGGAAGCTAGCCAGCAGGACCACAAGGTTGATCTGGAACCACAGCTCGTAGTCACTCGTTTGGAAGGTGGGGAATTCGGGAGCCAGAGCCATCAAAGTCATGTTCAGCATTGTGTCTCGGACCGCCACGTTTGCGATGTAGGTAATGTTTTGCTGCGGGGGGGAGGGAAAAGAGCCATTTCAGAACCACACAAAGAACTTCTAGCATAACGTGCTTCTTAAAAACAACGTTTCTGGTCTAAGCCATTTTGAACAACCACATAAAAAATAAAAATAGGAAAACAAAACAACTTGCCTCCCTGGTGACTTCCACAAACATGTCGAAGAACTGCTGTAGCTGCGTCTCATCTTGAGATTCCAAGATACTGCTCAACACCTCCATCACCACAGTCTTATTTTCAAGGGCACCGGTGGATGGATCCAACAGCAGCTCTGCCTTCTGATCAGGTGAGAGGGATTCCAGAACTGCCAACTAAGGTGAACACAAACCCCACCACCAAAGACACGGTACATGACTCTCGGTGCTTTGCTGTCGGCCCCATGGAAAAGCGTTCCTACTGCCGTGTGACAAAAGCAACATAAAAGGTGTGCGTTTTACCCCTGTGATGTTCAAGTCCTTGAGGTCTGAGTAACTGGCCACTGTAGAGAATGGACCCAAGTTGACCTCCAGCCATTCGGCCTCGCTGTGAACGTTCTGTCTGCAAACTGTTTTTAAAGAAAGGTTTGCAGGAAAAACGGCCGGCATCAGTGCCCCATTGTGAAACAGACATACAGCTGTAGGGTGCCGCAGGGGCAAACAAAACTTGCAAAGGCAGCATGCTATTGCTGCAAAAGTGGAATACCGCAACAACAACTTCTACAACAAGTCTACCTGGCCTCATGAATTCGGGGCAAATTTCTTCAGGTGCTCCACCAGAACATTCATCATCTCCAGCTTCCTGACGGTTGCCATTTTGGAGAACACCATGCCCAGTCCTTCAACGCTGCAACAGAAAGGCACAGATGGTGTTGAGGCTCAATCGATGACAGGGCTCTACAACTTCCCAAATTCAAACCTTTTGTCCTAGAATGCTTCTGCCTGCGGCACTGAAAAAACAGACAGAGGGGCACTCACATCACGTGGTAGTTGGTGCAGTTTGTTTGGGCTGTGACTGTGACTAGCATTTCTGCAGTGAAGCTGGGAAGGATCGGGATGAGCTTCTCGGTGAACCATACATCCCAGTCAGCGGCATCAAATTCCTGGAACTCAGCTCGGATGACTGCAAATGTCCGATTCATCATCAGGTCTCTCACATCAGGGAGGATATGAGGAATCTGTACAGACACAACCCCGGGAGTGTTAAAGGCACTGCAAGCGAGCAATGTGTTTCGGTCTCATCTACACGGCTTCCACCAAGCCAGACATCTGAACAGATTGACTTGCCTCAGGAGCTGCGGCCAGTTCCGTCAGAAACTCATCCACGTTCTGGAAAGCGAAGCCCTCCATCAGGCGGTGGAACACAGCAATGATCTGATCCGTGTTGTTCAGCGCTCCAGAGCTCAATGTCAGCTCAGCTGCTTGGGCGGGAGTCAGCAGGTCCAACGATCCAAACTGAAGCACAACATGGAGAAACTACGTTATCGCCGATGAAGCCCCTATTATATATACGGTAACTGGAAGAAGTAAAGGATTCTACACACAGGCAACTTGAGCAAGTCAAAGGCTACTCACACTGGAGAAATTTTCATTCAGCGTCTGCAGAACCTCCAAGGGGGCATACTTGGAGAACTGGCCAAAGTTCTTATCAAGCCAGTCGCCACTGCTTGCAGTTCGGGAAAGACAGGCAGGATCTAGAGTGCACATGGAGCATCAAGGAAATTTATCAGAACACCACTGAATTATGAGCCAGCTGAACGGCCTCGACAAGCCGGTAGAGTGGCTAAAGGATGCCCAAAGAAGTACAGCGCGATGCATGATGACTCAAGACAGTCATGTGACTCCCATTTACCTGCTAGGTCACTTCTGGAGAGGAAGGGATGGATGAAATCTTTCACGATGGCCTGTTTCTGCTCCACCTCCATGAGGGATGCTTGAGTACCAAAAGCCTGCACCCTAAATCACAAAAGAACAGCGGACGTTAGAGAGTGCCAGACTTCACACTTCTAAAGGCCCGCTCTCCATTCTCGCAGAGCGTAGGGCACTTACACAACTTGGTAGGTGTCACAAGTGAGGTTCTTGGTGCTAAGGCACGACAGAAATCCCCTAGAGACCGCTGGCAAAAACGGCCTCAGCCTCTCCTTGAACCACACGGCAATGAAGTCAACGTCTGTCAATTCCACAGCGCTGAAGTTGTTGACTTTCACCTCTCCAATGGCATCGAGGACACGGGACGCCAGCTGAATGTCTCTGAGGGTCTGTAAAAGTAGTGGGGCATGTGAATACAGAGCTGCAGGGCAGCGCTTAATTTGCTCCACCAGTAATCAGGAATTTCGCCTACCGTGTTGGAGAAGTCTGACAGAGCGCCCTCTAGAACGGCTGCAACTTTCTGGAAGAAAAGCTTCCACATCTCTTCACTGTAGGTCGTGCTGCTTGCCAGCTTGCAAATCAACAGCGTGGTAAGGTTGCGGGATGACAGCTGGCCAGCCTTGGAAAGAGAGCACACATTTGGGGGGTTAAAGGAAGTAGGAGCTTGGTGGGAACCGTGACTCATCGCGAAGGAAAGCACTTGGCGTGCGGTCAAATGAACCCTTACCGAAGAACAGGCATACTCGGAGATGCTGTGGTCACAAAGCCTTCCCAAACCACTTCCAAGCTCAGCCTCCAGCGGACCACTGCAAATTAGAAAAGCACGTTTTCCCATTTCACAGCTTTCTAAAGCCTACCGCTGTTCTCTTTTAACACTTCAAGAAATACTCACCTGTCCACACCCTGACACAGACGCGCCTCTGCAAAAGAAGACAAGGAACAATGAGGCGCAGAACTTTCCGGCTATCGATAAACTTAGTGCAACCTCACGAAACTCTATTAATCCAGAGATTTAGCTTTCACGCATTCTGACTCACCGTTCACTGATGTTTCTTTGCACTAATGAGAAAGAGAGAGAGCAAAGTAAGGCAAAGCACGAAGAGACATCAGTTATGAGCAGCTTTTGTGGGGTTTTGGCAAGTCAAAATACATTTAAAAGAACCAAGTACTTACAACACCGACAGGGTGAGGAGGTGTGCAGTCTGAGGGGAAGCAGAAACAAAGGTGGTCTGTCAGTTAGAGGCCGCCTGTACGCTGTATACTCTCACAAACGTTTTTTCTAATAAAGCTTTTGTCCGGTGTGTGAAAAACTGAACGCGCCCTTCTCTGTAGCCCTCCCTCGGGTATTACAAAAAGATTTGGTCATGCCATACCTTCTGGTGGTGATTCAAGAAGTAGGTCTATGCTTGATTTCAGATCTGCTTGTATGTCTGATGGGAGCGCTGCCAAAGCATCCTCTAGGCCTTTCAATCTGTTTAAAAAGAAAAGAAAATGCAAGCTTACAAACCTTTACATTTTGTGCAGACTGTACGAAAACATGAAACGGAATAAGAAGCTAGCAACTCACAATGCATCGTAGGAGTCACAGCTGATGCTGCTGGGGATAACCACCAGAACCGAAGGACGGAAGCTAGCCAGCAGGACCACAAGGTTGATCTGGAACCACAGCTCGTAGTCACTCGTTTGGAAGGTGGGGAATTCGGGAGCCAGAGCCATCAAAGTCATGTTCAGCATTGTGTCTCGGACCGCCACGTTTGCGATGTAGGTAATGTTTTGCTGCGGGGGGAGGGAAAAGAGCCATTTCAGAACCACACAAAGAACTTCTAGCATAACGTGCTTCTTAAAAACAACGTTTCTGGTCTAAGCCATTTTGAACAACCACATAAAAAATAAAAATAGGAAAAAACAAAACAACTTGCCCTCCTGGTGACTTCCACAAACATGTCGAAGAACTGCTGTAGCTGCGTCTCATCTTGAGATTCCAAGATACTGCTCAACACCTCCATCACCACAGTCTTATTTTCAAGGGCACCGGTGGATGGATCCAACAGCAGCTCTGCCTTCTGATCAGGTGAGAGGGATTCCAGAACTGCCAACTAAGGTGAACACAAACCCCACCACCAAAGACACGGTACATGACTCTCGGTGCTTTGCTGTCGGCCCCATGGAAAAGCGTTCCTACTGCCGTGTGACAAAAGCAACATAAAAGGTGTGCGTTTTACCCCTGTGATGTTCAAGTCCTTGAGGTCTGAGTAACTGGCCACTGTAGAGAATGGACCCAAGTTGACCTCCAGCCATTCGGCCTCGCTGTGAACGTTCTGTCTGCAAACTGTTTTTAAAGAAAGGTTTGCAGGAAAACGGCCGGCATCAGTGCCCCATTGTGAAACAGACATACAGCTGTAGGGTGCCGCAGGGGCAAACAAAACTTGCAAAGGCAGCATGCTATTGCTGCAAAAGTGGAATACCGCAACAACAACTTCTACAACAAGTCTACCTGGCCTCATGAATTCGGGGGCAAATTTCTTCAGGTGCTCCACCAGAACATTCATCATCTCCAGCTTCCTGACGGTTGCCATTTTGGAGAACACCATGCCCAGTCCTTCAACGCTGCAACAGAAAGGCACAGATGGTGTTGAGGCTCAATCGATGACAGGGCTCTACAACTTCCCAAATTCAAACCTTTTGTCCTAGAATGCTTCTGCCTGCGGCACTGAAAAAACAGACAGAGGGGCACTCACATCACGTGGTAGTTGGTGCAGTTTGTTTGGGCTGTGACTGTGACTAGCATTTCTGCAGTGAAGCTGGGAAGGATCGGGATGAGCTTCTCGGTGAACCATACATCCCAGTCAGCGGCATCAAATTCCTGGAACTCAGCTCGGATGACTGCAAATGTCCGATTCATCATCAGGTCTCTCACATCAGGGAGGATATGAGGAATCTGTACAGACACAACCCCGGGAGTGTTAAAGGCACTGCAAGCGAGCAATGTGTTTCGGTCTCATCTACACGGCTTCCACCAAGCCAGACATCTGAACAGATTGACTTGCCTCAGGAGCTGCGGCCAGTTCCGTCAGAAACTCATCCACGTTCTGGAAAGCGAAGCCCTCCATCAGGCGGTGGAACACAGCAATGATCTGATCCGTGTTGTTCAGCGCTCCAGAGCTCAATGTCAGCTCAGCTGCTTGGGCGGGAGTCAGCAGGTCCAACGATCCAAACTGAAGCACAACATGGAGAAACTACGTTATCGCCGATGAAGCCCCTATTATATATACGGTAACTGGAAGAAGTAAAGGATTCTACACACAGGCAACTTGAGCAAGTCAAAGGCTACTCACACTGGAGAAATTTTCATTCAGCGTCTGCAGAACCTCCAAGGGGGCATACTTGGAGAACTGGCCAAAGTTCTTATCAAGCCAGTCGCCACTGCTTGCAGTTCGGGAAAGACAGGCAGGATCTAGAGTGCACATGGAGCATCAAGGAAATTTATCAGAACACCACTGAATTATGAGCCAGCTGAACGGCCTGCGACAAGCCGGTAGAGTGGCTAAAGGATGCCCAAAGAAGTACAGCGCGATGCATGATGACTCAAGACAGTCATGTGACTCCCATTTACCTGCTAGGTCACTTCTGGAGAGGAAGGGATGGATGAAATCTTTCACGATGGCCTGTTTCTGCTCCACCTCCATGAGGGATGCTTGAGTACCAAAAGCCTGCACCCTAAATCACAAAAGAACAGCGGACGTTAGAGAGTGCCAGACTTCACACTTCTAAAGGCCCGCTCTCCATTCTCGCAGAGCGTAGGGCACTTACACAACTTGGTAGGTGTCACAAGTGAGGTTCTTGGTGCTAAGGCACGACAGAAATCCCCTAGAGACCGCTGGCAAAAACGGCCTCAGCCTCTCCTTGAACCACACGGCAATGAAGTCAACGTCTGTCAATTCCACAGCGCTGAAGTTGTTGACTTTCACCTCTCCAATGGCATCGAGGACACGGGACGCCAGCTGAATGTCTCTGAGGGTCTGTAAAAGTAGTGGGGCATGTGAATACAGAGCTGCAGGGCAGCGCTTAATTTGCTCCACCAGTAATCAGGAATTTCGCCTACCGTGTTGGAGAAGTCTGACAGAGCGCCCTCTAGAACGGCTGCAACTTTCTGGAAGAAAAGCTTCCACATCTCTTCACTGTAGGTCGTGCTGCTTGCCAGCTTGCAAATCAACAGCGTGGTAAGGTTGCGGGATGACAGCTGGCCAGCCTTGGAAAGAGAGCACACATTTGGGGGGTTAAAGGAAGTAGGAGCTTGGTGGGAACCGTGACTCATCGCGAAGGAAAGCACTTGGCGTGCGGTCAAATGAACCCTTACCGAAGAACAGGCATACTCGGAGATGCTGTGGTCACAAAGCCTTCCCAAACCACTTCCAAGCTCAGCCTCCAGCGGACCACTGCAAATTAGAAAAGCACGTTTTCCCATTTCACAGCTTTCTAAAGCCTACCGCTGTTCTCTTTTAACACTTCAAGAAATACTCACCTGTCCACACCCTGACACAGACGCGCCTCTGCAAAAGAAGACAAGGAACAATGAGGCGCAGAACTTTCCGGCTATCGATAAACTTAGTGCAACCTCACGAAACTCTATTAATCCAGAGATTTAGCTTTCACGCATTCTGACTCACCGTTCACTGATGTTTCTTTGCACTAATGAGAAAGAGAGAGAGCAAAGTAAGGCAAAGCACGAAGAGACATCAGTTATGAGCAGCTTTTGTGGGGTTTTGGCAAGTCAAAATACATTTAAAAGAACCAAGTACTTACAACACCGACAGGGTGAGGAGGTGTGCAGTCTGAGGGGAAGCAGAAACAAAGGTGGTCTGTCAGTTAGAGGCCGCCTGTACGCTGTATACTCTCACAAACGTTTTTTCTAATAAAGCTTTTGTCCGGTGTGTGAAAAACTGAACGCGCCCTTCTCTGTAGCCCTCCCTCGGGTATTACAAAAAGATTTGGTCATGCCATACCTTCTGGTGGTGATTCAAGAAGTAGGTCTATGCTTGATTTCAGATCTGCTTGTATGTCTGATGGGAGCGCTGCCAAAGCATCCTCTAGGCCTTTCAATCTGTTTAAAAAGAAAAGAAAATGCAAGCTTACAAACCTTTACATTTTGTGCAGACTGTACGAAAACATGAAACGGAATAAGAAGCTAGCAACTCACAATGCATCGTAGGAGTCACAGCTGATGCTGCTGGGGATAACCACCAGAACCGAAGGACGGAAGCTAGCCAGCAGGACCACAAGGTTGATCTGGAACCACAGCTCGTAGTCACTCGTTTGGAAGGTGGGGAATTCGGGAGCCAGAGCCATCAAAGTCATGTTCAGCATTGTGTCTCGGACCGCCACGTTTGCGATGTAGGTAATGTTTTGCTGCGGGGGGAGGGAAAAGAGCCATTTCAGGACCACACAAAGAACTTCTAGCATAACGTGCTTCTTAAAAACAATGTTTCTGGTCTAAGCCATTTTGAACAACCACATAAAAAATAAAAATAGAAAAAACAAAACAACTTGCCTCCCTGGTGACTTCCACAAACATGTCGAAGAACTGCTGTAGCTGCGTCTCATCTTGAGATTCCAAGATACTGCTCAACACCTCCATCACCACAGTCTTATTTTCAAGGGCACCGGTGGATGGATCCAACAGCAGCTCTGCCTTCTGATCAGGTGAGAGGGATTCCAGAACTGCCAACTAAGGTGAACACAAACCCCACCACCAAAGACACGGTACATGACTCTCGGTGCTTTGCTGTCGGCCCCATGGAAAAGCGTTCCTACTGCCGTGTGACAAAAGCAACATAAAAGGTGTGCGTTTTACCCCTGTGATGTTCAAGTCCTTGAGGTCTGAGTAACTGGCCACTGTAGAGAATGGACCCAAGTTGACCTCCAGCCATTCGGCCTCGCTGTGAACGTTCTGTCTGCAAACTGTTTTTAAAGAAAGGTTTGCAGGAAAAACGGCCGGCATCAGTGCCCCATTGTGAAACAGACATACAGCTGTAGGGTGCCGCAGGGGCAAACAAAACTTGCAAAGGCAGCATGCTATTGCTGCAAAAGTGGAATACCGCAACAACAACTTCTACAACAAGTCTACCTGGCCTCATGAATTCGGGGGCAAATTTCTTCAGGTGCTCCACCAGAACATTCATCATCTCCAGCTTCCTGACGGTTGCCATTTTGGAGAACACCATGCCCAGTCCTTCAACGCTGCAACAGAAAGGCACAGATGGTGTTGAGGCTCAATCGATGACAGGGCTCTACAACTTCCCAAATTCAAACCTTTTGTCCTAGAATGCTTCTGCCTGCGGCACTGAAAAAACAGACAGAGGGGCACTCACATCACGTGGTAGTTGGTGCAGTTTGTTTGGGCTGTGACTGTGACTAGCATTTCTGCAGTGAAGCTGGGAAGGATCGGGATGAGCTTCTCGGTGAACCATACATCCCAGTCAGCGGCATCAAATTCCTGGAACTCAGCTCGGATGACTGCAAATGTCCGATTCATCATCAGGTCTCTCACATCAGGGAGGATATGAGGAATCTGTACAGACACAACCCCGGGAGTGTTAAAGGCACTGCAAGCGAGCAATGTGTTTCGGTCTCATCTACACGGCTTCCACCAAGCCAGACATCTGAACAGATTGACTTGCCTCAGGAGCTGCGGCCAGTTCCGTCAGAAACTCATCCACGTTCTGGAAAGCGAAGCCCTCCATCAGGCGGTGGAACACAGCAATGATCTGATCCGTGTTGTTCAGCGCTCCAGAGCTCAATGTCAGCTCAGCTGCTTGGGCGGGAGTCAGCAGGTCCAACGATCCAAACTGAAGCACAACATGGAGAAACTACGTTATCGCCGATGAAGCCCCTATTATATATACGGTAACTGGAAGAAGTAAAGGATTCTACACACAGGCAACTTGAGCAAGTCAAAGGCTACTCACACTGGAGAAATTTTCATTCAGCGTCTGCAGAACCTCCAAGGGGGCATACTTGGAGAACTGGCCAAAGTTCTTATCAAGCCAGTCGCCACTGCTTGCAGTTCGGGAAAGACAGGCAGGATCTAGAGTGCACATGGAGCATCAAGGAAATTTATCAGAACACCACTGAATTATGAGCCAGCTGAACGGCCTCGACAAGCCGGTAGAGTGGCTAAAGGATGCCCAAAGAAGTACAGCGCGATGCATGATGACTCAAGACAGTCATGTGACTCCCATTTACCTGCTAGGTCACTTCTGGAGAGGAAGGGATGGATGAAATCTTTCACGATGGCCTGTTTCTGCTCCACCTCCATGAGGGATGCTTGAGTACCAAAAGCCTGCACCCTAAATCACAAAAGAACAGCGGACGTTAGAGAGTGCCAGACTTCACACTTCTAAAGGCCCGCTCTCCATTCTCGCAGAGCGTAGGGCACTTACACAACTTGGTAGGTGTCACAAGTGAGGTTCTTGGTGCTAAGGCACGACAGAAATCCCCTAGAGACCGCTGGCAAAAACGGCCTCAGCCTCTCCTTGAACCACACGGCAATGAAGTCAACGTCTGTCAATTCCACAGCGCTGAAGTTGTTGACTTTCACCTCTCCAATGGCATCGAGGACACGGGACGCCAGCTGAATGTCTCTGAGGGTCTGTAAAAGTAGTGGGGCATGTGAATACAGAGCTGCAGGGCAGCGCTTAATTTGCTCCACCAGTAATCAGGAATTTCGCCTACCGTGTTGGAGAAGTCTGACAGAGCGCCCTCTAGAACGGCTGCAACTTTCTGGAAGAAAAGCTTCCACATCTCTTCACTGTAGGTCGTGCTGCTTGCCAGCTTGCAAATCAACAGCGTGGTAAGGTTGCGGGATGACAGCTGGCCAGCCTTGGAAAGAGAGCACACATTTGGGGGGTTAAAGGAAGTAGGAGCTTGGTGGGAACCGTGACTCATCGCGAAGGAAAGCCCTTGGCGTGCGGTCAAATGAACCCTTACCGAAGAACAGGCATACTCGGAGATGCTGTGGTCACAAAGCCTTCCCAAACCACTTCCAAGCTCAGCCTCCAGCGGACCACTGCAAATTAGAAAAGCACGTTTTCCCATTTCACAGCTTTCTAAAGCCTACCGCTGTTCTCTTTTAACACTTCAAGAAATACTCACCTGTCCACACCCTGACACAGACGCGCCTCTGCAAAAGAAGACAAGGAACAATGAGGCGCAGAACTTTCCGGCTATCGATAAACTTAGTGCAACCTCACGAAACTCTATTAATCCAGAGATTTAGCTTTCACGCATTCTGACTCACCGTTCACTGATGTTTCTTTGCACTAATGAGAAAGAGAGAGAGCAAAGTAAGGCAAAGCACGAAGAGACATCAGTTATGAGCAGCTTTTGTGGGGTTTTGGCAAGTCAAAATACATTTAAAAGAACCAAGTACTTACAACACCGACAGGGTGAGGAGGTGTGCAGTCTGAGGGGAAGCAGAAACAAAGGTGGTCTGTCAGTTAGAGGCCGCCTGTACGCTGTATACTCTCACAAACGTTTTTTCTAATAAAGCTTTTGTCCGGTGTGTGAAAAACTGAACGCGCCCTTCTCTGTAGCCCTCCCTCGGGTATTACAAAAAGATTTGGTCATGCCATACCTTCTGGTGGTGATTCAAGAAGTAGGTCTATGCTTGATTTCAGATCTGCTTGTATGTCTGATGGGAGCGCTGCCAAAGCATCCTCTAGGCCTTTCAATCTGTTTAAAAAAGAAAAGAAAATGCAAGCTTACAAACCTTTACATTTTGTGCAGACTGTACGAAAACATGAAACGGAATAAGAAGCTAGCAACTCACAATGCATCGTAGGAGTCACAGCTGATGCTGCTGGGGATAACCACCAGAACCGAAGGACGGAAGCTAGCCAGCAGGACCACAAGGTTGATCTGGAACCACAGCTCGTAGTCACTCGTTTGGAAGGTGGGGAATTCGGGAGCCAGAGCCATCAAAGTCATGTTCAGCATTGTGTCTCGGACCGCCACGTTTGCGATGTAGGTAATGTTTTGCTGCGGGGGGGGAGGGAAAAGAGCCGTTTCAGAACCACACAAAGAACTTCTAGCATAACGTGCTTCTTAAAAACAACGTTTCTGGTCTAAGCCATTTTGAACAACCACATAAAAAATAAAAATAGGAAAACAAAACAACTTGCCTCCCTGGTGACTTCCACAAACATGTCGAAGAACTGCTGTAGCTGCGTCTCATCTTGAGATTCCAAGATACTGCTCAACACCTCCATCACCACAGTCTTATTTTCAAGGGCACCGGTGGATGGATCCAACAGCAGCTCTGCCTTCTGATCAGGTGAGAGGGATTCCAGAACTGCCAACTAAGGTGAACACAAACCCCACCACCAAAGACACGGTACATGACTCTCGGTGCTTTGCTGTCGGCCCCATGGAAAAGCGTTCCTACTGCCGTGTGACAAAAGCAACATAAAAGGTGTGCGTTTTACCCCTGTGATGTTCAAGTCCTTGAGGTCTGAGTAACTGGCCACTGTAGAGAATGGACCCAAGTTGACCTCCAGCCATTCGGCCTCGCTGTGAACGTTCTGTCTGCAAACTGTTTTTAAAGAAAGGTTTGCAGGAAAAACGGCCGGCATCAGTGCCCCATTGTGAAACAGACATACAGCTGTAGGGTGCCGCAGGGGCAAACAAAACTTGCAAAGGCAGCATGCTATTGCTGCAAAAGTGGAATACCGCAACAACAACTTCTACAACAAGTCTACCTGGCCTCATGAATTCGGGGCAAATTTCTTCAGGTGCTCCACCAGAACATTCATCATCTCCAGCTTCCTGACGGTTGCCATTTTGGAGAACACCATGCCCAGTCCTTCAACGCTGCAACAGAAAGGCACAGATGGTGTTGAGGCTCAATCGATGACAGGGCTCTACAACTTCCCAAATTCAAACCTTTTGTCCTAGAATGCTTCTGCCTGCGGCACTGAAAAAACAGACAGAGGGGCACTCACATCACGTGGTAGTTGGTGCAGTTTGTTTGGGCTGTGACTGTGACTAGCATTTCTGCAGTGAAGCTGGGAAGGATCGGGATGAGCTTCTCGGTGAACCATACATCCCAGTCAGCGGCATCAAATTCCTGGAACTCAGCTCGGATGACTGCAAATGTCCGATTCATCATCAGGTCTCTCACATCAGGGAGGATATGAGGAATCTGTACAGACACAACCCCGGGAGTGTTAAAGGCACTGCAAGCGAGCAATGTGTTTCGGTCTCATCTACACGGCTTCCACCAAGCCAGACATCTGAACAGATTGACTTGCCTCAGGAGCTGCGGCCAGTTCCGTCAGAAACTCATCCACGTTCTGGAAAGCGAAGCCCTCCATCAGGCGGTGGAACACAGCAATGATCTGATCCGTGTTGTTCAGCGCTCCAGAGCTCAATGTCAGCTCAGCTGCTTGGGCGGGAGTCAGCAGGTCCAACGATCCAAACTGAAGCACAACATGGAGAAACTACGTTATCGCCGATGAAGCCCCTATTATATATACGGTAACTGGAAGAAGTAAAGGATTCTACACACAGGCAACTTGAGCAAGTCAAAGGCTACTCACACTGGAGAAATTTTCATTCAGCGTCTGCAGAACCTCCAAGGGGGCATACTTGGAGAACTGGCCAAAGTTCTTATCAAGCCAGTCGCCACTGCTTGCAGTTCGGGAAAGACAGGCAGGATCTAGAGTGCACATGGAGCATCAAGGAAATTTATCAGAACACCACTGAATTATGAGCCAGCTGAACGGCCTCGACAAGCCGGTAGAGTGGCTAAAGGATGCCCAAAGAAGTACAGCGCGATGCATGATGACTCAAGACAGTCATGTGACTCCCATTTACCTGCTAGGTCACTTCTGGAGAGGAAGGGATGGATGAAATCTTTCACGATGGCCTGTTTCTGCTCCACCTCCATGAGGGATGCTTGAGTACCAAAAGCCTGCACCCTAAATCACAAAAGAACAGCGGACGTTAGAGAGTGCCAGACTTCACACTTCTAAAGGCCCGCTCTCCATTCTCGCAGAGCGTAGGGCACTTACACAACTTGGTAGGTGTCACAAGTGAGGTTCTTGGTGCTAAGGCACGACAGAAATCCCCTAGAGACCGCTGGCAAAACGGCCTCAGCCTCTCCTTGAACCACACGGCAATGAAGTCAACGTCTGTCAATTCCACAGCGCTGAAGTTGTTGACTTTCACCTCTCCAATGGCATCGAGGACACGGGACGCCAGCTGAATGTCTCTGAGGGTCTGTAAAAGTAGTGGGGCATGTGAATACAGAGCTGCAGGGCAGCGCTTAATTTGCTCCACCAGTAATCAGGAATTTCGCCTACCGTGTTGGAGAAGTCTGACAGAGCGCCCTCTAGAACGGCTGCAACTTTCTGGAAGAAAAGCTTCCACATCTCTTCACTGTAGGTCGTGCTGCTTGCCAGCTTGCAAATCAACAGCGTGGTAAGGTTGCGGGATGACAGCTGGCCAGCCTTGGAAAGAGAGCACACATTTGGGGGGTTAAAGGAAGTAGGAGCTTGGTGGGAACCGTGACTCATCGCGAAGGAAAGCCCTTGGCGTGCGGTCAAATGAACCCTTACCGAAGAACAGGCATACTCGGAGATGCTGTGGTCACAAAGCCTTCCCAAACCACTTCCAAGCTCAGCCTCCAGCGGACCACTGCAAATTAGAAAAGCACGTTTTCCCATTTCACAGCTTTCTAAAGCCTACCGCTGTTCTCTTTTAACACTTCAAGAAATACTCACCTGTCCACACCCTGACACAGACGCGCCTCTGCAAAAGAAGACAAGGAACAATGAGGCGCAGAACTTTCCGGCTATCGATAAACTTAGTGCAACCTCACGAAACTCTATTAATCCAGAGATTTAGCTTTCACGCATTCTGACTCACCGTTCACTGATGTTTCTTTGCACTAATGAGAAAGAGAGAGAGCAAAGTAAGGCAAAGCACGAAGAGACATCAGTTATGAGCAGCTTTTGTGGGGTTTTGGCAAGTCAAAATACATTTAAAAGAACCAAGTACTTACAACACCGACAGGGTGAGGAGGTGTGCAGTCTGAGGGGAAGCAGAAACAAAGGTGGTCTGTCAGTTAGAGGCCGCCTGTACGCTGTATACTCTCACAAACGTTTTTTCTAATAAAGCTTTTGTCCGGTGTGTGAAAAACTGAACGCGCCCTTCTCTGTAGCCCTCCCTCGGGTATTACAAAAAGATTTGGTCATGCCATACCTTCTGGTGGTGATTCAAGAAGTAGGTCTATGCTTGATTTCAGATCTGCTTGTATGTCTGATGGGAGCGCTGCCAAAGCATCCTCTAGGCCTTTCAATCTGTTTAAAAAGAAAAGAAAATGCAAGCTTACAAACCTTTACATTTTGTGCAGACTGTACGAAAACATGAAACGGAATAAGAAGCTAGCAACTCACAATGCATCGTAGGAGTCACAGCTGATGCTGCTGGGGATAACCACCAGAACCGAAGGACGGAAGCTAGCCAGCAGGACCACAAGGTTGATCTGGAACCACAGCTCGTAGTCACTCGTTTGGAAGGTGGGGAATTCGGGAGCCAGAGCCATCAAAGTCATGTTCAGCATTGTGTCTCGGACCGCCACGTTTGCGATGTAGGTCATGTTTTGCTGCGGGGGGGAGGGAAAAGAGCCATTTCAGGACCACACAAAGAACTTCTAGCATAACGTGCTTCTTAAAAACAATGTTTCTGGTCTAAGCCATTTTGAACAACCACATAAAAAATAAAAATAGAAAAAACAAAACAACTTGCCTCCCTGGTGACTTCCACAAACATGTCGAAGAACTGCTGTAGCTGCGTCTCATCTTGAGATTCCAAGATACTGCTCAACACCTCCATCACCACAGTCTTATTTTCAAGGGCACCGGTGGATGGATCCAACAGCAGCTCTGCCTTCTGATCAGGTGAGAGGGATTCCAGAACTGCCAACTAAGGTGAACACAAACCCCACCACCAAAGACACGGTACATGACTCTCGGTGCTTTGCTGTCGGCCCCATGGAAAAGCGTTCCTACTGCCGTGTGACAAAAGCAACATAAAAGGTGTGCGTTTTACCCCTGTGATGTTCAAGTCCTTGAGGTCTGAGTAACTGGCCACTGTAGAGAATGGACCCAAGTTGACCTCCAGCCATTCGGCCTCGCTGTGAACGTTCTGTCTGCAAACTGTTTTTAAAGAAAGGTTTGCAGGAAAAACGGCCGGCATCAGTGCCCCATTGTGAAACAGACATACAGCTGTAGGGTGCCGCAGGGGCAAACAAAACTTGCAAAGGCAGCATGCTATTGCTGCAAAAGTGGAATACTGCAACAACAACTTCTACAACAAGTCTACCTGGCCTCATGAATTCGGGGGCAAATTTCTTCAGGTGCTCCACCAGAACATTCATCATCTCCAGCTTCCTGACGGTTGCCATTTTGGAGAACACCATGCCCAGTCCTTTAACGCTGCAACAGAAAGGCACAGATGGTGTTGAGGCTCAATCGATGACAGGGCTCTACAACTTTCCAAATTCAAACCTTTTGTCCTAGAATGCTTCTGCCTGCGGCACTGAAAAAACAGACAGAGGGGCACTCACATCACATGGTAGTTGGTGCAGTTTGTTTGGGCTGTGACTGTGACTAGCATTTCTGCAGTGAAGCTGGAAAGGATCGGGATGAGCTTCTCGGTGAACCATACATCCCAGTCAGCGGCATCAAATTCCTGGAACTCAACTCGGATGACTGCAAATGTCCGATTCATCATCAGGTCTCTCACATCAGGGAGGATATGAGGAATCTGTACAGACACAACCCCGGGAGTGTTAAAGGCACTGCAAGCGAGCAATGTGTTTCGGTCTCATCTACACGGCTTCCACCAAGCCAGGCATCTGAACAGATTGACTTGCCTCAGGAGCTGCGGCCAGTTCCGTCAGAAACTCATCCACGTTCTGGAAAGCGAAGCCCTCCACCAGGCGGTGGAACACAGCGATGATCTGATCCGTGTTGTTCAGCGCTCCAGAGCTCAATGTCAGCTCAGCTGCTTGGGCGGGAGTCAGCAGGTCCAACGATCCAAACTGAAGCACAACATGGAGAAACTACGTTATCGCCAATGAGGCAAAACAGACATCTTGGGTAATTCAATGGTTACTCACACTGGTGAAATTTTCATTCAACATCTGCAGAACCTCCAAGGTGGCATACTTGGAGAATTCTCCAAAGTTCTTATCAAGCCAATCAGAACTATTTAAAGTTTTGGAAAGACAAGCACGATCTAGATTGCACAAAAATCCAAAGAAATTAGTCATAACACTGAATTGTGTTTTATTTAAAGTATGTTTGTAAATTATCAAGGCTTTAAAATTTATCATATATAATGAATGAAAAGAAACAGAATTTAATTGCTTGCAAAGATCAGCCATTTACTGAGCTTTTAAATGAAAAATTCATTTTAGGTTTTAAAATGATCATATTCCCAAAGCTCAATAAATATATGAAAACTGCAAACAATTCAATTCTGTTTCTTTTCATGTCATTTAATTTCTAAAGATGGCACTACAGAATGAATAGGAGAAATAAAGAAAAACCTGACAGTGCACCTGACAGTTCTTTGGAGAGGAACGGCTGAATAAAGTTGGTATAAATGGAGGCTTTCAATGTTACATTAACCAGATCTGCTTGTTGACTTAGAGTTTTGACACTATTAAAGCATTAAAATAAAAAGGATAAAAGATCAATCACATTTTTATTGCTCTGCAATAACAGTACATCTAAATGTTTTCTCATACATTGCCTGGTAGGTGACACATGAAAAGTTGATCTTGCTCATATTAGATAAGAACTCTGTAGTGATGTATGGGAGGACTGGGATCAGTCTGACACACAACCATGAATGAACAAACTCCACATTCTGTGCATTGTCCACCGTCAATGTGTGCAAAGCTCCAAAACTGTCTGCAATATCCTCTATTGAAGCAGCTCCCTGAAACAGTAATAAGCCACATCATTCACAATGATTTGAATGCTAATTAAATAACTGATTAAAGAGAAAAGTGATGAAGCATGGAGGCTGCAAAAACAGATATGAATTGCATCCCCACATGTAGTTCGCAGTGATGACTGGCTCTAAATCTGACAAATAAATTTTAAAAATTTTAGGTTTCATTAGACAATTTAGGTCATTGCAAGCACACTTTCAAAAAATATAATGTACTAAAATTTACAAAACACAAATAAAAATTAAAAAGCAAAGCAGATAGACACAGATAGACACAATCAGCAGATTTTGTTTTTCAGCAGAAGATAAGAAGTCTTAAATATGGTTTTCTTACAAGGTGAACTATGACATTTAGTGTTGATGTAATGATCTTTCCAAGTTCATTTTGGAGCATTTGAAGTTTCTCTAGAGGGAAACTAGCACTGTTGGTTGATACACATTGTAGCTGGTGTGTAGTGTTATCCACTGCATTTAGAATCTAGGTATGAAAACACAAAATTGAAGTACCATAATTGAAAAAGACTGCAGTTTTCAAAAAAGAAAGCCTAGTTCTGGTTAATTGTACAAAGGCATGTTTAAGGTCTTTTCCTAAAATCAATATTTCTCTTCTCGCTTCTGTGTACATACTATGTGTATATACTGTATATGGTAACATCATCAAGTTCACCACTTGTGAATTACACAAGCCAAATTATTGTGTATGACCACCATCTTCCTTAGGTACCTTAACAGTAAAATCATAAGTCTCTGCATAAAAACACATCTAAAAAAATTTAGGTAAGAAAGTAAAATTACATTCTTTTTTCAGCTTTGTTTGTGATCATGGAGGTGATGTTATATGACAGAAAATTATAAAAATCTGTGGGAAATCTCCAGATTTTTAGCTTTTCATTTAATAAGCACAAACATCATAAATTCTTGTATGAATGGAATTATTAAGCATTATTCAATAACAATTACAAAACCCCATTTACAAAACACATTAACATTTATTCATTTTAGAAAGCATTTAATATTTTGTCCATAAAGCCAATATAAAACATAGTCTACACATGTCTAGTATGTTTACAGGTACAAGGTAGAGTTGAAACTAGGGTAAATGAACATAGGACTTTTTAATAAACAAATTTGCAACTAAATAGTAAATTTCCATTTTATACTGTTACATTTGTATACTGAGTAAAAAATGTCGATACTAATACTGAATCCATACTATGGCAAAAATCTAAAACAACTGGAAAAGTAATTTCGAACACATGGAACATAAAATGTTGTTTTATTTATTAAAAACCTCACTTGACCAGAATGTTACCGCCCTACTTTTTTTACATTTATTTAAAATGTTCCAAAAAAGTTTGGTTTATTACAATATATTCTCACAACTGGCAAGCTCCACATTTGACTTGTATTTGAATCCACGAGCATCATGTACGTTGATGTTGTCAGTCATTCGCTACCTGTCGCTTTTCAAACTTTTTAACCAGGTCAGGATGTCTGTCGGCGAGGCTCCCTCTTGGTGTGCGTAACTTTAAAGTTTAAGACGGGTGCTTGTCTTAATAATCGGCTGTGTACGCTGAATAATAACGCGTCGCGCGTTTGTGTTGTTGACAAGACGCACTAGCGTTTAAATTTGCCGCCAGTTTGATGAGTGTGACTGAGAGCAATGCGCACACACAATGCGCAAAAGTAATACTTACTAAATGATACATTTCACCGTTTAAAAGCAAGTAATCGCAATACTTTTCTAATATCAATACATCGTGCAACACTACGTACTGACCAGGTATGGTTACCCATACTCAGAATTTATTCTCTGCATTTGACCCATTTAGTAATGAACACATCTTTTTGAGGAAATAGTGGTGAAATGTAGTGACGTTACAGATGACATTGAAATCCAGAAACCAAAAAGCAACACAATTCAAATTGAAACACTAAGTGAGAACTTAATTTGTTTTGCCAAATGTGCATCCCAAAATGCACACGTATGCACCTATTGTACACATCATTTTGTAGTATAAACAGTAAGTAATGTGTTCACATTGAAAACTAACAAATTAGAAAGGCACTTCAAGTACCCTCATGATGGACTTGTTTAAGTGAATAAATGAAGTGTATAAAAAAAATCACACTAAGACGCAGTTACTATGTTTTGCCATTGTAGGGCACTATGTTCACGTTTACACTGCCACCATCCACAGCTACAAACCCACGTGCTACAGACTTCACGTGCGAGCAGACGATTACGCTTCTATCCGAGGTCATGTTGGGGGAAACAGGCAACATTGACATCAGAAGCACAATGTACAAATTCATTTTCATAATAACCCGCATTGTGTCGTGCGTTTGATGTCATTTGGCCTCTTCTGCGAAACCGCTTACACTTCCAGGTAGTGAGAAAACGTTCGGTGCTGACGCCAAGTTATTGTTATGTATGGCACCAAAGCACAGAGAGAGGGTTACGAAAGCAGTAGTAACGGTATGGTTCAATCATCTGTATTATTATTAATTAAATTAAAAACCAAAATACCACGTGGATACCGAAAGTGCTTCTCAATACTCAAACGGACTCCTCGCTCCTCCGTCCCCCAGCCTGTGAGCCGGAAACCAACTCGACTATCTTGAAGGAAGGAAGCTTCTGGATGGGTCCAGAGAGAGGACTCAGGTGTGTCCTACGAGTAGGTATCCCTTTCTCCCTCTTCAAGCAGATTCTTTGCTATCGATTAAGTTTATGTAACGTTGATTTGTTGTGAATTAGGGTTGTTCATTTGAGCCAGGTTTTTTTTATTTGCATTGCCAATCTTAGACGTCTGTTTTAGCCTTCGCAGCTTTCATTTCACAGATTTGGCTTGCGTAACGCATTCTTAAAAACATGAAACTTTTTATATTACGTATGAAATTATTTTAATATTTTCTAATTATAACACTAAATGTGGAAAAATATTCCTTATTTTCTAGAGGAACTTTGTGTAATGGTTTACGTCAGGACAATCATCCACAACCTCAGATGTGGACAGTCCTCAAGAGGACTCAATATAAAATTTAAGATTTAAGAACAAAAGTTTTATGGAAATATGGTTTTGCTAGAAACTTAATCTATACAGATAAATGCGGGTTTCACTTACAAACAATTATTTAAACGCTATTAATAAGCACAGTCGTGTATTTATTTATGTTACAGATGTAACAGAGTTATACATATTGTGTCTCCAGTTGCTAATAGTGATTTAAATAAGCACACAGAAAAATTATTGGATGTGAAAGGGTTGACAGAGTTTCCTATCGGCTGCCTGGCTGGTTCTCTGTGCTGCGTGCGCCACCTGTTGCGTCAGTCAGTTCGTATGTGTAAAGCCAGCGGTGGGTTGTGTGACGGGTAGCTCCGTAATTATGTCTGTTATTGTTTATGAAATGTGTGCTATATCACGAGCAACAGCATATATTTGATGTTAAGACATCAAATATGTGCTAGACATTGGCAACAGTTGAGTGTGAAAAATGTGTGTTTTATTTTAGCGCGTGCCAGAAGCACGAGGAGTGTCGACTGTGCTGGAGTTATCAGCTCGCGCTGTTACGCTGTTTTCTCCGGCTGGGAAACGAAGTCTGGAATCACGAGCTTTAGTAGCGCACAACCCAACGCAGAGAGCATGAGAGACCAGTTACACAGACACCCAAATGATCACACAGCACTACTGTAAAACTTTGCGCATCTGATGGAAACATACTTGAGTTACTTTTAGAGGTGACGCTCTTGCAGTGTATCAGCTGCAAAGAGAGCGTGTCATTCCCTTTAACGAGGTCTGCACCCTAAATAGTGTACTTACTGCCACCTACTATTAACCCTATACCAAGTTGTTTCTAATGTGTTCTAGTGTATATTAGTGCTCAAGCTGTCGGTCAGTCGTGGATTTCTAAACTCGCGGATGAAACGGTTAAACAACATGAAATAGTAGAAAATGTGTGTAATTCAGTGTCTTAGTTGATATAACTTTTGGCAAGCTCTGATTTTTGATGCCAGAAATGCTGCTATTGGATCGTGATGTGCTTATTTCATTCATAAAGATTACAGTCATTCAAAAACACTCACTGGCTACTGATTTTAGAGGTTTATATAAAATACTGTGCTATCCCTCTGGCTCACCTGTTGTCGAGCTAACAGGAGTGACTGTGTCTGCCGAATATAATATTTTTGAAATATCATTCGGCAGACTTCGTTATTCATTTTGAAGCCATTATCAGTACCTTACAGATAATAACCCCGGTCACAGTAGACTTGCTTTTTCAGCATGCAAAAAATTTGGAGACCTGCAAATACTGGCAGCAATCAGATATGTATTGCATACACCAAAGCATTGTTTTAATTTACACATCATTCCAGTGTGTTTGCACTGTTATTGTTGTTGTAGCTGTATTGTACAAAATGGGATGTGTGATACTGCTATAATCCATCTATGACAATCACATATATACAGTTGTGTGAGAAAGTGTTTGACCCCTTCCTGATTTTTTTTTTTTGCATGTTTGTCACACTTTAATGTTTCAGATCATCAAACAAATGTAAGTATTAATCAAAGATAACACAGGTAAACACAATGTGCAGTTTTTAAATTAAGGTTTTTATTATGAAGGGAAAACAAACTCTAAACCCACATGGCCCTGTGTGAAAAAGTGCTTGCCCCCTAAACCTAATAACTGGTTGGGCCACCCTTAGCAGCAACAACTGCAATCAAGCGTTTGCGATAACTTGCAATGAGTCTGTTACAGCGCTGTGGAGGAATTTTGGCCCACTCATCTTTGCAGAATTGTTGTAATTCAGCCACATTGGAGGGTTTTCGAGCATGAACTGCCTTTTTAAGGTCATGCCACAGCATCTCAATAGGATTCAAGTCAGGACTTTAACTAGGCCACTCCAAAGTCTTCATTTTGTTTTTCTTCAGCAATTCAGAGGTGGACTTGCTGGTGTGTTTTGGATCATTGTCCTGCTGCAGAACCCAAGTTCGCTTCAGCTTGAGGTCACGAACAGATGGCCAGACATTGTCCTTAAGAATTTTTTGAAAGACAGCAGAATTCATGTTTCCATTTATCACAGAAAGTCTTCCAGGTCCTGAAGCAGCAAAA
Organism: Chromobotia macracanthus; assembly: GCA_036877525.1. NCBI lineage: Eukaryota > Metazoa > Chordata > Actinopteri > Cypriniformes > Botiidae > Chromobotia > Chromobotia macracanthus. The sequence goes on from JAZGTH010000019.1 coordinate 8,848,228, forward strand.
GAGCCCCAGACCATCACACTACCACCACCATATTTTACTGTTGGTATGATTTTTACTGTTGGTACTGTTGGTTCTTTTTCTGAAATAATTTTACGCCAGATATAATGGGACACACACCTTCCAAAATGTTTAACTTTTGTCTCGTCAGTCCACAGAGTATTTACCCAAAAGTCTTGGGGATCATCAAGATGTTTTCTGGCAAACTGAGATGAGCCTTTGTTTTTTTGCTCGGCAGCGGTTTTCGTCTTGGAACTCTGCCATTCAGGCCATTTTTGCCCAGTCTCTTTCTTATGGAGTCATGAACACTGACCTTAACTGAGGCAAGTGAGGCCTGCAGTTCTTTGGATGTTGTTGTGGGGTCTTTTGTGACCTCTTGGATAAGTCGTCGCTGTGCTCTTGGGGTAATTTTGGCCACTCCTGGAAAGTAGATAATGTGCATAATGTGGATAATGGCTCTCACTGTGGTTCGCTGGAGTCCCAAAGCTTTAGAAATGGCTTTATAACCTTTTCCAGACTGATAGATCTCAGTTACTTACTTTCTCATTTGTTCTTGATTTTCTTTGGATCTCAACATGATAGCTTGCATGGAAAGCACTTTTTCACACAGGACCATTTGGGTTTGGATTTTGTTTTTCCTTCATAATAAAAACCTTCATTTAAAAACTGCATGTTGTGTTTACTTGTGGAATCTTTGATTAATATTTAAATTTGTTTAATGATCTGAAACATTAAAGTGTGACAAACATGCAAAAAAAAAAATCAGGAAGGGGGCCAACACTTTTCACACCACTGTATATATATGTGACATATATGTGACATATAGATCTTGTAATGGTCACACGTGATGTAAATTTGCAGGTCAGAATTCGCAGAACTTGAACTTTGGAATACTCTGAAACACAAAATATTTTGCATGAGCTTGCATTTCCGGTCTGCTGCATTTGCATGAGTATGAATGGAAGTCAATGGAGCATAAAGTGTAGTGTGACTGGGGCCTAATGTAATCAGGTTCGGGCACATCCCTAGTGTGAATGCTCTAAACTGGCTTAAGGAGGTGGAACTAAGACGCAAGGAATGGTAGCAAAGATGCACAAATAAGAATTGAGGAGCAACCCTGTCTATTTACCATTGACTCACTGATGACAACAATGACATGCGTTTCATGTTTATTCTGTCACCTTTAGTTTCACTGATACTAACCAATTTGTGTTTTTATAACAGTAAAAATGTAATCTTCATATGTTCATGTAGTCTTATTTTAAATTTAAGGCTGTGTCCTAGTAAGGCTGCATATTGGCTGCCATGTCATCAAGCACCATTGAAAGACATTCAGTTTGAGGGATGCTTTGAAGTGTATCCTTCACAGCCTCAAATCAATCGTAATCTTTTGCACACTAATTTCATTAAGAAATATTACGAAGACAAAATGTTTTCAGAAATCGAGGCAGTTATGTTTGCAAACATTTTAGACTAATTTAAGAGTTTAATGTTGAGGAGAACTCTATCTTATAGCTTGTAAGCCTTAGAAGGACTGGTCTAGGAAGGACACAGCCTTCAATTTAAGAAGGACCCTTCAACTGCTTCCTTAACTGCAAGTGACAAATCTCGCTGATTGGTCTGTGCAACATAAAGTGGAACACACCTGCTCAATATAAGCAAACCACAGGGACAGATGGTGATATGCATCTTTCACTTTAGTCTGTAACCCGCCACGAAACAGAATGATAAAAAGAAATAAGAACCCCTGCCATGTTCTTAATGCGTGTTCATTAACACAGATAGCAATTTATTTTTTTGATTCGAATATATAGCTCACATGAGCCTTGCTTATGAAATACCAAGTGAGTTTAAATGAAATGATTTTCACCACCAGACAACGAGTGTATAAGATGTTGAACACAGATGAGTGTAATGTATTGCTGTTTACTCAACCAAACTAATGGTAAAAAATACATCAGTATATTACAACATTGCAATATAACCCAGAGTTAAGTGTCTTGCACTATTTATGTTTTGCACTGCTTTATTTGTATGTGAAAATACTCAGGATTATAAATATTTGGTAGAAATATTTGTCATCCCCATAAAGTTGTCCCCAACATGTATTGAAATTAACTTGAAAGAGTAAGTGAGATCACTCACCAGTGAAGTGAAATTGTTTAGATTGTTTGGATTGCAGTTGTCAGGTCCGTTTGTAGTTGTTCTGTAATAGCAATAACACAGTGAGTGAAGGGAAATGTAAACCATATATTACTATATATTGTAAAGCATGTAATAGTAATACTCACGCATTAGTCAGACTGCATGATCCTGTTTATGGGAAAGTCGTAGATGTGTATTTATTAGCAAGTGTTTACTTAGCATATCATTTAAATAGCTCTGGATTCTGTCCATAACCCAATATTGCTTTAACTCGACCCATGCATATGACAAATGTGTAAAATTTACATTAAAAAAGAAAATGTTACAAGTTATGATGTATTAATCTCACCATTTGCATGTGTTGCATTGCACTGAAAATACAAAGCAGATCAAATAAATAAAATTTTACTGGTATTAAATAGTACACTGAAAGTCTTGTTTAAACAAGGATTTCTAATAATAGTATTAACTTCGCTTTGATGTTACAAACACAAACATAAGTCTTACCTGTGCGTTGCCCAAAGACACAGATTTTGCTGTTGAGAGGAATATGTATGAGAATCTGTATTGAGCTTGGTTTTACATATTTACAATATTCCATTAATGTTCTCTTCTGAAATGCTTGACTGCAGCTTAAGGATGGCATTATATTCAGTTGTTTGCTATGAAAACCAATGTGTTTTTAGGTCCTCACTAATACTACTTTTGAGGTCTGTGTGTGTGGGTGCAGTTGCATGTTTGTGCGCTTGTGTAACTCACTCGTCCAGAAATTAGTCAGAGCTGTGGGTTGTGTATTGAACATAGCTGTTGCTGCATCAGTTCTGGCAGATACAGTTGATGTTGTTAGTCCTTTAGCCATAGATGCTGTGTTTATCGTATTTACAGATGTTGTGATGTTCTTTTTAATTGTGGGTGTAGTCAGGACAGTAGTTGCTGGTGATTGATTTGTTGTAAAAATTGTGGTTGACACTTCTGTTTTTAAGTGTCACAGAAGTTGTTGATACTTCAGGTGCTGGTGTTGTGATGATATTTGTTGTTGCTACAGGAATAGAGGTTGTTTGTTGTATAGTTTATATTGATGTTGTTTTAGGGATAGTGGTTGTTTGTATTTTAGTTGTTGTACCCAGAGTGATTGTGGGTTGTACTGTTGGAATAGGACTAGTTGTTTCTGCTGTTAACATTGGTGATGCATGTGGAACAGACACAGAAGTTGTTTGTTCTGCAGGTGTTCTAAGGGTTAGGGATATAGTTGTTGATTTAACAGGTTCTGCAGGGACAATACTTATTGGCACTACAGGTGTTTTTTGGAATGTAGTTTGTTCTTCAGTTGTTGCATTGACAGTTGCTTCTGTGGGTGCAGCTGTTGTTGCTGGTGCAACAAGGGCTGTAGGTTTGGTATTTGCTTGTTTTACAGAGAAATTGGAAATGGCAGCTAATGATGCTGTATGTGTTATGGTGGGAGCAGTTATTTTTGCACTTGTTAATGTGGAGAAAATAGCAGTTTCTAAAACAGATGTCAGTAAACGTGTTTGTTGTTTTGCTGTTGTGGAAGAAACAGTTGTATTCTGTATTGCTATAGGTGTTGCATGTGTTGCATTAGATATGTTAGAAGTTATTTCTATGAATGCTGTTGATACAGTCTGAGGTGCTGCAGGTGTCAGTATTAATGTAGGTGTTGTAAGATGAACAGTTGTTGTTGGAGATGCATTACCAGTTGCAATTGTGCATGCTCCAGGTGTAGTACACACTTTATTTGTTGTAGTTTCAGATGTTGCAGAGAATATCATTGTTGATTGTGCAGATGTTTCTGTGATAGCAGGTGTTAAATGAGTGGTAGTATGTGCTGTCTCTTGTGTTGCACCAGCAGTGGTTAGTGTTAGAGGTATGGTTGGCACATTTGTTGCTACAGGTGTGGTAGGCACAAAGTAAAATAAAGGTAATTATTGGTCTTGAAAATGTAGCAGGAAATGTTGTTGTTGCTTTTTTATGTAGTGTATTGGCCGTAATGGTAGATGCTTCAGGCAATTTAGGCACATCAGTCGTTGTAGAGCTAGTGTGTTTTTGTTCAGCAATTTTCGAAAAGAATAAAAGTGTCAATTCGTCTGGTTTTGTGGATGCAGTAGTTGTTTGTACCACATGTTTTGCACTGGCAGTAGTTTGTAGCGATTCAGTTGTTAAAAGATGAGCAGTAGTTGTTGTTTGAGGTGTAGATGTTTCTGTGGTTGCAGGTGTTAAATGAGTAGAAGTATGTAATTCTTCTTGTGTTGCACTAACAGTAGTTGATGCTTTTTCAGGTGGTGTACTAGCAGTAACTGTAGATGTTTCAGATGGTTTAGGAACATCAGTTGTTGTAGAGGTAGTAGTTTCTTGTTCAGCAGTTTTCGAAAACGATAAAGGGGTCAATTCATCTGGTTTTGTGGACACAGTAGTTATTTGTACCACATGTTTTGCACTGCCAGAAGTTTCAAGTGATTCAGTGATTCAGATGTTGAAAGATGAGCAGTAGTAGTTGTTTGAGGTGTAGATGTTTCTGTGGTAGCAGGTGTTAGTGTTGCAGTTGTTAAATGAGTAGTAGTATGTGGTTCTTCTGGTATTTCACCAACAGTTGTTGAAACTACTGGTATGGTAGGTACAGTAGTTAATGCTTTTTCAGGTAACACACTAGCTGTAGTTGTAGATGCTTCAGTTGTTTTAGGCACCGCATTGGTGGTTGTTCTTTCAGTTGTTGTGAAGTCAGTAGGTTTTTGTTTAGCAGTTATTTGCTCAGCAGATGCTTCAGTTATAGCAATTGCTGGTGTTGCAAGTGCTGTATAGGCAGTGGTCTTTGGTTCTTCTTGTGTTGCACTAACAGTAGCTGTTTTAGATGATGTGGGAATGGGAGCAGTGAGTTTTTCTCCAATTGCTGTAGGCACCATAGTTTTTTGTACTGAAGTTCCTAAAGGTAATGATGTGTATTCACCTGATGTTTTGGGCACAGTTGTTTGTGCTACAAGTTCTGTATTGGCAGGGGTTGTTAGCTTGAAAGGTGTAGTAGAGACAGTAGTTTCTTTCTACTGGTTGTGCAGTTGTTATGGTTGTTGGTGTTGCAGGCGTTATATCAGTAGATGTATGTGATCCTTCCTGTGTACCAACAGTGGCTGCTTCAGCCATTGCTGTGACAGTTTTTGGAAAGAGTAATGTTAATTGTTCTTCTGGTTTTGTGGACACTCTGTCTAACCCTACAGGTTTTGTCCTCAAGTGTTGTTGGTACTAAAAGCACTAAAAGCTCTTTTTCTTTTTTTTGTTTTTTTGAACACTTTATATTGTATTTATTTTTATATTGTATATATTTATCTTTATATTGTATATATTTATATTGTATTATATTTAGCTGTAACTTTCTTATTTTCGCACTGAACAGTTATGTCATTGCCAAAGGGGAAACGGATATGTGTTTACACACATGGACAAAATTGATGGTACCCTACCATTAAAGAAAGGAAAAACCCACAGTGGTCACTGAAATAACTTGAAACTGACAAAAGTAATGATTAATGAAATTTTACTGGAAATAAACTAATGAGAATCAGACATTGCTCTCGAATTGTGGTCCAGCAGAAGCATCAAAAAACAAATTAATGAAACTGTCCTGGACAAAATTGATGGTACCCTTAACTTTTTGGTCACAACCTTTTGAGGCAATCAAGCGATTTATGTAACTCTCAGTGAGACTTCTGCACCTGTTGACAGGTATTTTGGACAACTCCTCGTGCGCAAACTGCTCCAGCTGTCTCAGGTTTGAAGGGTGCCTTCTCCAGACTGCATGTTTCAGCTCTTTCCACAAATGTTCGGATTCAGATTAGGGCTCATAGAAGCGCCACATCAGAACAGTCTGATGTTTTGTTCTTAGCCATTCTTGGGTGTTTTTAGCTGTGTGTTTTGGGTCATTATCCTTTTGGAGGACCCATGATTTGAGACTGAGACCAAGCTTTCTGACACTGGGCAGAACATTTCGTTCCAGAATGCTTTGATAATGCTGAAATGTCTTGATTTGATTGTACCCTGCACAGATTCAAGACACCCTGTGCCAGATGCAGGAAAGCAGCCCCAGAACATAACCGAGCCTACTCCATGTTTTACAGTAGGTACAGCATTCTTTTCTTTGTATGCTTCATTTTTCGTTTGTAAACATAGAGCTGATGTGACTTGTGAAAAAGCTCCAGTTTTGTTTCATCAGTCCAAAGGACATTCTCCCAGAAGCTTGTCAATATGCATTTTGGCAAATTCCAAATTTTGAAGTTCACCTCAATTTTGAAGTTCACCTCTAATCTCTTAGGAAGTTATTCTGGGCTCTTTAGTTACCATTCGTATAATATGTCTCTTTGATTTGTCATCAATTTTCCTCTTGCGACCACATCCAGGGAGGTTGGCTTCAGTCCCATGGACCTTAAACTTCTGAATGACATGTGCAACTGTAGTCACAGGAACATCAGTCTGCTTGGAGATGGTCTTATAGCCTTTACCATTTAGAAGCTTGTCTATAATTGTCATTCTAATCTCCTAAAACAACCCTCTCCTTGGCTTTCTTTTTCTCCTTGTTCAGTGTGGTACACACCATGATACCAAACCACACAGTGACAACTTTTCACCCTTTAAATAGGCAGACTGACTGATTACAAGTTTGCCTGTGATGATAATTAGAGGACACACTTTAGTGTAAAATGTGCCTAGTGAATTTATTATTAGTCTCTAGGGGTACCATCATTTTTGTCCAGGCCAGTTTCATTAGTTTTATGCTTCTGTTGAACCACAATTCAAAAGCAATGTCTGATTCTCATTAGTTTATTTTAAGTACAATTTCATTTATCATTACTTTTGTCAGTTTAAAGTTATTTCAGTGACCACTGTGGGTTTTTCTTTCTTTAATGGAAGGGTACCATCAATTTTGTCCACGTGTGTACAAGCAGGTCAGGTGTCCACACATCAGAAGTGTCTCATTTAAAAAAAACATTTGGAAGTGACTCATGCATTAGATCTTGTGCAGTTTTTTTTCAAAGCAACACAAAATCCGGAATGAAGGAAAGAGTACACAGACCAAACAGACTACAATGCTAGTTGTATGTGTCATAATAAAGCAAAACAATCAAATGTCTGCAGGAGCAAGAAATCAAAGGTGAAGTAGTGCAGAATTTCGGGAGAAACCAGGCCGGACAAGAGTTCTCCTCTGGTTGCATGCAATAAACATAGATGCTAGTTAAGTGCTTTAAATGTATTAGTTTGAGGAAATATATTGAACATAAAATGTATTAATCTGATAGCTAGTAGCATTTCATGTTGTCTGCTGTGGCGTGTCTTTTGTTGTTACAATGCTTCCTACACTCACTCGAGTTGCAACTTATGACATTTTTGTGTGATAATGTGTGGTAATGATCCATCCAGACCAGAACAGGGGCTGTCAGCCTTGTGTTCTTGGGACACTGCAAGACCATCAGAGATCTGGTTGGTGGATGCTATGGCTGTGGTCATCATTTGGTTGGAGATTTATGCATGCATTGATAGAGAATATGAGTGTATCCAGCGTATGTTCATCTTTCAGAAAGGATGAGGCCGCACCAGAGTAGCGCTGCACAGAGACTGTAAAGTTCTGCAGTGTTTGCCGTGGCCTGATTGATTGGCATCCATGTGGTACTCCCTCTGACTGTCAGTGTATCCATCATCCAGGACATCATCTTGTCCAAGCTTATTAACATGCTGATAATAATACAGCTGATGTTTCTTTAACTTAGTTATTGGTAACTGGATTATTAATAGGGACATGATGTTTGATGGAAATTCATCTACCTTATTGTCCAGTGATGTAAAGTAAATAAAAGCAAGAATGGTGTCACAATCTGAACACATACATTCTTGCCTGTGCATGACACCTAAACTGTTTGGCTTGTTCATTTTATGTTTTATTTTTAGTTTGATATAATGATATCTCTTTGATTTATTATCCTGTTCATTTTTGAATAAATGTCTTTGGTAATAATTTGTTTACCGATCCAGAGGGCCGTCAACAAAAATGGTGTGTGTATGTCTGTACAGGTTTAGCTGTTTTTGGGAGGACCAATTATTTGAAAAATGTTCTCATATATATGTGTGTGTGTGTGTGTGTGTGTGTGTGTGCGTGTGTGTGTGTGAAAAGTGCACGATAAGTTTTTTTTTTATTTTAAGTTCTTGCTGTTTGATAGGCTCATAAATAAACCAAATTATGTTCAGGTAAATGTAAATGTGAAGAGGTCTGTGTAAGGCAAGAAACAGTAAATTGCATTATATTGTTAGTATATGATGTATCCTAGTATGACAGTCTTTGCATCCTCACTGATACAGCTTTATAAAGCTTTATCTTTGTGTGTGTGTCTCAGACAGCAGACCACAGTGTCAGCGTATGTTTGTGTGTGTCACAGATACAGAGGGCAGACAGACGTGTGTGTGCGTGCGTGCGTGTGTGCGTGCGTGCGTGTGTGCGTGTGTGTGTGTGTGCGTGTGTGTGTGCGCGTGTGTGCGCGTGCATCTCACCGATACAGAGGGCAGACAGCAGTATCAGTCTGCTGGTCAAGATGTTTTGTCTCATGATGTTCCTAATTTAGTTTAAAGCTCATCGTTCACTAATGCTGCAAGAAACCACACACAGAAACTCAAACATCAGTTCATGATAAAGATATTCACCTATTTACAAATACTTATATGTATGTACTTATATACACAAGTATACAAGTAGAAGAATAATGTATTTTTATAAGCAATAATCAAGTTTCTCAATGTCCTAATATCATCATGCAACTTTGAGTGGAAACATTTTCCTCATTATACCCACAGCCACTCATGCCTTTTCCTTACATCAATAAAGAATCAATAAAGAATTAAATCAATTCATTTATATTTAAATTGGATTAATAAAAAAAGGTTTTTAATTTAAAATTGTCCCAAAATTGTCCTAGCTCTAACCTCAGCCAAGGCAATATAAAAAAGGTAACCTTAAGTAATTTTGTGTCACAGTTGTTTCCATTAGTGTTTTGAATTTATGTATATAATATGCAAACTACATGACAAATGTTTAATGCTGCTGTGAAATCTGTTCTGACACACCAAATTCCATCCAAAACTTTAATTCTGTTATAATTACTGAGTCTGCATATTTCACATACATCACACGTGACTCATTACTGTCCTGTGTACTTTATAAAGTGACACAAAATTCTGAGAGCACTAGTAAAAGTTCTTCTAAATTTGACACCATTTCAAATGAAGTTGATTTGAAAAATGAATATAAATTTTGGACTGTCTTAGTATTTGGTTTGCGTTAATGAAGACAAACCCTGACGATCCCTGTTCTCCAGCCGGATTTGAGAATGATCCAAAGAAGCAAGGAAATCAAATATACTTAATTGTGCTTATAATTTGATTAGTAACTTAGAAATATAACAGCATCTAAAAATAATTAAATTCAATTATATATATATATATATATATATATATATATATATAGAGAGAGAGAGAGAGAGAGAGAGAGAGAGAGAGAGAGAGAGAGAGAGAGAGAGATTTTAACAGTGTTACATTGCTTCAAAGCAGCTTTACATATAATGAAAAATGAAACACAGAAAAATGTCAAGCATGTTCAACACAGAATACATGATGCTATTGCAAATAATGTGTGAGACGTATATTAATAAAACTAAATAAGTAAATTAACTAATAAAGATGCATATTTTCCAGCCATTACATTTTAGTAATGCTGCTTTAAAACTGTGTAGCGTATTATGATTTTTTTTTAATCAATTTTTTTTTACTAAATATTTGAGACATTTTTAGATTTTTCTGTGGTCTCATATTTGGACCCCGCAGTTGGCCAGACCCTAACCCTACGTAACAGGTTAATTAAATGCAAAGCAATGAATTTTATAATTTTTAATAATAATTTATAATTTTATTAAACTTTGAATAGCCAGGGGACTGTGCAGTACAGCTATATGTTCTTCACATAAAGGTGAACCGAACATGGAACATTAAAATTCTTTTGCACTAAACCTCAGAACAGATTTTAACTGCAAATCACTTCGCATGACAATATCAGCTAAATGAATTGTAACTATGAAACTCAAGGCAGAAAATTTAACATCAGTGTAGCGACTTGCCTGTTTCAGATTCCTTTCATACATTCAGTCATGACAGAATTTATTGCTTCAGATCTCATAACACTGATTGATTTATGTAGAAAACTAAAAAAAATAATGATTTATTTAGAATAAGTAATAAAATTCAGTCAGATTGTTAAATTTTATAGTCATTGTGCAAATCAGTGTGTAAAATCCTGCAGTGTTTTGCAGTAATGCTGCAGGAATTATCACTCGCACAGCATTATCTTATTTTCAAAATTCTAAAAAACATTTTAACTGACTAAATATCTAAATATTAGTCACATGTTTTATGACCCCACTCTGTATAAGTGTATATACTGTGTTCATGTATCTGAAAATATATGAAATGCTTTTTTTCTTGTGAAAAGTACAGCACCTGGATAAACAGTAAAAATAAAGCAGAAGAGCGAGTACTGAGTTTAAGATGAATGGATATGTTAATTTTGAGATTTTCTAAGGCAGAGAGGTTTGCTTACCTGTGTGACAGCTCAGGTGAGTAACGCTGAAATGAAAAAGAGAAAGTGTGTGTGTGTGAAAGATAGAGGTGTCACCAGCTCCTCCCAAATAAGCAGATGTCACCCCAAGACACAGAAACAATCTTACATTAGATTTATAACTTATATTTTAGTATTTTACAATAGCTGAACATTTAAAGAGTTTTGACAGATAACAATTGTTACAATTACAATTGGTAGTTTGTAGGCATGTGTGTGTGTGTGTGTGTACTTGTACTGTCTATCTTTGTGAGGACCAGTGTGACCAGTTAGAACATCAGAGTGAGGACAAAAAAGTAAAGACATTTTGGCGATCCTCACTTTTTGACACCCCTTTTAAAGGCTGTTTGAGAGTTAATACTTGATTTTAGGGGTAAATTCAGAATTGGGTTAAGATTAGGTTGACGGTTAGGCAGTTAGTTGTGAAGTTTGAGGTTAGGGTGTGTGTGTGACTTGAAAAAAATTCAAACAGCTTATTGGACATTTAAGTCCATGTCGAAGTTACAAGTGAAAATATCAAAAGGGTTTGTGTGAAAGTTTGATTGAGGGGAGTCCACCGCAAGACCTTGTGATCACAAGAGTGTCAACGTGCATGTGGACAGGAATATTTTGGTTATATAAGATATTGTTTTAATTCTGGAAATTATCACTTGTTGAACTAAACATTAAGTTCATTTTTACTATTAGGTCTTGTCTGAATCTCATAAAAATAAGTTTTTACTGATAATCAAATACTACAATTTATATACAAACTCATAATACTGTTTATAATCACTGTGCAGCTTATTGTTGAGTGTGTTTGTGTTTGAGTGTATACTAGTAATTGAGTATGATATAATTTAATTTTTTAATATTTAATATAATTTAAGTTTATTTGATTGTAGTATATTTTTATTGGTGGTAAAATGGCATCACAGACATGTACGAACCTTAAAATGTCAGTTTATTCAAACTCTTCATTGTTATTGTACAGGTGCAATACTGTTTTTTGTTTTGTGTTGTGTAAATTATAGCACAAAATTCCCCTGATAAAAGAACAAAATGTTCGTTTTAAGGTTAAACACATCAATCTGCCGCATTTTAAGATTTTTAAGAGAAATTTATGTGACTAGAGCTATGAAAAATGTTGTGCTGAAACAGTTTTGTGCCCTATATTATTTAATCATTGTTTTTTTTAGATATGAATGGTGATATACACAACACAGTGTAAATGAGATGCAAACACAGAGCACACATTTGGGCCATGAAATGAAGTAAAAGTGCTAATTAATTGATCTATTTTATTTATTATCTGCTGTTGTACACTAATAATGACAAAATTATGTTTGTAGTGGATAACTGCAGTGGATACAGCATATCGATTGAGCAGATATGGAGTTCAAATATGTTTCATTTACATATGAACTTTGTCTCAGGTGTTTCTCCTAAAAACACTTAAGAGAACTAAATTGTAAATGTACAATTGTTAAAATGCATTGTGTATGGAGTTGTAAGATGAATGTAGATTGTAGTTAAAATAATCTGGATTTGAGTGCATTTGATGAGTAACATTTAAGTAAAAATTTAAAACTTAAGTCAAATTGCAGACTTGTTTGCAGATCATTGAGATCTTTTCTAAAACTAATGGAGACATTTGTGAGATTTCTGGGTCTTTTTCTCAGAACATAAGAGATTTAAGAAAATGTTTCCATTTGCTGTCCATTTAATCTCATTGCTGTCTAGAAGAAAAGTTAGAGATATTAAACGGATCTCATCTGTGATTGCCGATGATCTGATCTCATCCTGTGGGATAGCACATTTCTTCTCAGCTCACCTTATTTGTTAAATGTCTTTACAGCATAACAGACTGTTTATGGCCTTTTATTTTAAGATGCACTATTTTGTGATTTTACTTCTTGTGATTTTAAGTCCTTTCGTTATTCACTTGTTGTTTTAAACCTGCTTGGACACTTCAGTAATTTTCTGGTAAATTGAAACTGTATTTAATAAGTAATTTAACTTGATCTTATGTGGCTTATTCATGAGAGAAGCAGCAAAATCCGCTGAAATTAATTTTGGATAACAGTTGACGTGGTTTTGTTACTCTCACAAAGCAATTAAAAATAGTGCATACATTGTACAAAACTCCAAGAACAATTTAATTATTTTTGATTTTCATTTGCTACTGTTGGTGGTTCAGAAATTGTATACTGCCACTTAAAGTGTTTGCTGGTATGATCTCTGAGCCCAATGAAACACATTCTAAACAACCTGTTGCTGTGGCAATTAAGTAGTTGATCTCTGTTTAAAGTTGAACTGAAAGTTCTTCTTGGAAGTAATAGTAATAATAAGATATAATAAATATAAGATGTGAGTCACCTGCCTGGAATTCACATGTGAAAACATTGCTGCAGTTGTGTGTGTGTGGGGGGGTTCTGGTTGGGTTTTGCAGGAATGTGGATTTTCAGGCCTTCATGCTTTTCCAGATGTTTGAGTGCTGAATCACACATGACAACTCAATTGCCAAACAATTGCCAAACAAAATGCAAAACGAATCACACCCAGGATTTTTGAACAGGCTCCAGGATGCTGGGCGTTGTCCTGTCTTTACCAGAAACAACTAACCCCCCTCATGCTGTCATTATGTCTGTGCTGAACCTGTTAGCTTCCTTATCAAATATAAACTACTGCTTATAAATCTCTTTAAGATACTTTAAGAGTGTTTGCTGGTTTGATCTCTGAGCCCAGTGAAACCATGATTCTCTAGGATGTAGAATGCCGTGATACTCTAGGATGTAGAATGCCGTGATACTCTACTGACTTGATGTACACAAACACAGATCACACTGTTAAAAGTCCACTCTCTTTCTGACAATTATTTATTTATCTATGTGTTGATTGTTCAGACAGATTCAAATTTTTAGGTACTGTTAGTTTTTGATATTAAAATATGTAAGGTTCAGGAAATAGCATTGCAATGTTATGTGCAATGTGGTATAAACTGGTTTGTGTGGTCAGTTTCATATTCTCACGCTGAGGGTTGGATTTAAATGTCAGTTGGTGGGAACAGAACAATCTGGCCGTTATGTGATCGGTGAAGCCATCGCCCTTCTTTAGCAGCTGTTGAATTTTGACAATTTTGAACGTCACTGTTGTTTTCAGCATCAAACAATGTGCCTGAGGATACAGCAGGACTGAGATGAGAATGTTTGTCCCATGAACAGTTTCCCTCCAGGCTAAAAAGTTTCTTTTACATCATTAAGGATTGATGTGCTGTGAATAAGTTTCTCGTTGTTGAAATGGTTCATATTTATTCTCCTTTGTACAAGACAGTATTGTCATTCACATCCATGACAACAAAAACAGAACATAAAACAAACACACTTCTGTTTTTTTATACTGCTGTACACAAACATTAACATTAAACTGCCTAAATTAAGTATTGCGTTACAGCTGCACGCTACGCATACTGTGAAAGGAGAACCCCAGCCTCAATGACACAATATTAGACAAAACCTTCTCAGCAGACACACACATCTCACATCAATACATGTTGGAAATATAAGTTTAAATAAGTTTGTTCATTACAAAATGAATGTTCATTTAGTTCTCTGATTAGGAGCCTTGTCTATTAAAACTGAGTACTTGTATTGTGAACATCCATAAACAACTATAATGATAACAATGACTGTAATTATAATATGAATTTTTGTTGAACTGGTTTGAATATAGGCTGATGAAGTCACGGTGTCTGTGCTGATCTGATCTCTGGTTCTGGCCTGGGGGTTTGGTCCAGCTTTACATAACTGGTCCTGCCAGTGTGTTCAGCAGCCTTGCATTTTATGCAGCTGCAGAACTGCGTGTTAGAGCAGTTAGTAGCCTCATGTCTGCCATTTATTTCCTTCTGAATTTAGAAAGCTATGAATCACAAAAACAGCTATGACCACTAAAAAAACATGCAACAGCTTTTTGTTCTTGCATGACTTCGTTCATTCATTTATTGGTTTTGTTTGAAGGTGACGCCCTTTGAAAAATGTTGTTCTTTAAAAGCCACGTTTTCAATATTTGAAATATGCATTCATGACATCAAGACTTGATTATTGCAATGCCTTAACAATGACTGTCCTGCAAGTTAGTACAACAACTCTAAAGCTGGTTCAAAATGCAGCAGCCAGAGTTCTTATGAGAACAAACAAGTATGACCATATTAGCCCTATTCTGTCAACACTGCATGGGCTGCAATTTCCATTCTTGGCCCTCAAACTCTGGAACAGACTTCCTAGTGTTGTCTGGGAGGCAGATACACTGTCACTTTAAAGACCCATCTCTTTAATCTAGCTGATACATAGTCCTATGGATTTATTACCCAAATTCCTTATTGTTTGGCTGCATTAACTAGGTAAACCGGAATCTGAGACACTTCCCTGAACCACCAGATTCTATTATCCGCACTCTCCAACCTGGGTATCTCTGGATCTGCACTCAACTGGTTCAGCTCATACTGTTCAGCTCATACAGCTCATCTGTCTCACCGACAGATCTTTCAAGGTTTCATGGAGAGACGTAGAGTCACTTGGATCATCCACTCTTACACCCACTCAGTCCGTTAGAAACCTTGGGGTGAGTTTGATGACCAGCTGAAATTCACTTCACGTTGCAACAATCTCTCAGTCATGCAGGTATGTGCTTTACAACATTAGGAAAATCAGACTCTTCCTGTCCGAGCACGCAACGCAGCTCCTAGTCCAAGCACTTGTAATATCAAGGCTGGACTACTGCAATGCCCTTCTGGCTGGTCTTCCAGCCAATGCAACCAAAACCCCTGCAAATGATCCAGAATGCTGCAGCACATCTGGTCTTCAATCAACCAAAAACAACCCATGTCACACCCATGGGTCGTAAGAGATTTAAATTTGATGCTGGCGGCTACAGGTAGCCAGTGGAGTGAGGTCAGGACTGACCACTCTTACGCTTGCCTTTAGGACAATAACCGGAACCTCTCCCTCCTACCTCAACTCACTCCTCCAGACATATGTTCCCTCCCGCCAGCTACGGTCAGCTAACGAGCGACGGCTGACCATTCCCCCACAACGAGGCATCAGATCAATCTGTAAAACTTTCACCTATTCCGTTCCTTTGTGATGGAATGAACTGCCAGCCTCCACCCGATCTGCTGAGACCATCACAACCTTCAAAAAACAACTCAAAACACACCTGTTTCGCAGACACCTGTCTGAACCCTAATGCTCTTCTATCCTATCCTTCTATCCTTACAAAAAAAAAATTCCCTGTCTCTAGTCCATCTTTCTCTCTAGTAACAGAATACAATGTCCGCTTGTAAATGTAGCTTTGTAGACTTGGCTCGTTGGTGTACAAGACAAAATATTCAATGCTCTCGTCCTTTGTAAGTCGCTTTGGATTAAAGCGTCTGCTAAATGACTAAATGTAAATGTAAAACAGATGTACTGGCTCTATACTAAGTCTGTCTGTCTTTCATTTTCCCAGGGTCCTGTAGTCAGCAGGAGCTGAACTTTATCCTCATGCCAATCTAAGAAGATTACAGCCATAACCTGAATCACCCAAAACTAGTGGGAATATGATGGACTTATTAAACTTCCTATTTTCTATTTACCTAATTCCAGCTCAGTTAGATTCTACATTTTTGTTCCCTGTCTAGTCACAGCAGTGTCATGTTTTAGCTGCAATTAGTAATATTATGTTCTCTTATGTATCTCTGTTTGTAACGTTCCTCAGTGCCTGACATTTGTCACACAACCAGACCCAACAGTTTTTAAATCAATAGAAAACTATGAATCGTTATTATAACTGACCGTTTCTAACCAAAAAAGTTCTTTGCAGCTTTAACATCCCAGAGAACTGACCCTCCCGGATGAGCCTAGTTTCTCCCAAGGTCATTGGAGTTTTGGTTCCTTCCCTTTGGTTCCTGCATGAGCCTTTGCATGCAATGGCAGGTACTTCTTATGCACGTCCATTAAAATATTCCAGATGTGTTCTAGTTATTATCAAGTTTGGAAACACTTATTCCTTTTTTTCACTTTTTAGAAAAATAGCAAACTCATCAAAACTATGAAACAACACAAATGTAAATTTGGGAATTCTGTTGTGACTAAAGAAAACATTTATAAATGATCATTTTTAAATTTTAAGTTTAATAATAATTTATAAGTTTTTATAAGTGGATAGGGTTTTTTGAGAAACACGTGTCAGGATACGTGTCTTTATATGCAGATATTAAAACGTTCGTCCTGTTGCACTCTTGTACCTGTAGATGGCAGCAGTGGACTGGTATAAAACGTTGGCACGAGGATCATTGCTGTTGAACTGTAGTTATGGACTTGGTTTTAGGGTAAGGTTAGTATTAGGTTAAGGTTAGTTTTAAATTTAGATTTGGCAGGTAGCTGGTTAAGGTTTGGGGCTAGCGATTGTATTGTGTCAATGAATGTCCTCACAAAGATGGCTGTACAAATGTGTGTGTGTTTGCGCCAAGTTATACAAAATGAATAACTTGAATGTACTTTAAGTCACTTTGGATGAAAACGTCTGCCAGATGCATAAATGTAAATGTAATAGACTAGAATAGGGGCGTGAGCAGTGCAGAAATCTCTAGCTGAAAATAAAGGTGTGCTTGACTATCAAAGGCCAGTTCACTAAACACAGCTGTGCACAGGAGGATGTTTGAATGTGTGTGTATCTTGTCAGGCTGAAGGATTTCCACTGACAAGCACAAAAATAGATTTTTTGGAAATCTGTTATTCAGTAGCTGCTGCTGTGGGTAAATATGATCTTAGGAGGAATATGTTTTAACCATAACAAGCATGAAAACTCTAATAAATTAGCCTTAAACATGTTTGTGAATCTAGAAGCTTGTCATAATCTAATTCAACTACAGTCAATTCAAGCTACATTTTAGGAACATCAGTGAGCTATTAGATATTTAAATATATAAATATTTAAATGAGAAAATAAGAAGACTTCAAATGATCAAATTAAGCATTTGCTTGTTGCATTGTAGTTTGACATTAAAATCAGCATGACTGTTTAATCAGACAAGAAATTCTCTTTTGAATGTACCTTTGCACTGGACATCTGTGTCTAGTTTGTGTGTGTGTGTGTGAGTGAGAGAGAGAGGGAGACAACAGTAAAGACACAATACAAACAGATGGATTGCACAAATTGTAATAGGCACATTATAAAACTTATGGAGTAAATTTACCCAGTGAATATGTGTGATTGTGTATTTACTGTAAAAAGCACACTTGCATTTAATAAAAACCTTTAGCTGATACGTTGCCTTCATCATTTAAGTGCAGATGAAGCCCAGAAAACACAAAAGTCCCTGTCGATAACAGGCTGTGTTTGTGTTTAGATGTGACAGAGCACATAAAACATGTAAAAGCTTCACACAGTATGTAAAACATACTATAATATAAATGGATTTATTTTAATTTGAATAATCATTTTCATTACAAAGCAATATGTTTGTTATTTATACTTAGCTTGTAAAAAGCATTTGAGACTTAATGTTCATGTTGTTTACATTTAAAATAATTTTATTTTCTGAAGATTGGCGTCACTAAGAGCAACAACAACACAAACATTACTACGTGTATCAGTAAATGATGAAGGTTCTCATAGCTCAAGTGGTAGAGAATAATGCTAGCAACACCAAGATCATGGGTTTACTTCCCAGGGAATACATGTAACTTTTACAGTCTATAGTGGAAATTAATTATCATAGCAGTTCTAGAATCATTAAACACCTGCCGTACAAGCAAAACTTTGTTAATATGTAGGTGAACAGATGACTACAAAAGGCAAAAGTCTGTGTTTTATTCTGGTAAACACAAAACCTTTCACAGTTTACTATAGGCAGCATTTTTAAGAGAAACACCATCTGTTAAATAAGCTAGAGGCTAAAGGGCCATATATATATGTTTAGCATAACGTTTATGTCTCATAAAGCCAGACTAACAAAAGTGGAAATTTGTATAGACTGTGTTATCAGAACCCAAAGCTGGAATATACAGTTCAGTTCTGCACATGGTTACCTTTTTAATTAAACAAAACATTGGCATACTCATGTTTTTCCTGAATCTTTATTTATTAGAAACCTGTTTCTTTACTCCTGGAAATTATATTAAACCTGCCAATTTGATATGAGCTAATGAGGGACATTGGCTTGAACAAACATCACACCTGCACACGTCCAATCAAGCAGTGAGATAGACTCGAGCTCATTTACAGGATAGATCTTTGTTTTAAATGTGTGACTGTGTGTTTGATCTGTTGACCACAATGTCTTTCTCATACACACACACAAAAACACTGTCACCCCCATACAACCTCTGGTTGCATGCTGTAGCACCTCCAGATGAGGTGAGCGTGTCCGGTTGGTGGGACATGCACACTGGGCCCGTGGGAGGCTGGATGGACCTGCAGGGGGTTAGGGGCACAGAGGTCCATGGGCTCCTATACCCCCGAACCGCAGTTGTGCTCCAGCCACTCTGCCATGCACTACCCATCAGAAAGCTTTTAGAGCCCTTGATGCAGAACCTGCTTCCAGCTGTGCACGCGTCATCATCCTTTGCCTCAGAGCAACAGGATGGTGTGACTAGAACCACTCGGCCCAAAACAAATGGCCTGCCGCTGCCACTGCCTGAGCGCAGAGACTCTGGAAACCAATAGCAAAGACAATCTGTGGACAACTGCCACATCCCCCGCTGCAAGAAAGCTTATGTCAAGACATCACACTTGAAAGTGCACCTGTGGTGGCACAGCAGCAACCGACCCTTTGTGTGCAACTAGCTGTTCTGTGCGAAATGGTTCACCCGCTCAGATGAGCTACAGCGCCACCTGCAGGCACACACCAGCACCAAGCACTTTGGCTGCACTTTCTGTGTGCAGACCACCTCGCTAAGCATGTGAGTCACCATGTTAACCAGCTGAAGAGACCCGTCCAGCGACGCCGGTATCTGTTACAGCAAGCGGCACAAGCAGAACCTCAGTGCTCAGAGTGAAAACAGATACAGCGAAGACAACACATTGGTGCTGAACAGCTATAACTGCACACCATCAAAACCAAACTCTGCACAGGAAACAGTGGGTTGGGTTAGGTTTAAATATAGGACACGATGCTTTGGTAACTTTAGTTTTATTTATAATTGTACTTTTTTTAAGTTTTATATTCTCTGTTAAGATATTGTTTTTATGTATTGTGTAACTGTAAACTGAAGATTTTTAATGATATGTAATTAGCTTTGTAATATAGTAACAAATGCAAAACATTTTGTTTGCAAGTTGTGTGGTATTCGTGTAAGTTGTATGAGAACATCAGTGTCACAATAAACAATCAAAACCTGAATCGATCAATATTGTTCAGACTGATCAATACCATCTCACTTATTCTACCAATTAATACTACATTTTGATATTTTGGCTAATTATTTAAATTTAATTACTCTTCAGTATGAAGGTGATTGACAGAACAGGTCATAACAGGTCTGAAACTGAAGAAAATCAATAAAAATGTTTATTTGTATAAATTAAAGCCAGGAAAAAAAAACATATTACGCAGATAACACGAAACATGCTGAAACCCAACAAACCTGAACATACAAAATACTGAACAAATGCTTAAACCAGACATACTGAATGCTGTGAAACTGAACACCGAAATTAAACACACAGAACACTAAAAATATTAAACACAGGTCACCAATGGTTGCAGATTCTGACAGCTGACAGGAAACAACTGAGGTGCCCTTGAGCATGGCACCTATCCAGCAGCTGCTCTTCAGGGGCTGCAGTGATAGCTGCCCACTACTCCAGGTATGTGTGTATTTACTACTCACATGATTGGGTTAAATGCAGAAGTTACATTTCAAGTATGTGTTACCATACATTGACAAATATGTTACTTACTTTAAACACATTGAACATATGCTAAACCTCAAGAAACCACATTTTCTGTAAATGAAAGTAACCTTAAGTTCAGATGTGTCCAACAAATAGCACTTCTTTCATTAGAACATTTGCTGATGCAGCGCTTACGGCTGCACTGTGTTCTGTACAAATTTTCATTTGCTTTAAATACACACACAGAGATGGAGAGATTGGATGGATTATTTGAGATTGGTCACTGATTGATAACATATTGTGATTACCGATTGGCTGATTACCCTCAGCAGCACAACTAATATGATAAGGATTAAAATCAATCCTACCCCAGCAGCTGTGCACCCACTCAGCCACTGACTGGGCAAACTACAAACTCCACATTCAGTCTGTGAAGAAAAGAGACATAATCAGAACATGATTCGAACTGTTGACGTTTTAGATTAAACCATGATAAAAGCTCTTTAAGGTGTTCCTTGCTGCCTTCTGCCTGCACATGCAGCTGCCTTCTAAGACAGCATCCTAACTGAAAAAGAACCTCATGATTTAAACACACCTTATAGCAGGATCTGTGTGAAGCGCCAAACTTCTCTTGTGAAGTGCACAAATATTAAATAAAATACTACATTCTAGAACTAGACCTAAATGTTTTTTTGTTGCTTTGTTTATTTTGTCACTGAGCTCACTGCAATACATTCTGGGATTGCTTTTACTGTATGGATGCAGGCAAAGCTAAATAGCTGGCCAAAACAAGGTATATTAGTAGAACATCCTTTAGACCATCCATCCACATAATGCTTTTAACATTGTATAGAAAAGAGAGTTTTGCTGCTCTTCTACATGTAATTGAATGTGCATTAGAAATAAAATAAACATTAAATGTACATGATTTAATTTGAGTTATCAGAACAAACCACTTCTATCTCTCACAGAAAAAGATCTGTGGGAGTTTGAGAAAATGTTGACCATTTTTACAAAGCTTTATGAATTAGTGAAGGAATGAACGGAGTACCCGAGACTTATGGGGGTCGTCCTGTAGAGTTAAGAGGAAATATATGATTGTTAACAGTTGGCAGCAAAGAAAAGTCACATACTAAACTTTGATTCAAACTATTTGAAACAGAAGTTTGCTAATTCTTGTGTAATTATTAGCTTTGAATATGAGCTCATGAGAGAGGACATGGAATAATAGAGTCATTTGTCACACACTGCAGGGCCATTTTTATGAAAACACACCCACGGCACCTGAAATTAATACACTTGCATGCATTTTACCCTAAATAACTAGACATTGATAAAAGAAGGTACACACACTGAACATCAACTCCACGTGTGCCTGTGATCCTGTAACACTGATCTCAAATCTGTCTGTATTGCTGTAAGACAGCTATTGATTCGTTCATCTTTGTTCCCACCTTTAAGCTGACTGACATCTGGTTGTAGTGCAGATGTGTGCTGATGTTAAAGCCATACTCCCGCCTGATCTCAGAAAAGGAATTTTTCTACAGCAGAAAAAACAGACACTTACAAAACACGACATTACAAACCTGTCACTAAATGTCAACAAGGCTAAAAAGATCACTGTTGATTTCAGGAGGAACACACGGTTAATTACTAGGGGTGTGACAATGCATAGGTATTGATGTATCAAATGTCTAACAATACGATGCCACATTCGCCAGAGCGCGTCTTTTCATTTGTTCGCTGTGCTGTCCGCGTGCGCGTCACATCTGCGCGCGGCGAAGCGGCGGCAGCAGCAGAACGACAGACACTGATTCTGTATCAGCTGCTGAACGCATATCACGGGTATGGAAATATTTTGTATTTGAAGAAAATAGATGTGCAGATGAAGAAAACCCATGTCATTTATAAACGTTGCCAGTGCCAGCTAAAATACTCGGGAAATACGACAAACATGTCTTTCTTAAAAAGAAAATGAATGAAATGGAATTGAAGAAAGCCTTTTGGTAGATGAAATACAGCCACTGTCACCTGAAATCATGTGCCTGTTATTTGTTTTTCTTTATTTAAAAAATATAAACTAAAGTGTTTATTATATATTAAAAATAAACTAAATTGGAACATTGGATGTGCAATTTTGAAATTTAACATTCATGTTATTGTACATGTATTTTTGTTGCATTGCGTTTTGTGAGAATAAAAATTTAATTGGCTGTGTAAAGTAGGTGTATAATCTACATATCGAAAAATCAATGAATATAAACCCCGAATGGACAAAATCCTAATCGTATCACTAAATACTTTTTGAGGTATTGGCGAATATCATATAGTGAGATGTCTGATTTATATATATTATATATACTTAAAATCAATCAACTGTGGAGTTAGCACCAAGAAGCACCAAGTTCCTGGGGGTGCATGTCACTAAGGACCTGTCATGGACCACTAATACCACCTTCCTGGTCAAGAGGGCTCAGCAGGGCATAGTAAACCTTCCCCACTTCTGTCCTCACAGCTTTTTACAGAGGTACAATAGAGAACCTTCTGACCATCAGCCTCCTAGTCTGGTGTAGCAGCTGCACAGCTGCAGACCAGAAGTCCCAGATTCAGAAACAGATTCTTCCCAGAAGTTATCGGAATACTCAGCTCACATCAACAGAACACAGACATGCTGGCTGTTAGACTGCTGATACATACTCACAGACTGACTGAATCACAAATGCACTTATTTTCTATGCTGCTGTTTTTTAAAGCAATAATTCTATGCTTTCAGCTCTAAACACTTTTCACCATTCACTGATGCCTGTTTATATTAATGTTACATTAATTTACTCAGTGTAAACTATGTGCAATACATACATTGTGGAAATGTAGTGCAATTATGAAGTTTCTATTTATTTAGTGTAATTTTGTATTTGTTTTTGTAATTTGTTATTGAATAGCTTTTGTATGTATTTAGCTTAGATTCACTTACATGTTGATATGTTGTTTTGTCTATCTTATGTCTGTACTTTGCACATAGAGCTTGGAGAAACGCAGTCCTGTTCTGCTGTACACTAGGGTTAGGCTGTCCAACCACTTGTTGTGTGGTTGTAAAGACAATAAAATATGCTTTGTGGCTGTGCAAATAGGTTAGGTCAGTGTGGCAGCTTAAATTTCATCTGTTGACACATGAATAAGCTGAGAAATTACTTGAACCACTGGAGCACTTCTAAACGTTTCCTACTTGTCATGCGTGCATGTCAGTCACTCACCGACTCCATGTTCTGTGGAGCTGCTTGTGCTGTCAGTGTAAAGTGAATAGCTACAGATTTCTCCATTGGGAAGTGACCACATTCAAACCTTCCACAGACACCATCCTGCAACAAACCACACAACTGAAAACACCCAGTGTTTAGTGCAGATATCACAAATATAAGAACTGTGAGAAATCGTGAAGTGAAATTGTTTATCAGAATACTGAAAGGCAACTGTCCACTATTCCATTTTTACTACCGCTTTCAATATAACAGGTCAATTTACTCAGACACCATTTATTATTTATTTATATTTCCAGTTATTTATGCTAGTATTTCATATTTCATGGGATCCTTTTACAAAATTCTATTATCTGTCCTTTCATTGTTTATTTAATTATTGTAATACCATGTATTTTATCTTCCCTGTCTTTCATTTCTTTGCCTCATTTCTATACTTCTATTATATCTTAACTAGTTCTTCTAAAATTTGTGTTTGTAAAGTTGCTTTGCAACAATGCAAAACTGTGAAAAGTGCTATATAAATAAATTAAGTTGTTCCACAAAGACAAACAAATTTGTTCAACAAATTTGTCATTCAAATTTTTTCATTCAAAAACAAAGTCATTCATTAATAGCTCTCCTTACAATAGGACAATTAAACGTCATTATTTAAACCACTATTGGTTTAGTACTGACACAGCAGGTACAGTACATGAGATGAGAGCGTGTTTAATATTCTGTATAACTGTATTTTTTACGCAAAACTGTTCCGTTTTGCATTTTCTCTTTAAAATGAATAACAGTTTGTTAACTGGTCTATTAAAATAAACCACACTTTCTAATGTGACCTGAAAGGCCAAAGCATTCTGGGAGATTGTGATCAATACACTCACTCTGTTATTTCTCTGTAACATTGTACTTCATAGCAGATATAGTAAGTTTACCAGACAGACATACCCAGTTATTTTCTGCTGCAAATGGTTGTCTTCATGACAACATTTCTGAAATGACACACTGCAAGCTAAAGATGGATTTTGATACTGAAGCATCTCTGTGAGTGCCAGGAAATGATCAGCATGACACATGACACTTGGTACTTGTCACTCACCCGTTTCTTTGGGATGAACTGGCACTGTTAAATAGATGTTAAAAATAACAGTAATGTGTTGTGTGCGGTACAATAATGTGTCGTGTAAGAGTGATTACTAAGGTTACAATAATGTGTTGTGTTACAGTAAAAATAATGTTACAATGTGTTGTGTTTGAGTGATAAGTAACATTACAGTAACGCGTCGCACTTGAGTGATGAGTAACCTTACAGTAATCTGATGATGAGTAACGTTACAGTAATGTCTCGTGTTAAGAGTGCTGAATAACGTTATAGTAATTTGTCATGCTTGAGTGATAAGTAACATTACAACAATATGTTTGAGTGATGGTGTTACGGTTCCCATAGGGCCACATTCCTGGGGCTGATTACTTCCTGCTCACCTGCTATCAATTAACTCTTGTGTATATAAACCCCAGTTTGTGATGAACTTGGGGCGAAGTCTTGTTTTGCCCCGGCTGACATTGCTGAGCGGTTTCTATTATTGATTGGCTCACCCGTTATTACCTGGACTGCTTATCGTTTCACTGATTGTTTGCTGCCTGCCCTGATTTGGATTGTTTATTGTTTCTTTGATTGTTTGCTGCTTGCCCTGACCTTGGATTGTTTATCATTGCTGATTAGCCTAGCCCCTGATATACCTGTTTACTGTTGCCGACCCTGCCTGTTCAACTACTCTAATAAATGACTGCAAATGGATCCTACTGTCTCTGTCTCCACGTTACAGATGGGTAATGTTATAGAAATGTCGTGCTGGAGTATGTAAATAACAATAATAATGTGTCATGTTAGAGTGATGAGTAACGTTACAGTAATGTGTTACAGTATATGTTATGTTAGTGTGTCGTGTTACAGTAGCATGTCATGTTACTCTAGCGTGCAGTCTTATAGTAGCATGTTAAGAACCATGAAATCGAAGCTTGATTCACTTGATTCACCACCAGTAATGTCCCATTACTGTAGATAAACACATACACACACACAATCATCCTCACATTCTCATTTCCAGCTTCTCAGGACTCATCCAAACATTACGGTCACACATACAATTCTTATTCTTCACGTAAAACTAAAGTTCAGCTTCAGACTGGCCACACAGCTCTTTTCAAATGGCACCTAGAACAGAAAAATCACAAAACCTTTTTACAAAAACCTTATACAGTACAGTTTATAAAAATAAATTCTGTAGTGATATCCAAAGCTCACCTTAACAAACTCCTCTGTCCTGCTGTGGATGTCAAGAACAACTGTATTGTTTCCAGACAACCTCTCAGTTTGTGAGAAATTCATCAGAATCTTCAGAGGAGACACTGTGTCAGAAACACAGCGCTGAAACAAACAGAACATTTGCTGTCAGACTGGTGTGATAGCATTCTAACTTTTAAAAGCTGAGAAAGACATACCGACATAAAGACTGTTAAAAGACTGTTCATAAAGTTGAAACAGGAATAATTAGAAACCAGCAAGACTTCTGCAGACTCCTTGATGTTGAATTTTGCAGTGTGAAGAATCTGCAATTTATTTCTCTTACAACATTGTTTAATGTTTAGTGTGACATACAGATTCCTGTTTAGTGATCCTATAAGACATGAGAGGGTTAGGTGTGGAGGCAGATCTTGCTCTTCATATGATGAAATAAAAGGTGCTCTTTAAAGGAACTTTGCTTAGTTAATAGTATATCAGTGATGTTACCTCTGCTACTGGTTCGTTCTGACACATTGAAACAGGAAGTGAGGTTGAGGGCAAGAAACAAATTAGTGTCTTAACAGTCAAAGTGGTGTATGCTGATCTCCTTGGGGCCGAAACTGATTTGTGAAGATATACAGACATCACAGGCTGAGCTCTGAGAACACAAGGAAAAAATTAATAACAAACTTTCCACTAATGTTTCCTCACAGAAATGAACTAATCGAGAGCTACAGTACTTAAAACAGATTGTAAGTTAATCTTCAGACTTTATTTATAAATGCTGAGAAATGTCCTACTTCAGCAGAACAATCCCTCAATGTGCTCCAGTCACAATATCCGTCAGATCATCATCACTCATGTCCATCAGACCAACAACAGAGAGCCCAAACTGCTGCGTCCCGGTCAGAACCCACCGCCCTGGGATCCGCTAAACCCACAAACATTTTTGTTTCTTTAAAAAGGGGACCTTCCCTTGTGACTTCTACCTACCAGCTCTAAACCTAACCCTCACACAAACCTTTCTGCATTTTTACATTTTCATTTATTTAGTATGTTTATAAACCATTTGAATTACACGTGATGCCAGTACAGGTTTTACCTTAATTGTGGGGACGTGCTTTTTTGACAAATATGTTGTAGGGTTAAAATGTCAAATAATAATTATTGAACTATTATACCTCTGTCCCATAAGATGTTATCTTTCTATGTGTCATCTCCATTTAAGCTGGAATGGTGTAACTTGCTTAATATGATACCTATCATCAATCATGTTAACTGACTACATGCCACATGGTCTAAGTAGTACACTGAGAGAGGTACGAGCCTTCACACATAATGACAGGTCCATTTATTCAAATGGTCCAAATGTGTGGTAGTTTTCATCAACTCTTTATTCACAAACCAACTACAAACCTAGTATTTTAATTAGTTTTATTAATATACATCTCACACATATTATTTGCAATAATACCGTGTATTCTGTGTTGAACATGTTTTCTGTTTTATTTTTCATTATATGAATACATTGTAAAAAGCACAATATAAATAAAATTGAATTCAACTGAACTGTAACTGAAGTGCAATTATTAAATCAAGCGTTTACACGCCCTGTTTGAGCTGTAATTTCTTCTGTTTTTGTTCTACAGCAGCAGGAATCTGAATATGACATTTAACATCTTCTGTCTCAAGTCTCTTGTTTGCTTTGACTAGTTGCTGACTAGTTGCTGTTGAGAACTGCAGTTCTAGTGTTAATGGAGTGGTGTTCAAAGGGTAAAAATTTAAAAATATCCTCTGATGGAATCTTGAGATATGACGGTATGGCTTTATGACTATATAAGACTATCAGTCAAAAGTTTGGAAACACTTGACTGAAATGTCAGATTAAAAATCTTTTAATCTGAAGACATTTGATTAAACAGATTAAAAATGTAAAAATAAAAATATAATATGATAGTACCAACATATTAATTTCAATTTAATTTTTGTTATTAGAAAACAACAAATAATGTTTTTGAAATAGATGATTTGGACCAAAAAATGAAGAAAAAGCAGCCACCTGAGGGCTATGATTGGGGTTTATGCCATATGTCCCATCGCCAAATTAGATGTAGACGACTCCGGTCCACTCATCTTCTAGTGGTGCTCCAACAGCTACATCTGAAAGCCCGTCTCCATCAAGGTCCGTTAGTGATGCCAAAGACTCAGCAAATCTGCCAGTATATGACTCACACACATTCAGCGTCTTCTGAAACAGCTACAAAGACAGAAAATGATTATTTTGGTCACACAACCAATGGCAGTCACATTTATTTCCACGATTTGTTGAATCCCACAATGATCTTATTACAAATAACAAAGGGACCTGTGGGTTTTGATCAAGGGTACAATGATTATAAACTATGGCTATGGAATCGACCCAACAGTTACCAGTTACCCTCAGTTACCAGCCCTGAGCTTAAACCACTACACCACCTAGGGGTAGCCTGCTCATGGAGAAAATGATGATGATAACAGAACCTGCTCAGAGTGGATAAGCAGTAAATACCTTCTCTGATGAAGTGTAGACATACGGCCTCGCTTCTTTCCTCAGTTGAGACTGGTAAAATAACGGCGCCCCAACCAGAAGGAAGTCTGAGTCTCCATCAGAGTCCACATCCAACAGACTCAAATCTGCTCTGAAGTATGACCCAATCTAGAGTCAAAAATAAGCACAATGCCACATCCATTCCAGAATATAGCCTTTGTAATGCCACACAGAACACATGTTCACAGAAGAACGTAATTAAAACAATCCATATTCAAAGAAACATGTTTGTAAACCAGTATGCAAACTTCTGTATGTATTGAGGTATTTTGTATGACCTGACTGAGTATGCGTATTTCCAATCTGAAATTAGAAAATTCTCAATCAATCTCAATCTTTCCACCGTCGGGTCTAACTGTTGTAATCGCTTAACCATTCCATTCCGTGCCGATCTGGCCCAGACGGTACAGATATAGTTCCATTTTCTTTAAATCTAATGTCATGCACATGTTTGTGTGAGGGTTTGGTATAGGGGATAGAAAATATAATTATCCTCATATAAAATCAGTAAATACCTATGGGATAACCTTACTTATATAGTCAAACAAACGTGTGTGTTTGTCAGACTTCATTTAGTGCTTGTTTGTCAGACCTGATTGTGTGTGTGTGTGTTGGACTTGATGTAGTGTGTGTGTCGGACTTAATCCAGAGTGTACTGGTATAGGTGGTTTATAAGGACACAAAAGCACACTCTTAGTGTGTACTCACAGTAGACATAGCTGCTATGTTATTTTAATGTCTTTATCATTTCTACGTAAATCACTTTAAATTAACAGTTTATGAAAATGTGCTACTTGTCTACAGAACGTACACACATTTCGGAAATCACAATGGTCTATTTGGGTTAGACCCCTGTCAATCGGGTGATACCCCACCCCAGAAAAAATCATTAAAAACCACGCTGTGTATTGTAAAAATATATATACTTAATTGTGTAAGTAGAAAACAATACAAACGAAAAAGTTTAAAAATGTGTTTTAAGTTTAGAAACATTTTGAGTCCCCTCTCTTGCCTCACGGTGCTTTGGTCCACTGCATGCGTTCCCCTTCCCCTGCCTGGTGATAAAGTGTTTATTTTCTCTTTAATACAGATGATGCCGAGTCATTAATAAATGACAAAAAATAATGATAACCATATTTTTCCATCAGTCCGCTAGGATTATAACGTTAGCTTGTTTGGTAGTTTTTTACCGTAGCTTGTTGGATAGTAAGTCACTCACTACAACTAACACGCGATATAAGCCTGTGTGTTAACTGATATTAGGCTAATATTGTAGATGTACTGTTGTGTTGGATTTTGCTCAAAATGATGGAAGATAAATCAGTAGAAAAACATGACAGCTTGCTGATTTGAATGTGAGAACTTGTCATATTAATATTCGTCTTTGTAAGTTGAAATGTACACTCACAGCCCTGATATGAAGCGCTGAATCTTTCGATTTGCACAGACAATAATCAAAACACCTGTGCTTCGAAGTTGAAGCTGCAGATGAATAGTTACAAATGTGTCAAATGACATCCACATAAACAAAATGACAGACACAGATGTGTAGGACATATTTACTTTGCACTTCAATTCCGCTGTACAACCTCTCAGATCTGGCAGTACAAGGTTAAATCCTGGCACTTTGACTTCCGCTAGTCCTTTCGCAATATTTAGGCTGCAAAACTCACTTGTGCACCGTTTAAAAAGCTGTTTTATTGGTCGAGGCCTGCCCAATGAACAACGCCAGCCCGTGCGACTTAAATGCGGAAATAAACATTTTTATTCATATGTATGCGTTATTGTTAAAACTCTTGGACAGTATTTTCATTACATATCATTAGATTAATGGGATTTTATGTTATAGTAAAAGAGTAGCAAAGTCGTTTAAATGGTTGGAGTCAGCCAATGAAATGGGACGTTTTTGTACGCGATAGCGTCACTACATAGAGCAGATCGCGCCGTTTTGGTGGTCCGTGCAGCAGCTTGTCATCTAGTGATGGGAAGTCCGGATCATTTTACCGACTCGGACCTTTGAGTCTCGTTCAGCAAAATTAATGAATAACAAATCTTCTATGAGCTCCACCAACTACAAACATTTTTTCACATTCACACTCTCTCCATTGGTACTGTCCACACTGTACTTGGCTGGATACCCTTCACCTTGTTGTTGCATGACATGCTGTATCATGTATCATTACTAATGCTCAATTAACACTTTATTTATCGCTTCATTATCTCATTAACTGTAGTACACTCACACAGACAACAAGCAGAGTTCATTTAACACACTGTAGTTTGTTTTTGCTGCCCTATGATAAACTTTTGTCAACTTCTTCCAGTATGGTGTGGACTCAGATGTAACAATATAAATGTTTTACAAAGTGTACTGCATTTTTGGCAATCACCAATATTTCCACAAAATAATAACTGGAAGATAATTCTACCTTAATGGAGGAGTTTGAAAGTTTTGCCGTTAAATTTACAATGAAGTTCTTGTTCGACTCAAACTCTTCAGCATTCAAACTGCTGGATCCATCAGACTAGTGCAGGGGTTTTCAAAGGCAAAGACAGTGCGCCTCCCTTAAGAAACAACGAACACAATGACGACTTCCAACACACCCATCCGGCAATTGTGAATCAAGACTATGCTAGTTCCATATAACAAAAACAGTTTCATACAAAAGGACAGAACATAATTACTGTTTATTTGAGTGATGCACATTTAGCAACGATTACACTGTCAGTGTTTAATGGATTAAAAACCTTTACTTTAAAGTTTGAGTCGGTGAACTGCTAGAGGCCCACAGCACAAAACAAAACAAAAAATTTTCCAAATCTGGATGTCTCAAGAGGTTAAGGTTTTTCAAAATTGGATCACTTGTTGAAAGTGATTTGTTCCCAAAGTGTAGCACACACACAAGCAATGAAAACACATACTATCTTAGAAAACAGGTTAATAGTGGTATTCTGTGTGTCTTACCCCATAAACAGCATATAAAGTCTGTCCATACTGCGTCTCCTCCGCTTTGATCTTTTGACGGTAAACACACACAAACACACACACATCACTTAACATCACCTACAACAGCACAGACGGTAAACAAACACACACACACAGCCAGTCATTCATTAAAATTCTGCTTTCACATAATCACTGTTTCAAAACTGAACATTACTGTGAAATTATGAGAACATCTGAATTACTAAAACACAACAGAATGAACTTTTAGTTGAGTCATTTAAACCATCAATTCAATGGCAAATAATCCAAGATACATGGTTCAAATGGCAGAATATAAAAAAAGGCCAACACATTATGAAATACATTATATTACTTAACTAATTCAACATAAAATCCATCATGTCTACTGATTTGGTTATCCTTGAACATGTCATTTAAATGTTGATTTACAAACACACAAGTTAATCAAACCATGTGTGAAACTCTAAAGGTAGAAGTGTAGTGAAAAAGTCACACTTATGCGTTGGGATATTAAAACTAAGACTCTGCTTGCGACAAATGAAAAACTAAGATGGGCCGTTGCGGGGAATAAAGGGCTTTTGTTTTGACAGGTTGTAAGAGGGACTTTAATTTTGAAGGGTTGTTGTGTGTGTGTGTGTGTGTGTGTGTGTGTGTCGTTTAGGGCTTTTATTTTGTCGATTTGATTCCGGATATCGAGGCCGCGAGCTCAGAGTGAGCGCTTGATCACGTAATCGTAACACGATTAAACTCAATATCAGTCACATCGATATTGAAGCAGTAATGATTGTTTGTGCAATTTAAACAAGTCTACGGGTGAGTGTGTGCTTTCCTAAATAATATAAAGAGATTTTCCATAAAATAATAAATATGCATCGAGAATATGGCAGTAAATTAATTATTCTGCACAATCCACTTATGCTTAATGACGCGTGACAGTTTACGATTGATGTCATTTTATCTGTGAACTGATATATAAGGATGTCACGTATACACACACACACACCCTGATATATCAGTTCACGGATAATAATACATAAAATCATACAAACCAGAAACTGTCAGGGGTGTCCAGACTAGGTCCTGGAGGGCCACTGTTCTGCACAGTTAAGCTCCAATTCGCCTCTAAACACCTGCCTGGAACATTTTAGTCTGCCGAGTAAAACTATTGATTAGCTGGTTCAGGTGTGTTTGATTAGAGTTGGAGCTAACCTCTGCAGGAAACTGGCTCTCCAGGAGTAGTGTGAACACCCCTGATGTGTGTGTTTGTGTCAAATGTTTATAATACCTGTGTGCTTTCAGTCATAGTGTGTGTCAGGTGGGGTCATGGCATCAGGTTCGGAGGCGGTGCACTACATCCACCTTCATAACTCCAGTCAGTCAGTGCTTGAGGCGCTGAGGTCACAGCGACGCAAAGGTCTGTTCTGCGACGTCACAGTCCGCATCCACGATGCCTCACTGCGAGCGCATGCATGTGTGCTGGCGGCGGGGAGCCCCTTTTTCCAGGACAAGCTGCTGCTGGGTCACTCAGAGATCTCGGTTCCCCCACTTGTTCCTGCTGAGACGGTGAAGCAGCTGGTGGACTTCATGTACAGCGGCTCACTGGTGGTGCTGCACTCACAAGCGCTCTGCATCCTCACGGCTGCATCTATTCTTCAGATTAAAACCGTAATCGACGAATGCACACAGATCATCTCGCAGAGACGTGCAGCTGTTGGGGGAGGAGCCACAACAGGGGGTGTGGGTTCTCTAGGGAGCACACTGCCTAAGCAGGAGGAGGGTGGCAACATGAAAGGCCAGGAAAATGGACCACTGCAGGGCTTTGGTTACGGCATGCCAGGAGATTGCGGGCCTGCGGTGGAAATGGCGGCCGCTCTGAGTGGCGGAGCTCAGGGAGAGGGTGGCGGCATGGAGGGCAGTGTGGGCCCTCTGATGCCTCTCAGTGATTTGGGTGGAGCAGCTCTGTGTAGAGGGGAGGGGCTGGGGGTGGCAGGGGGTGGGGCCATGCTGAAGGCATCAAGCTGCTCACAGGAGATCAACTACATCTTAAACCCTAACGCAGACCGCAGCGCAAACATTGGCACGCAGAACATCGCCGTGAATGAGCGTGCGCAGATTGACTCCTGTGGCGGGGGGGTGGAGTATAGCGGTGTAGGGGAGGAGTTGGTGGGGGGGGTAGACAGATACAGTGAAGAGGATGAAAGAGATGCACATGACGGAGAGAGAGACACTGACAGAGACAGACAGACAGCGCACACACGCAAGCAGAGACAACCTCTAAGACTGCAGGTAACGCACACAAACGCACTACTGAGACTGCAGGTAACGCACACAAACGCACTACTGAGACTGCAGGTAACGCACACAAACGCACTACTGAGACTGCAGGTAACGCACACCAACGCACTACTGAGACTGCAGGTAACGCACACCAACGCACTACTGAGACTGCAGGTAACGCACACCAACGCACTACTGAGACTGCAGGTAACGCACACCAACGCACTACTGAGACTGCAGGTAACGCACACCAACGCACTACTGAGACTGCAGGTAACGCACACCAACGCACTACTGAGACTGCAGGTAACGCACACCAACGCACTACTGAGACTGCAGGTAACGCACACCAACGCACTACTGAGACTGCAGGTAACGCACACAAACGCACTACTGAGACTGCAGGTAACGCACACAAACGCACTACTGAGACTGCAGGTAACGCACCAACAAACTGGCCAGTAACTCATTTACTCCACAGAACCATTTTACTTGCTGTTGTTGAGTTTCAGTTTTGATGTTACTGAAAACTGTGTCTGCACGTGTGTGTGTGTGTGTGTCTGTGCATGTGCAGGTGTTGGGGGGGGAGGAGGTGGTGGTGAAGAATGAGGGTGTGCAGGAACGGGAGGGGCTTTTTGAGATGGATGACAGAGGAAGTGCATCACATGCATCACATCAGCCCACTTACGGACAGGTAACATATGGTAATTTTGTTAGTTTAAAAAAAAAAACAGGCAAACGAAAGTCATGTTCTCTACAGTTAGATTTGGTTACCATTGTCATGTGCATTCAGTGTTGCTTTGTATTTTGCTCTTTTTATGTTTTTTTATTCTTTTTTTTTTTTAATGTACCAAAAAACACTACTTTTCATCTTTGTAATTGTTTTCGTTAAGGATGTCATGATGCTGTCATGGTGTTTTTGTTTCAGGGTGGGTTTTATGAGGAGTCCAGTGTGTTCTCAGGCGGGTTCTGGTCTCAGGCAGATCCACAGGTGTCTCTGGGCTCAAACTCCCGCAGCAGGATTAACAAACCTCTCACCCCCCCGCCCCCCTCTCAGAGCCTAGGCAGCCAGGTGTGACACTCAAAATAACATTAGAATAGTAGGCATTTACATTTAGGCATTTAGCAGATACTTTTTTCCAAAGCAACATACAAGGTGGGAAAACACTAAGTGATTTATCATAGAGAGGCAATAACATGAGAAGGGTGGAACAATGTTACGTTCTTACAGGGTAGTGGTCACGTCTTTTTTATCTGTGTAGCCCTCTTCACAGTACACACAGTTTCAAAGCAGCTTAATAATGTGGATGATCAAGTCCCGGTGAACAGCCAAAAGCAAATGTGGCAAGAACAAAAGTGCATAGTGGACTCAGACTGGCCTGTTCTCCTCTGACATCACAATCAATGACAAATTGTTCACTTACAAAGTTTGTGTTGTCATGAAGTGATGTGTGAACTGTAATTGTGATGCAGAGAAGCAGTGCTGTGTTCCATCCTGAAATTTATGTCATTGTCTGCATTTTTTCTCAGATGCTTTTTCAGTTTGCTGCCAGCGAATCACAGCCCTCATCCTTTTTTGTTGGTGGACCTATGGTTATTGACAACTTGGGTGATTCATGTCAGCAGGCTCCGCCCCCTAACCCCCTGACCCCAGCCCCACCCCCTTCCACCCCAGCATGCATTGCAGGCCCAAGCTTTGCACCTCAGGGCTCTGAGACATCCTTCGACTGCAGCCACTGTGGAAAGTCGCTGCGTTCCCGCAAGAACTACAGCAAGCACATGTTCATCCACTCCGGTAAGCATATATCTGCATTAATAACAACAATCATTCTTTTTTTATGCAATTGACAAAGCCAGAAAACTGCTATTGTACAAATTTGGTAATGACTTTTCAATATATTTTGTCTGTATGTCATCTTGGAGCTTTTGAACATGACATAGACCTTCAGGCTGCTCTGGCATAGTGTGATATGACTTCTGTAATTATTAAGATAAACCCAGAACAGGCAATCAAATGTCTGCAAAGTTCTTTTGAAAATGTCAAACTGAAATTCTCCAAAGACCTTTGAAAGTGCATAGCAATTAGCCAGATCACTACATAAGAACTAACCAAGACTGTTTGGTCTGCATAACCTTTAAACTTCAGGCCAGGAAACGTTGATTTTGATGATCGGTCCTCTGTAGGTCAGAAGCCACATCAGTGCAGCATCTGTTGGAGGTCTTTCTCTCTGCGTGACTATCTGCTTAAGCACATGGTGGTGCACACGGGTGTGCGAGCATTCCAGTGCTCCGTCTGCAGCAAGCGTTTCACGCAGAAGAGCTCGCTCAATGTGCACATGCGCACGCATCGTGTGGAGCGCACCTTCACCTGCGGTGTGTGTCACCGCGCCTTCACACATCGCACACTGCTGGAGAGACACGCCCTTCAACACCAACACCCCACGCCCCTCAAACCCACAACCAATCACATGGAGCAGGGAAATGGCAGCATAGACGGGGCCAGTGGACCAGGCTCTGCCTCTTAAATATGGCAACAAAGTGATGGATGTAATCACAGGAGCTTTAAAACGCACTCATAAAAGCACGCACGCACAACAGCTGTGATGTGTTTTAAACCCAGATAACCTCATGAAAGACAAAAACCTCTGAGTGACTCGCACTAAACACAAATGTACAGTCTTATGTGTATGACATTAGCCAGGGACAATAATGTCTTTACTTGATATATTAATGTTTTTATGCGATTAATCTGTTTTTGAAATGTTTTAGGGCTCATCAGAAACCTCAGGACCAGAAGAAATACTTCAGAGATTACCTCCATTTTTATTTCAACATCAACCTCCATTTTTACATTTTTTTTTATCAAGGATGTGCTTAAATATTAATGATATTTTTATGGTGAAATATGTAAGAGTTATGTAAAAGTTATGTAAGAGTTGTGACATTTTGCTTAAATGCTACATGTTTTCAGGAGATTTTCTCCATGGCAGTTATTGGCTAAAATATTGTAGTACTGCTTTGGTTTCTGTATCCAGCATGTGCTTGCGTTACTCTGCATGTAGCTGCATTAAATGCATTGTGACATTTCACATGTCTCATTTCTTTCTTTCTTTCTGCAATTGACATGATTATTCCACACAAACATCAGTGTTTGGCAGTTGAATTGTTTTACAGTTACATCTTACTTCTCATTTAAAAATCATAAAGCATTAATCCCTTGTTGCATTAACAGGTTTCATTCTTCTGAGATGTTACACTAGATGTTGCAATTTGTTCCCATTTAGACATGAGCATCAGTGAGATCAGAGACTGTTGGGTACTGTGGTCTGGCTCTCAGCTCATCCCAAAGGTGTTCACTGAGCTTCAGGTCTGGGTTTTGGGCAGGCCAAACATGTTCAATAGGAGGGGGTGTCCACATACTTTTGCCATGGCATACTTTCTGGCATATGTCATATTATCTAAGCATGATAAAAGCTACAGCACGTACCATAGCTGGAAAACTTGACTTAGATCAACAATGAATGTTTTGACCATTTAGTGCTAAGACAAAATGTGAATTTGTGTTCTTCTAACAACCTTTCTAGGGGTTTTGGGTGGATGGTCCCCAGCAGTGAAGTCACTAAGTGAGGCTTTCGGTTCCCAGCTGTCCCCTGCTGACCACAGCCCTGGTCCTCTTTGCCCTGAATAACTTAAACATCTTTATTTTAGATGAGGCATTAAACATATCAAACTATTTTAATGTGAAAGTACTTCCACAATCAGGTAAAACACAATCAAATCAAACCTAACCCTAACCCAGCAAAATAAAAGACAGAAAAAAACTCTTTTTTACAGACAATGAATGAATAAGTCAGTATACAGAGATCAGGGAAGTACTTTGCTTTCTGGGGCTGTTCGGCAGTTGTAAATTTGTCTGTAACAAATGCAATGATTTGAGTTGATTCAGATGTGATTCAGTTTGAAAGAATCAACTCAGAGCCGATCAGTCGCTGGTGTCGTCTAAGGGTTTGAAAGCATCGGTTTGTTTAATGAATCGAGCTCATCGAGTCGCTACTTTTGTGTCATCGTGAGACGCGATAAAGAGAAGATCGGTGAGCTATGTTTGTGTGAATGTTTGTAGTGTTTTATAAGTCAGTTAACTCTTCAAATAAAGCACAACACATTGTGATATATAATAGGATATATATAACCAGAGAGAGAGGAAAGCTCAGACAGAGAAACAGTTGAGTGGAAGTGCATTACTGCAAGTGGGTTAAAGTTCAATGCCTTTGTGTTTACGATAGAAACTGTTTATTTCTACAGTGAATACTGTGAATTTACTATCATATGAATAGCGTTGCAAGATATTAAAACAACACACTGAAACCGATGATTAATTAAAAAAGCTTTGCGAGATAGACGCTGTACGCGTTATATTGTCATTCAGCACTAAAATACGTCTGTAGGTGTCGTTTGTATGTCGCTTTGGATACAAGCGTCGGCAAAATCACAGCGTGTAAATGTAACTCCTGAAGTTAGTCGTCGTTATTCAGTCACCGCTGGCTGACAGTTTCCACTTGTATGTCAGATATAAACCCGTGTAGTTAATGGATTTAAACGACTTATTTTGCTGTAAAAACAGCTATTTCCATGGTGTGCTGTGGATAAGTCGTGGTTACTGTGCTTATATTACACAAATTAGGGTTGAATCATAGTTATTGTAGTAAAACCACTGTAATGCAGATGTTTTTACCAGACTCTTACTACAGCTGCAGTTGGGATGGCTGGTCGCCTGTTTCGCAGTGGTAACCGCTTGGCTCTGCACATGCGCAGTAGGAGTATCGCTCACAACAGCGAGGCGCTCGTCGAGCTGAAAGGCAACTCACACTCGCGGTTTGCCCGCTCCGTCATCGGAACGTTTTTTCAGGAACAGCCCCTGCTTAGCAACCCGTTTACCCAAGATGCACTGCTCAGAGCCTACCTGCAGCGACACCTACCTGTGCAGGTATGACGCGCATGCTCGCCCGTACAGCCGTGACGCACGCCGAACAGATACGCAGATGTGAACGTGTGTGTTCAGGAGGTTGAAGGAGATCTCTCCCGTTTTGGCGAGCGGATCGTCAGTGAGATCGACGCGTTGGGACGTCAGTGTGAGCTGAATCCCCCTCGCCTGCAGCAGTATGACGCGTGGGGAAAACGCGTGGATCGCATCATCGCCTGTGACGCATGGATACGCTTAAAACACATATCTGCACAGGAGGGCCTGGTGGCGTCTGGATATGAGAGAACATATGGAGAATGGAGGTAAGACATCACATCACATTTTTTAACCAGGTCCTGTCACACCTGTCTGGTTCATTAACATGTTTGTTTTTGTGCGCGCGTCTGTCTGTCTAGCCGTGTGTATCAGATGAGTAAGATTTACCTGTTTGCACCGTCTGCTGGACTCTACACCTGCCCACTAGCCATGACTGATGGAGCTGCTAAAGTCATTGAGGTGAAACACACACTGGAAAATAGTCTTGACATAAAAACAGTGTTTGTCAGGTATTTTCAATAATTTATTTCACAGCATGCAGAATGTTTAAGTCTCATCTGAGTGTTTCTGGGAAAACACACAGCTGTTTATTGGGATGCTGACAGCCAACAGCACACATAAGCAAGACACACAGGAGAGACAACATGCATATAACTGAGATCTGAAGTTTCCTCTGTACTGAAACTGTGTGCCTGTGTAGTCTCTTGGTATGCCTGTCAGAGAAGCATTTGTACGGTTAACCTCACGTGATGAGCAGAAATTCTGGACATCAGGACAGTGGATGACAGAGAGAAGAGGAGGATCTGATGTCTGTGAGAGAACATCACACACCTTCATATTTCTGATCTTTTAGGCCTTCTATGAAATGTAAGCCATTGTGTGTGTGTTGTCATCGCCTTAGCTAGTGGAACAGAGACGGTTGCCAGGCGACAACAGGATGGGTTGTTCAGACTCTATGGCTTTAAATGGTTTACCTCGGCAACTGATGCTGACATGACCCTCACGCTGGCCCGCATCACAGACGAACATGGACACGTTACAGCGGTACTCACACACACATGCTGCAGGTTTCACAGTGATACAGGAGTGTAACAACAGACTGTAGCCACTGCAGAATCTGTAGACGTCAGTATTTCATCCTCTGTCGGATTTTAATGGTTTATGGTGATTAGTAAAGACAGACGTTGTGGGAAAACTTTGAGTTTCTTCACTGTGGGCCCTCACAGCTGCTGTTCACATATTCACAGATTGTCTGTGATTATCTGTGTTGGTATAGAAAGACTTACGGCCAAGGCTGTTCCACAGTTCAGTAACATCTACACAGTGGCAGAAAGCTAGACAAAATTATACAAGCATGTTAAAAATAAGACCATGTGTAACAACCTTCTACAGTGTAACAACCTGTCTGTCTGTTGGTGTCTCCATCTGTCTGTCTGTCTGTGTCTGTCTGTCTGTGTCTGTCTGTAGGGCAGCAGGGGTCTGTCGCTGTTCCTGGCAGAGGTCTGGGATTCTAATGGTTCCTCTAATGGTGTTGAAGTTCAGAGGCTGAAGGACAAATTGGGCACCCGGCAGGTACCAACAGCAGAACTGCTGCTAGACGGCATGAAAGCTCAGTTGGTAAGCGTCCATCCCTCAACTCCATCCATCCATCCTCCATTCGACTTGTTTTTTGATTATTGTATTGTTTTGGTTTCTGTTTCTTGCTGTGTGTCTGTTTTCAGCTGTCTGAGGAAGGAAGGGGTGTTGCTTCGATTGCTAACATGTTGTCTATAACTCGCATATATAACACAGTGTGTGCTGTGGCTGCTATGAGAAGGTAATTATATTTATTCTCATCTCATCACGTTTCGAATTACTGAAAATACACATTCACACTGTTGTGGGAACATATATAGATATTTCCAGCAAACAGTTAAATACAAAATTTGTTCACAATACTGTAACAATTTCAGAGCAGCATCTCACATTAGCTAAACGTCTTTATCTGTGTTTGTGTCCGTCTGTCTGTCTCTGTGTGTGTGTCAGGATGACTCAGCTGTGTCGGGAATATTCCTGTAAGCGCTCTGTGTTTGGTAAACTGCTGAAAGATCATTCGCTGCACGTTCAAACGCTCAGCAGACTGGAGGTAAACACACACACATAGGTTTGTGTGCTGTTTGTGATGTAGTGTTGCTGATGTGTGTGTGTTTCAGGTGGAGACTCGTGCAGCATTTCTGCTTATGATGGAGGTCTGTCGTCTGCTGGGCCGAGAGGAGAACAGAACCTCCACAGAGAAAGACACACACCTGCTGCGACTACTCACACCTGTGGCCAAACTGTACACAGGAAAACAGGTGACACACGCACACACCTGCTGCTCATAACAGCTTGGAAAAAAAACTTTATAGAATAATTTTTGGTTGACTGTGAGGTCTAAATATCAGTTGTAGGTTTGAAATTATTGCTGTCTGTGTTTTGTCCCGTTAGGCAGTGTGTGTTGTGTCTGAGGGTCTGGAGTCTTTTGGTGGTCAAGGCTACATTGAGGACACTGGACTACCTTCCATGCTGCGTGATGCTCAGGTCAAACAACCATCACATCATCTGTGTGTGTGTGTGTGTGACATCATCTGTGTGTGTGTGTG
Organism: Chromobotia macracanthus; assembly: GCA_036877525.1. Taxonomy (NCBI): domain Eukaryota; kingdom Metazoa; phylum Chordata; class Actinopteri; order Cypriniformes; family Botiidae; genus Chromobotia; species Chromobotia macracanthus. Next base: position 8,889,880 of record JAZGTH010000019.1, read on the forward strand.
TGTGTGACATCATCTGTGTGTGTGTGTGTGACATCATCTGTGTGTGTGTTTGTGGCATCGTCAGTGTGTGTGTGTTTGTGTGTGTGACATCTGTGGTGTGTGTGTGTGTGTGTGTGTGTGTGTGTGTGTGTGTGTGTGTGTGTGTGTGACATCGTCAGTGTGTGTGTGTGTGTGTGTGTGACATCGTCAGTGTGTGTGTGTGTGTGTGACATCGTCAGTGTGTGTGTGTGTGACATCGTCAGTGTGTGTGGCATTGTCAGTGTGTGTTTGTGTGTGTGAGGCATTGTCAGTGTGTGTTTGTGGCATCGTCTGTCTGTGTGTGTGTGTGTTTGTGGCATCGTCTGTCTGTGTGTGTGTGTGTTTGTGGCCCGTCTTTGGTGTCTGTCTGTGTGTGTGTGTGTTTGTGGCATCGTCTGTGTGTGTGTGTGTGTGTGTGTGTGTGTTTGTGGCATCGTCTGTGTGTGTGTGTGTTTGTGGCATCGTCTGTGTGTGTGTGTGTGTTTGTGGCATCGTCGTGTGTGTGTGTGTGTTTGTGGCATCGTCTGTGTGTGTGTTTGTGGCATCGTCTGTGTGTGTGTTTGTGGCATCGTCTGTGTGTGTGTGTTTGTGGCATCGTCTGTGTGTGTGTGTTTGTGGCATCGTTTGTGTGTGTTTGTGGCATCGTCTGTGTGTGTTTGTGTTTGTGGCATCGTCTGTGTGTGTTTGTGTGTGTGTGACATCAAGACGTGTTCAATGTGATGTGTGAAGTAAATGCATGCCTTTTGATTTTGAGCTTGATGTGATTGAGGTTCTAGTCTGGTCACATTCTCTTTAAGCCCAATAGATGGCAGCACACACAGACCTTACTAAATCATCTCACCGCAGACACTTTCACATCCTGTTTTCAGTGTTGTGTTTGTGTAGGTTTGATTTGGTATGTGTGTGGTTTCTGTAGGTGTTGAGTATGTGAGAGTTTGATTTGTTGTGGTTTTTTTGTCTGTAGGTGTTGAGTATATGGGAAGGCACCACTAATGTTTTGTCGTTGGATGTTCTTCGTTCCATCGAAAAGTCCTCTGGCTCAGTTCTCCAGGCTTTCTTTACTGACGTCAAAGTGAGAACACATTGAAATCCAAGAACTATCCGCTGGTTAAAGATGTAAATTGTATATTTAAAGCTGCAATAACTATGGTTTAAAAACAATTTTGATTTAACAAAATTAGTTGTTGAGCAAGTATATAACAGAACAGTGTCAAAACTGTCTCCTTTACCATGATTCACAACAGTAAGTTAATAATAATCATTTATAATAATAATAATCGTTTATAATCTGTCAGTCCGATTTTGGGGGAAATATCAGTTTGACTTCATTTGTCTACGTGATAGAAGACAAATGTATAATGTAATATAATATAAAAATAATCATTATTGTATCATATTTTTCACTGAAACATAAGCTGTATGTTATTTCTGTATGTACACTGCATATTACGTATTAAGTGTTTCCCATGTATGTGTCTGCAGGAGCGTTTGCTTACGACTGAAGCTCCTGCAGCTCTGCGTCCGGCCGTTTTGTCTCTCCAGGCATCTCTGTTAGCTTTGAATGGCTTTGTTCAGACTGCAGCAGCTCAACCATCTGGCTGTCTGGAGCTCGCAGCCAGAGATCTGGCCTACAGCCTTGCGCGCATTTACATGGGTAAAACTGATATGTGCCTATGGAATAACAGTGTTTAAAAAAACTTTTCATTTTTAGCTAAACATTCTGAGAACTTATAGTTTTGGGCTGGTTTTTATACTGTGCTGGGTTTTATGCTAGGTTTCCATGGTAACATGCAGTGATTAGCATTAGAAATCAAACACTGTTCAGAACTGAGCTGTATGCATAAATGAATCCTCTGAACTATTAGGAGTATCACATGACATGCATAATGTTCAGCTTTTTTATTTGATACCTAATAATAATAAAGAGCTATGAATGTGTGTGACAGGTGCTTTGTTAGTAGATCACGCAGCCTGGGAAAACTCCACACAAACAGATATATACGCAGCTCTGAGGTGAGTACATGACCTGTGCTACATTGTATGTTGGCCTAGCAAATTTGCAATAGAAATCTCGGCCCACGTTTCTCGGCATGATTAGCTAATCACATTCAGCCGTTTAGTGAAACACACCTGTAGTGACTAATTTGAAAATATATTAATATACTGAAGAACCCAACGACAGAGTTTGTTCTCTGATATTGTGATTGAATCAGAGGTTGGTTGGTCTTGGTGTTTCATACTGTTTAATCAGCTTCCAATGACAGTCAACAGCTGATTTAATACTCTTATATATATAATACGTTTATTTGTTGTATATTTGCATAAAATATACATAAAATATTTTCTTGTAAACAGCTGCAACCATGTGGGAAATACCAGAGTGTCAGTTAACATTGCTGTACTGTAGTAAAAACGTGATAATTTGGACACAGTATTACTACAGCACCCAGTACTGCAGTTTTAGTGTGTAAGGTGATAGTCACAGGGTTTAAATACAGCAGTTTTTTTAAAGGTTGTTTTAAATCTAATAGTCAGTCTGTGAGGGTTTAGTAAATATAGCATGAAAATCCTCCGTAACTAATCCTCAGAAGTGTGTGAATGTAGCTTGTATACTGTATGTTGTGTGTGATTCAGGTGGTGTGAACAGGATTTGTGTCCAGTGGTCAGTCGGGCCTCCACAGGTTGTTACGACGCTCATGTTGTTACTATGGACAGAGCGCTGGTGTACAACGGCTTGATGCCCTAAACACACTCATTTGACCATTTCTTCACCATATATTGCTTTATAGAGACTTCATGATGAATGTAATCACACTTTTACGTATTTGTGATATTTGTCTCTTACTGAATAATCTGCTTGTTAACATGATTGTAGACTTGTCTCTTTAATCATGTGTGTAAAAAAAACTTTTCTACACAGTCATGTTGGTTTAAAAATTACACTGAAGAAATGAAAAAAAAAACCTTATTAACTCGTGTTTTTGAAGTGAATGACACGGATGTAATAATGTAGTTTCTTCACATTATTTTTCACGAAAGCACATAAATGTGATCATGTTACATCTTGCATAACATTTTCTATGTGAGAATTTTAACACAAGATTCCTGTCGCATCAAAAACTTTCAAAATTGTTATAAATAACTCCATGTGTATATTAGAAGTGTTTTGACAGCATACGAACAGATTTGGTGAAAATCAAACTAAAGTGTAATCGATTATTTAATTGAAGTCTTGACCTGTGCATCTTCTATCTGTGTAAGTGTAGTTAGGGGTTAGTAGTGAAAACAAAATACCTTCATGACATCCAACAGCCGTGTGACTCATTTCCCACAATGCTTGGCATTGAAAACAGACGAAAAACAAAAATCCACAAATTTTAAATGATCGCTGAGGTTTTGTGAAGGATTTGGTCATGGTCACGTTTTCAGGTGCAGAAGTTACACACTTTGGATTTCAGCGATATCCATGTCAAGCAAGTTTATTTGACTTGTTCAGCAAGGTTTATCATTTTTATAAGAGGATGAATATCAAGTTTGTGCTTTGTACTTTAGGAGTTTAAATGAAATTGTAGCTTTTTTTAGTAGAGAGATGATGATATTCTTCTGTTTCAGTTGCTCAAAAACAATAAAGAATCAATACAAATATATAAGTGAAATATGAAGCAGTTCTTGATTCTCTCTGCTGCCCTCTTACTGTCATCACAGCTGTGAAGTGTTGATCTGATGTCGGTCACATAAGTCCATCATGCAGAGATAGAGGTGGAAGTGCTCTAGAGCCACAATAAATCACTGAATCATTGATGAACACTGAGAGTCAGTCCAGCAGTATCTAGTACAGTCTGATAAGATCAGGAAGTGTCTGTCTCTGTTCCTGTAGATCAATGGGTAGAGCATTGCATTAGCAGTGCAAAGGTTATGAGTTTGATTCCCAGGGAACACTTACTGAAAAATTAAACTGTTTACTGTGAATGCACTGTAAGTTGCTTTGAAGAAAAGTATCTCCAAATGCATAAATGTAAATGTCTCTCTTTCTGTCTGCCTCAGATGAGTAGATGAATTCAGGTAAAAATATAGGCTGCAACTCAACAATTATATAATATATAATAATCATATATAATAATCAATATTATTAATCATCAGTGTTCAGCTGAACACGCAGCATCAGAGGTGAACTGAAGAGGATTCTAAATGTGATTTTCAATGATAAAAGTCAAGACTCATAATTGCATGTTCAGGAAAATGACGATTAGATAGAGTATGTGACCATCCATAATTATTCCCATATTATCCATAATAATTTCATTTTTACCCCATATTTTATAAAGCAAAAAAAAACCGGAAGGTAAGGGATCGGTACTGCTTGTGTGTGTGTTGTATATTAATAGCGTGTGTGTGAGCTGCTTCAGGTCATGAAGTCCCTTTACTGTCATTGATCAAAATGTTCCAGACCAGATGAGATCAAAGAACAATCCTGTCCTTCTCTCTCTCTCTTTTTCAGTGTTAAGGTTCAGTTTTAAAATGCTTTATTGGCATAAAAGGAAAATTGTGTTAGGGTTAGGGTGTGTAAAAACAAGTTAAGAACAACATTATTGTAAAAAAAAATAACGGAATTACGACTAAAGAAAATGAAAAATAGGGTAAAATAGGATATATTCTAGCATATTCAATATAGTCACCCTTTGTCTAGAATTTACAAACATTTTCTTGACATTTTCCATCACCGAGTTTCTTGAGGAATCATCCTGAAAAGATTTTTAAAGAGTTTTGAAGGAGTTCCCCTCTATCCTGCGCTCTTATTGACTGCTTTTTTCTTCATTATTTGGTCCAAATCATCTATTTCAAAAATATTTTTTTTAAATTGTAGTAATAACAAAAATTATATTGAAATTAATATGTTGGTACAATCATACTGTATTTTTATTTTTACATTTTTAATCTGTTTAATCAAATGTCTTCAGATTAAAAGATTTTTAATCTGACATTTCATTCAAGTGTTTCCAAACTTTTGACTGGTAGTGTATGGTATATAATATATAATTATATTAGATTAGATTATATTGGACTGTACTGCTTTTGCGCAAAGCTGGTCTAAAGTTCACCTAATGATGAAGGCAGTTTCTCCATTCTTGTTGGGTAAATTATCAAATGTTTGTGCTTGTGATAAAAATACAGCTGTCTATATTTAGTTTTGATTACAGTCTAAACACACCATTTCTTCCTGTGTCTACTGTTGTTTCTGTAGTGTGGTTGTGTTTCTATTGTGCGGTTGTGTTTCAAAGGCGAGGTTGTGTTACTGTAAATTTACATTTAGGCATTTAGCAGACACTTTTATCCAAAGTGACTTACAAGGTGAGGAAAACAACAAAGCGATAAATCATAGGAAGGCAATAACATCAGCTATACATATTTAAAATAAAAAAAGTTTTTACAGAGAGTACAACATTTCAGTGCTTAATAGGCAATACCTTTTGGGAGAGAGGAGAAAAACAAAGGTGAGTAGATTTTTTTCTCATACTGTAGTAAGATTGTGTCTGCTGAGTCTGTACCTTGTCAAAGTTATTTTCAGTTTTCAACAGGATTAAATCGCTAGACCAGCTGAGAGAGGAAATTGGTTTCAATGCTTCATTCTTGGTATTGCAGGGCTTTATAATTGACACTATGCTATGTGGAATTTAATTGCCTATTTGTTTATTTTTATAATTAGAGAACATATTTACATAAATTTTTTAAATGCTGGTGTGTAAAATACAATTACAGAGTTACATTTACAATTCCTATGAATTGTTAGGACCCAACAATATCAATCCTATACAAAACTGTACAAATGTGATGAAAAAAAGCAGCTGTGATGGCTGAAGATAACTGTTCTCTAAGGTCCTGTAGTGGCTCCACAGCAGTAAATGTGTTTTAATCTGGGATAAGGGAAGACATGAAATGAAACTGATACAGGAGAACAAAAGCCTCACTGTATTTTCCTGCTGGGTTAGGTTGTCCCTACGGGACACTGAGATGGCCACCAGTGTGTGAGTGTTTGCTTAGCATACGTCTGTAGTTAAGTAGATTTGGGAAGTCAGGCCGCTCTGTAATTATAGAACGAATTAAAATGAGGAAATTTATTTTAGCTGAGCCCCCTCCTCTGAGCAAGAGAGAAAGAAAAGATGTTAAAATATAATCTAAAATGAGAAAGCAACATCAAAGCTCCCTCATTCCCTGACGCAATTACCCAGAACACTCCTTCATTAGTGTTAACTGATGGCACTCCTGCAGTGTACGTCGCCGGGCCCTCTGACCCCAGAACATGAATCCTCATTTCAGCTGTTGGTGATCTGGAGGAATTTATCCAGAAAATATTCAACACAGCTTAAATAACTGCAGCATCCATCCATTTTTCAAACATGTTTATCCTTTTCAGGGTCATGGAAGGCTAGAGCCTATCCCATCATTTCGGCCTATAGGCTGGGTACACCCTAGATAGATGGCCAGTCTATTGCAGGGCAAACATAATTGGAACAATTTGAAGGAATTTTGAGATTAGCATCGCCAACCTTTCTTTGTCCTCTGTCCAATTCTTGAGAACTGGCTGTGATAGAAGAACTGCTAGTGTCTAGCCAATTTCAATTTCTGTGAAAGTAAATTGCACCCTGATCAGCATTTGTCATATGACTGTTAATCTTGATACTACTTTCCAGTGACTCTGTGAAGTGATAACCATAAATAACCCAGCAGAATAGTACATTTACATTTTTTCGTTTAGAAGATGCATTTATCCAAAGTGACTTACAAAGAGAGAGAGCATTTTACATTTTGCCCTAAGGACCAATAATAGTACAATAATAAAGTGATGAAAAAATTAACTGAAAGTAACAATTATAAATTTTTTTAAACACAATGTAAACAAGCATTGATCAACAAAGACATGTGCCCTCTTTTTTTATCATTTTATTTTAATATGTGCAATGAAAATCTTTGATTTCCCTCACACGGACAGGCAAAGTTATTTGACTGAATAATACTGTGTGCCCTGGCCGAGCAGTCGCACGGTCACTAAGGAGACTCAGAGATGTTGAGTGATCTGATCTGAGTAGAAAGAAAGAAATGACGGTCATATTTCCAGACTATAATCGACCCGAAACAAACAGCAGGACATTATTTTTTCCATGAATAATTCACAAACACTCCTTCTGCAACTGTGTAACAGAATATTTAGTCAGATGTGTTGCACATGTAAGTATGTACAACGATTATTTTATGCATGTTCCTTTAGTGTTTCTCACTGAATTGGAGTGTGTGTTTGTATGGGTTTATTTGACCATATATTGGATGTGTGAGTGTAACCTCTTTATCTTCTACTTCCTACTCATTCATTGATTTATCAAACAGCAGCGGTGGTTCTGTTCTCATTACCACCAGTGTGTGTGTGAGTTGAGGGGTGCTTATTGGTTTTATTTAATAATGTTTTAAGGAAAAGCATCTTAAACTGGTCAAGACCCACCCAGTTGGACAGGAAAAGCCGTGTGACTAACACATACAGTGTCCAGTCACAGTTTGTTTTGTGTTTACGTGTAGTTTAGGGGCAAGGTTATTAGAGAATTGACTGGGGTGAAAACATGAATTAATTGCACAGTCTGTACAATAAACACACTGTAAAACAGCAGGAAAATGTAGCGACTGTAAGAAGAGTACATGGAAAAACCTGTGTGTCCTCAGTAACGTAGATGTTATGTCAAGTCAATGGGGCATCTGTGTGTGAGCAGTAAAAGTGGAACACACCTAAGGTGTGTGTGTGAGCTGTGGAAGGAAACACACATGCAGAGTCCTGCAGGCACGGTGAGGTTCAGGCCTGTGTGTCAGAGGGTGTCGATTGAAAATAATCTGTTGATTACTTCTGCAGTTGCCATGGTGACAGGTGCCTCCACATGTGTTATGTTCCCATGGTGACAGCAGTAAATGACAGATGAGACGTATATGTGAGTCTCACAACAGTGTTATCACAGCTTTAGTCTGTTGCATACATGCAGCTAAAAGCTGCTGAGAGATCCAGTACCGAGCTCTCCTGCAGAATCTTCTGGACAGCAGCTGCCTGACAGAGTTATTGTCTAACACACACACAATCATAGGAGAACTGTGCCATGAGGCATCTCCTTGGAAACAAACAGCTCATTATGCATCTGATAGAGAATCTCCACAGACTGACACATCTCACACATACACACACACTCCAGTGAGGAATTGGGCTGTGCTCTGAGCAGCCTGTAGGGATGACACATGGGAGTAATGCAATTGATCAACCTGATCTCTCTCTCTGTTTACACTTTCAATCACACAGCACTCATTACTCAACTCTTCTCTCTCTTTAGCCAAGAGGAGCAAAACACATCAGCCCCAAACACACACATCCAGTCTGAATCCGAGCAGACGCTCCAGCTAAAGTCATATCATATCACGTAGGTATATTAATAAACATTAAAATGGAAGTGTGTTTATCAGTGAGGCAATTCCTAACTGATTAAATGCAACCATGCTATAGCAAACCTGAGTTAAGGCGTTCTGCTGTTTAAATAGAGCTGTCCACTTTCCCATACAGAAATCTGATATGTGACCATATATGAACATTTAATTAAAATGTTAGTTTATATGCGGAGAAGCACTATAAGGCTTCATTATGTGCGCTGTCAAAAACTGTACATGTTCAACACTATAGTATTTCTAAAGTGTATGTTCTACAAGTGTATGTTGTTTCAGTCAAGCATGAGTCTAGTAGTCTACGTGACTCTGAGTTATTTATTCTCTCTTTGTTTGCCTTTATTACAGGCAAAATTTTGTTGTAATTGTTTAGTAATGATTTGATCTGATTTAGATCCAGTCTGAGGTGTGTGTCAGAGAGAAAACTGTCTGTAAAGAACCATTGGCTAATAATAAAGGATATTCCCTCTCTGCAGAAAAGCTATTCATCTTGTATGCCCTTGTGAAGGTTTTTCTTGTCAAGGAGAGATGAAGGGAGAAAAAAGAAGGAGAGAAAGAGAGTTGAAGCTGCTGCATGAGGGAAACAGGATCTTGCTGATGTGGAGGTCTGATATGGAGAAGAGATGGAGTTATCAGCATCTCTCCAGTTAACAAAAGCCTCTTTAATAAAACACTGCTGCCATAAAGAGAGGGACACTATATCTACATCACACAGCACACACAGTGTCTGCTTTGCCTTTCAATGTCCGGCCAAATGATAAACATAAAACTCCCATCTGTACAAATATGAGACTAATCAACTTCAACTCAAGCTCAATGATGAAGATCTGCTGTGTGTTTGCCGCTGAACACTGTTTTGAGACCGAACAGAATTAGATTTCCACCGACACAAAAAACTGATGTTGAATTAAGAAGTTATTAATTAGCAGTTTCACTCTCCACTGCTCTGAGATGTTGCAGCTATTGATGTTTAGATTAGGGTTAGGGTTAGAAACAATAAAAAACCTGTTTATTATTGAACATGCTAATCCCTGGATGTTATTTACTGTGAGGGTTAGGGTTAGGGTTAGGGTTAATTGCTAAACTCTTGTTCTGAATGGTGTCTATATTACATTTTAAAAAAAAATAAAACATAATCAGCTGCATCTCTTATGTGTTTTCTCATGTTTATGTGTTCTCATGTTTAAATGTTTTTGGATAAAAGTGTCTGATAAATATTTTGGTCTGTGATACACATCACCATAAATTGTTGTTCAAATCAAAGTTTGAACAAAAACCCTGTGTACTGGTCATTTTTTCAAAGTTTTAATTGAGGCTGCTGAGGAACATCATTCTTTCTCTAGACTGTACATTAGAAAAGTACCTTTATAAAATCATTATCTGACACACTTATTTAAAACATAATTGTCTCCTGATTACAGCCAAGCAAGGTGACTGTGTATGTGTGTGTGTGTTGGCCTGAGGGTCCAGTATCTCTCACCGCTATGATTCAGATTGTTTCTCTGTCTAATTGCTTTCGATCGGTTTGCCCTGCTGTGTCATGTGATATTTTCGTCCAAGTATTTAACAGTGGACAACTTACTGATTAAATGTAAGCAGAATGAAAGCGTGAAAATACACACACACCAAGACAGTGGAAGTATTTTATATAAACACAAACACACACACAGATGATCACAGATGAATGTTATTTACAGTGTTTGTATACACTGTGGTGTAAATTTCCCCTATAAATTGTATGATGAAAACTATTTTAATTAATATATATGAATTTGTAATTAATATATTAGTATAATTAATACAAAGTTTTAGGTGTAACATAGCAGATAAATATATCAGACCCTAGAAAAAATTAATTCTGTCATTTACGGTGAATGAGATCCATCCATTTTTACATCATTCTTCCCTGATCAGGCCATTATCTGTGGAGTCCTAAATCATATATCACACTAGACAAATAACACAGGCGAAAGAAACAAAGCGTGTTAGTGTGTGATTAAAGTGTGTTTAACAACCGTTGACAAACACCCAGGAGAGACACACTTCAATGCTTTTTTACAGCCTCAAGACTGTCGGTAAGACTCTGGTGACTTATTAACATACATGTGGACAAACAAGCTGCGAACAGGCTGTTTTGTGATTGGATCACTCAGACACATTGTGAGACGGTCACATTACAGGTTATAGGTTATATATACACACACACACATATATGTATATATACACACGACTTCTGCCGCAACTTTCGAAGACAGGCAACTCTCGCTCTCTTTCTTCTCTTCTCTTCGCTCTCTCTCTTTATCTGGTTTCTCTCTCACCTCATTCGGACGCGAATCACGCACGGTTAAGTCAGTCTCACGAGCGTCACGTGCATCACACTCCCGCGCGCTGGCGCTCGGTCGGTCTGACGCGCGCGCTCGCTCGCGGTGTGTGTCGGTAGGAATGGACGCGTCGGCGCGGCGGTGAGCAGCAGCGGCTCCGTGATGCGGCGGTCTGTGACTTTCCTGGTGATCATTCTGACTGCGGGTGAGTGTACAACAACACACACACGCACGCACACGCACACACACACACGCACACGCATGCACGCGCGGTGATTACACGAGCGTGAGCGCTTCACCGACACTCTGTGACATGTTACTATGAATAAAGCGGCAGCGAGTTGAATGAAGATGATTTTCCTCCGAGCTTTAACCCTAATCATCAAAAATCACGGGCTTTTTAAATACCTTCATTTAATTACAGTTGCTTTACATTACAGGTATGACTGTATCTGCAGGTAGATTAAGTCGAGTAAAAAGATTATTAGAAAAGATTTACTGTATCAATAATTATATCACAAATGATTAATTTCTGCCTTAATCCACGACCACATGAAGAATTGCTTTCATTGTTTATAATAAACACATTAGAGGAATAAAGGCCATTTATTTCGTATGACAGGGAGGGCAGCAGTGATTATACAGCGTGTCCAGAATTTAACGAATTATCCAAATATCAGAATTACACGAAAATCCAAAGACAAAATATGAAATTATATGTCGTATTAAGAAAATAAACCCTATTAATACGTATGCATTTGTTATCACAATACACATCCAATCCCCAGTACTTCTAATTATTTTGTGAAAAAATAAATGCAATTCATCAAAACGTTTTTGTAATTCATGAATTCATTATTTTTTGTAATGATTCTCAATGATGTTTAGTCACACAGTACAGTTGTGTCATTCTGTCTGGTTTTATTATTAAAATCTGCATAAACTAAACGTTTAAACTTACATATTTTATTTTTGCATTACAAATTAGACTGTTGATTTGATTATATTTTTTATGTACAAGTGTCGTCATGGGAAGAAACTGGATGTAGTAAATCCTATAATTCTCAGTAACATTGTAATGAATTAATGAAAACACTAAATCCAAAATTATAAATGTACTTGTATTGCATCTGTTTTGCTGTATCTTATTTAGTCTCTCTCTCTCAGAATTAAACTAGCCAGTGTTTTAAGAGCAAACAAACAAACACAAAATCTTTCAGCTTTTCATTATTGTTTTTTTTTTTATAAATTTCTTTCAGTAATTTTAATAAACATGAACTATATTTGTATGCTTGATGTTAACATGTCACAAAGACATTTTCAATCAACTGTCCTAACTGATTGCAGTTGTCTCACTGTTCGCCATTGAACCGTTGAAGCAACAGTCACATGGATTAAACATAGATTATGGGCTTAATGAACCTGATGTGTTAGTGCACAAAACACACGAGTGTGGTGATTGTATTATGGTATTGTTGTTTTATTGCGTGTGTGTGTACAGGTGTGACCGTGGCACTACAGATTCAGTGCTATCAGTGTGAAGATGTTCGTCAAGACGATTGCTCATCTCCAGAGTTCATCGTCAACTGCACTGTCAATGTGCAGGACATGTGCCAGAAAGAAGTGCTTGTCATGGAGGATGGTAAGAGCACCTGCATCACTTCCTGTTCTGCTTGTTGCCGAAGGAGCTGATAAACTCACTGAAAAATGAGTTTCAGAAGTTCACATTTCGGGTATGGGTTACCATATCTGACAAATATGTTTCTTTCTTTACATTTGTGTTTATTGAAAATGTCTATTTAACATTTTGTTTTTAGCCTTTAGTCAAATTTACAATAATACAGCATACTACGTAACAATGGAATGTGTTTTTAAAATGCTCTTTTGGATAAACTAATCAGTAAAATGTAAATAGTGTGACTGCTATTCCTGGGGCATTTAAGGTCTGGATTCACTTAAATCAGGGAACAACTACATTCACTGAATTTGAAGTTTTGATTAACTGATTTCTTTTGTATCATTGTGAATTTTGACACTTTCCATGGCAACAGGAGACTTCAGTGGGTTACATAAGGTGTTCCCAACCTTTCTTCTTGAAGCTTTTTCTGCTTAGTTTTATGAAAGTATCCTCCATGCTCCTCAGACATTTAGGTTGCTTTCAAGACCTTTTTGCTTCATTTCTGTCAAAGAATTATTCCCTTTACATTTCTCTGTCATTTTTTTATTGTGATTTTTACAAGGGCAAAAAGAGAAAAAAGAGCGATTGAAAGAGCGATTAAGCAAGCAAGTTATTTTTCAGAAAAATATTGTTGAGGTCCTTGCTTGGCCTATATTGGTGTTGTAAGCACGAGTTTTAATATCATTTTAATATACATTTGTTTTGCATATATAGAATGTTTATTGGGACATATTTAATAAATTAAATTCAAGGTTTTTTTGTGGGTTAGGATTGTGCAGGGTTAGGGTGCACATTTTTGTTTTTTATTTCTGTCACAAAAATATTTTTCACTGCTAGTTTTCATATTCATAAAAGTTTTCATGAAGATAGTAACCTGGAGTCTACATTGCATTTCACCCCAGAATGTCCATTACCAACCAATCAGCTGTGACCCTAAGGCTAGCAAAAGTAAAATAAACATGCTGGTATAGATTATTGCATAGGTCATGTATGATGAAAAATTTGTACTTATTAGCTACAGCTGTGTTTACATAGGCTTAAGATAAAAGATTATTTAAATTAGTAAAAAAGTTATTCATAAACGTAGTGATTCAAAACATAACAGTCAATATTTGTAAATAAAATCATTTGATTACAGATGGATTGGGAGGTAAAGTGATTGAAGAAGCTCAGAGTGTGTTGTGTGTCAAATTCGTTCAGTATAGACAGGTGTGTTGACTGTAATGGGAGCAATTTAGTTTTGTCATGTCAGGATGCACAGCATGTGTTCAGTGAAGACAGTGTAGGATGTCAGCTCAGAGCTGCTGTTCATCTTTTTCTCCTGTTTTTGCCATCGCTTGACATGCATCTCTATAAAAGTACTAACTTTGTGTCACCTCTATGCAAACACCAACAGTTCCGCTTTTTTTTTGAAAACCCTATTAGAGACGTAAGTCGTTTCTGTGGGGCATGAGAGAAATTAAATCTCAACCCACCGATTCGTTCTCTGTCTTGCATATCTTTCTCTATAATCAGTTCAATCAATTTTACAATAGGTGTTGTATCTTAGGCTAGTTGGTGATACCCAGCTATATTCCCCAGGATAATAAAAATACCCATTGGATATTTCCATGTAGTGTTTTTGCGTGTATTCTCAAAAAGGTGCAGATACACCAATGCACAGCTATAAATACAAAAGACCCCACGTGCAGCCCCCACTGTTCTGTGCACAGGTATAATGGGCCCTTTATGTTTTGCTAGTAAAAACAATAGAACTAAGACATGAGTAGAATTATGACTTTTCTCACAAGTCAGCATCTAGTTATAAGGGTAAACAGCTGCCACTAGTTCTTATGTTCACAACAACATACTGTGCTTTAGAGCCTAATGTAAAAAGAGACATTCTGCAGTAAGGGGGTGGAGCTAACCTCAGGTTAAACTAATCAAACCAACCAATGTGAATCAGTGTATGCGTCAGTGTGAATCAGTGTGTGTGTCAGTGTGAATCTGTGTGTGCGTGTGTCAGTGTGAATGCGTGTGTGTGTTAGTGTGAATCAGTTTGTGTGTGACAATGTGTTGCAATGTGTCAATGTTTGTACTTATTCATTGTAATTGTTTTGTTTAATTATTTTGATGGATTTTTTATGAATTTAAATCCAATTTATTGTAATATCTAAATATTGTTTTGGGTTTTATTTGTTTATATAATTTATTTGAATTATTTGTCCTTTCATTTTGCTGCCTGAAATTGACTCTATCAAATTTTGCTTTCTCTGCTATATGTCTGATGCCACCTTTTCATTTCATTATTGTTCTCAACAGAGAGCATTTGGCACACCTCTCTGTGTTCTTTATTGAAGAATCTTTGGCCAATTTAAAGGCCCTATTTTATATCATGTTTGTGTAAAGTGCTCTTGATTAAACACATGCCATGTTTAGAGGCTGATATGTTTGTGTGTAGGAATTCACTACAGGAAGTCGTGTGCGTCATCAGGGGCGTGTCTGATCGCATCATCTGGATATCAACAGTTCTGTACAGGGAAACTGAACTCCGTCTGTATCACCTGCTGCAACACGCCGCTCTGCAACGGCCCTCGACAAAAGCGCCGAGCGTTGTCCTGCGCCGTCTCACTGCAGTCCACTCTTTACACAATCCTCCTGTTCACCCTCATCCAGCTCTACCTCTCCTCCTCTTCACAGTAATAGACCTGTCACTCTCTCTCCCTGTTTCTCTGTCTGTTTGTCTGTCTGTCTGTCTTTACCATCACACAGGGTCCTAAATTAACACAAGCATTGTGATTTATTTCAGTAAAAATTGGCTTTGATCAGCAAATAACCAACAGGTTGGCTGGTAAATTTCATAAGAGCTGTTGAATATTAAATTTTATTCAATTAAAAGACATACAAACTGTCTATTTAAGTCAAGTCACTGAAGTCAGTTTGATTTGTATAGCACTTTTTCCTCAAATCCTCAATATATGTGTCTACACTCCCAGTGTCAAAGACCTCAAAATTGTGTTCACAAAAGGTGTTAGAAAATGATTCTTTAACCATGGTTGGCAATTCACCATAGTAAAATGATGAAAATGATTTTGTCCAGCGCTTCACTTTTTGACAGATATGTCAATGCAAATCTGAGGAAATCACCATGTGTCCATGTTTTTTTGAGTTTTCACTGAGACAGACTAGATCAAAGACATTTCTTAATAAAACTAATGCAACATACATTTGCAGGGTAAGATTTATTTATTGCCAATAAATTTTCCACCATTGGCAGATATGGCAAAGCTAGTTTTGGACCCTGCTGTCATGTGTCTGATGTAAACAATGATGTTATTATTTAAGTTTGTCATCAAACTTAAGTTTGTCAGTTTTCAGCAAATAACCCTAACCCTAAATTTTAGTTTTTAATCTTTTAAATCTATTTGTAGTTTAGGACTGTCCCATAGATTATGGACAGTATGTATATATCTATGATAACTACAAATAGATTTAAAAGATTAAAAAATAAAATTTAGGGATACATAATTAAACCTAGAAACGTTTAATCAACAGTAACAAAACAATGTGTTTGTAACTAACTACATATCCATCCATTCATTCTCTATTGGCTTATCCCTCTTGGAGCTGTGGAGTATACTATAGCCTTTCTTGAATAGCACTTGAGGCAAGAAACAGGAACAAGCCATTCATGCTTGGTAATTTCCACACACTATCTATTCAATCTATCTGTCTAAGTGTGTTTAAAACCAAAACAGTGCTTCTTTTTATGAAACCTGGCCACCTCGATTCCTGTAATTATCATAGGAAAACATAGAAAATGACTGTGTCTGTGTTTCAATATGACTTTTATATGTTCACATTTATAAATGTGTAATGTAAATATAAGGCAGCAGAATATAAGCAGAATTTAGGAAGTAAAATATTTATCAACCAAAGTAATTTATGAAACCTATATGAAGTTTATTTAGCAAAGTTTGGGAGGAGCATGTTATGTAATCCACACTGAAAACCCTACTAAGTTGACTGAACTAATTAGATTACGTAAACTTATTCCATCAATTGAGTAATGGAGCCTCCCAAAACTTGCATAATTAATTTTATATAACTTGGTGTGTAGGGTTAGGGACTGTACTTAAAATTTTAAAATCACCTTAAATGCACTAACATGCTTAAACTATTAAGTTCACATACTTTGATGTTAATTAGATTTATATGCATGTATAAAAATGCTCAATTTTTCCCATTATGGTCATAAAAAGTGACATATTTGTCAATATATGATAACCCATACTTGAAATGTGAACACACACACGGAGCAGTGGGCGTTCAATCATTTCCTGCCAGCTGTGGGAATTAAACCTGCGACCTTTGGTTCACAAGGTCGACTCCAACCATTAAGCCACAATTGTAATCTTTTGTAAAATTGTAATCTATTGAAAGGCCATTGTTTTCTGAAAGAAAAATGACAACGCACTTGAAGATAGTTATGGGGCCAAAATGCAACACTTTAAGTAGTGTTTAGTCAAAGTTACTTGACTTTGACTAAACCTAATGTTGTAAAGACAACATTAGGGTTTACAGTGCAAACAATCATCGCACAGGGGTGAGTAAATATAGCCGTTCCTCATTTCTGTTCCATGACAGTTTTGCAGCATCCCTCCACCACCCCATCGCCTCACTCTTGGCTGGTGTGTACTTCAGTCAGATATGGGGAGTACCCTAACCTTAACCCTACCTATAGGCTAGTTATATCTGCTAGCGGTGGGCAACGGTTGATATTTTGAAATGTCGATATTCTCACACCATTACAGTTTTTCCTTAAAATACACCAAGAACCTAAATGTTATTAAATAATGAGCTACATATCAATATATTGTATAACCAGATCTTGTTTGATCTTATATTTACCTATATTATCTACCAAATGATTGTGAAGTTCTCACTCAAACTGGTAATTGGTTAAACCAAACCATTTCAGCTTGAAGAAACAAAAGACAGAGTTTGAGTTTGATGAGAAACTGTTGTATTAGCTGATGCACTGACCATCATTGTGTGTGTGTGTGTGAGAGAGAGAGTGAGAAGAAGAGAGAGTGAGTGTGTTTTTTGACAGCAGCTCTCCTGCTTGAAGCCCACAGAGCCTCATTTAAAGAACCTCTCCAGTGAGTGTGAGACAGAAGACAGAGGTTGCGATTGCTCTATTATTAGTATTATTATTAACTTTTATCATGTTGACACACCGTATATGTTTATTGCAATATCATTGGGCACTTTTTTAAATTATATTTTAAAAAAGCAAATCAACGAAGAGCACGGAATAATCAATTCTGTAACTTGGCAACGCTTTGGTATATTGACACAAAACATGGTACATCATCACAGGCATGACCTGAGGGTGCATGCACAGTTTCGTCACAGTGCCAACTACTGGTCCAGAAATATGAAAAATTGATATATTTGCTTATAACTTTTGAATGCTTTGGTCTATAATTGTGAGTGTGGTCTCTTTAGATTCCTTGAGGCATGCTGAATAAAACATTATCTGATGTTCCATGGTTGGTCATTGTGGGCTTGCCCATTTTTAATTTTGTCGTAAAATGTAGTATTTAACAAACGCAATTGCGTATCGCTACAAACCTTATATGGTTCATCATCACCATATCTGAGGTGACCTGCAAAGTTTGGGTCAAAATACCTAGTGGTCTAAATATATAGTACAATTTATGAAAATGCTTATAACAAGTGATTGCAATGACATATTGTTATAGAACTTCTTTCTTTAGATTATTTGGCTCATGCCGAGTCCTACGATACCTAATTTGTCATAATCAATGCTACTTCCTGATGGCCATTTAAAGTTTGTTGTGTAATCTACTTTTTCGAACTTCTCCTTCTGCGTTTGTCCAATTTGCATGAAATTTGTTACGCATCATCTACAGACATTCCTGACAAAATTAAAAGATTTTTTTATCGACCACTCCGTTCCTGTACAGCACATCAACGAATCTGACAATGAACATGGAATAATGGATAGAAGGTTGTATCTTGGCAACTCTTTGGTATATTGACACGACACTTTGTAGGTGCCATTGTCACAGCATCCTGACCACAATAAAACAACACTGGTAACAGCTCCACCTATTGGCTAAAATTATAAATCACTTTGTGTTGTAATGGGTTTTACCTAGGTTTTCTTTAACTTTTCTAATTTTATTGTTCTTAATCTTATTGCTCAAGCATCAAATACTTCTCTTAGTGCCATTGATAGGCTTGACCCCGTAATTGTTGCTTGCAGCTATATTTATATCTAAATTCCTAATGTATATATAATCCTATACATGAAATTTGTTGTAAAAACATGCAATTTAATAAGAAAACTGATTGCTAAATAGTCTCATATATTCATGTATCTCAATTTTCCGGTAATTTTCAAATGTTATTTGAGGTCTTTTGTTGATAGTGTCGACACAGTGTTTGCCATCAGCAGTTTTTTTTTAACACTGACAGACCCCATAGAATCCCTGGATGCTGAATTCTGCAGAAACATACTAAGAGTTCAGATAACTAATTCATGTTGGGCTGAAATAGGTAGATACCCTCTAATCATACAAACTTAAAAAAGCTGCTAAAGCCAGATTTTAAAGCAAAATTCATTTTTTAGCTACACACCCTCAGAAAAAACCCACTGATATATATATATATATATATATATATATATATATATATATATATATATAATTTTTATATTATTTTTCCTTCTTTACTTTTTTTACTTTGTACTATTTATCAATACTTGTTTGTTTTTTATGTTTAATACTTAGGGTTAGGGTTACAATATGTAAACAGTGTATGTAAAACAGTCATGCTAATAAACTACTTAAATTGAAATTTAATTGACTATCCTCATATCGAAGTATATAATAATGAAAGATAAAACAATGATGCCTTCGAAGTGCTCCGCAGGGAGCACAATCATGGTAAAAAACAGCCTTTAAAGTGTGTTCCGAGATGCCTGCTTGAGTCGCTATGAAGCGCACACTCACGAGGGTACAGCCTTAGAAGGGAGGGTCATCACCATTAAATAACGCACCCTGACCTACATGCGGCGCTCTGTGATGACGTCAGAGCGGAAGTGATCGAGAGTTCCAGAAAGATATCGGTGTAGGTTTAACTGTTCTTGCATCTGTACGAGTCACGCAAGCACAAATAGTCAAGCACAAGTCATTAATACAACAACAAAAACGAACAGCAGCGAAACTAAATATACTGATAATAGAGGAATAGAGACACACGTCGAACATCATCGTGATTATTTATAGTGACTTTCCATCATGACGACAATCGATTACAGTGTTTGGGACCATATCGAGGTTTCTGATGATGAAGATGATACACACCCGAATATCGACACGCCCAGTTTATTCCGCTGGAGACACCAGGTACATTTTAAAACCTTTTTAATTTAAACCCTTTTTACTGAGATGTCTGTCCTCGGTGAGATCTCATAGACTTGTTTTCATAGTGTTTTTAGAGCAGGGTAATGATGTTTTAAAACCCTGAGTAGTTTCCTTTACAAGTTTATTTAAAGTTGTGCACACACAATCACTTACATACACATTTACACAATTCACA
Organism: Chromobotia macracanthus; assembly: GCA_036877525.1. Taxonomy (NCBI): domain Eukaryota; kingdom Metazoa; phylum Chordata; class Actinopteri; order Cypriniformes; family Botiidae; genus Chromobotia; species Chromobotia macracanthus. The sequence goes on from JAZGTH010000019.1 coordinate 8,909,971, forward strand.
CACACAACATACGCTCACTCATATACACATAGTGGAGAACTGGCTCTTCCAGTTGAGTCTGGTTTCTCCCAAGGTTTTTCTCCACTAACATCACTGGAGTTTTGGTTTCTTGCCACTGTCACCTCCAAACACAACTCAGACACTTATTTATTTGTTTATTCACTTAATTACTTATTTATCCAGTTGTTAATGCCAGTATGTATTTATTGATTTATTGAACTTTAATTGCATCACAGTATTGCTAATGTAGATTTTGTAGTATTGGTGCACCTTTTTTTCCTGTTCTTGTCATTTCCTGTAGCATAGCATGGCTTTATGTGGTACGGGTCAGCTGTCCAGGTAAAGGTCTAAATGTCACTTGGTCTCAAAACAAGTGTACATCTTCCTCTTCTTCATAGATATTATGTTTGCATCCATCAGAAGGTTATTTATCATTTAACTTTGGATGTAATGCCAGGTAGTTTTCAATGCACATTTTTTGCACATGTATATGGTTCCATATGTTGTCTTATTCAACTATTTCAAAGTTATTATAATATCTGGCGTTTTGCATACACCATATCGCTTCACATATAACCATTCAATTACAACCATAGGGACAATTATATTTATGGTTGGCAATGCTAGTAAACAATTTATAAATAAGTTTGCAGTAATACAAAATAGTCCTTAATACCTGTGCTTTCTGTTTTTATCTTTTCTTTTTCCTTACTTCTATATTTGTAGTCTCAACTACTTTTTTGCTAAATCTTGTTTCTGTAAATCTGCTTTGCAGCAATGCAAAATTGTGATATAAATGAACTTGAACTGGCAACACAAGTACACACACACAATCACTCATATATACTCGCGTACACACACACACACACACACACACACACACAACACAGATACACCACACAGACACACACATACAAGGCTTTCATGCTCTGAATTTTAGCATTTTCTGTAGTCTCTGGAAATCATAGCCATGATCTTGGTGTTACCAGCAGCCACCTGCATCTGGATGATTACATGAGCTCCTGAAACATTTCACTTGTATTTGTCTGTCTCATGTCTTTGCACTAGGCTCGCATGGAACGGATGGAGGCTTTTACAAAGAAGGGTGAGGAAATTGAGAAAAGCCTGGCTGAAAGTAAGAGGAAGCTGGTGGAGGTGCAGCGTCACATGCAGGAGCTCAGCATCGCGTCTACAGAGGAGAGCAAAGCAGAACTGGCCAAAGCTCAAGCAGAGGAGAAACAGCTGAAGAAAAAGGAGAGATTGTGGGAAAAGAAGATGGAGGAACACCGTTTAGAGGAGAAGAAGATGCCCTGGAACGTGGACACACTCAGTAAGGAGGGATTCAGTAAGGTTTGTTGCATTCGAAACACAACAGAGGCTGTTTAAAGAACAGTTTACTCAAAAAATTCTCTTACCCTGTTGATCCAGCACCCGTATGACTTTGTCACTAATATTTGGGTCTATTTTTACTAACAGTATCTTAAAAAGATTAGTCAAGATAAAACTGTTTCTTGAGAAGCTGGGCTGTATTGGATATTTAGACATTAGACATACTGGAAAAACTGCAATTCGTTTGAAAACTGTCACTGCTCAAGTGTCCTTAGTGTCCATTTCTGCTCCACTTTGAGCAGCTGGTGTCAAATCATTCTGTGAATTAATCATTGCATGAGTGTGAGTAAATGAACTGTGTCTTTAGGATAAATGAGATGTATGAGCATTATTGGTGAAACATTATAGCAGTATGAATGCAGTGAGCATTGGATTGTGAAAATTAAGTAAACTAACACATGTACTAGAGAAGTAAGATTTGTGTTGATCTGTGTTTTCATGCTGAAAGCAGCTGTGTGCTGTCTTGTGTTTCTCAGAGCGTCGTCAACATAAAGCCAGAGCCCAACAATGAGACAGAAGAGGAGAAAGAGGAAAAACACAAAACTTTTGTGGAGAAATATGAGAAGCTAATTAAACACTTTGGTGAGCTCCTGTTCTTTGTGTGTTTGGTCCTTTATAAATATACCTGTATGCTGTAAGTTTACAGGTGTTTAGAGTAAAAGCTGCTAACACAGAGCATGTAAACTTGTCATTCTCACAATAAAACTCATTTGTTATTTGTATTACACTTTTACATGATACCTAAATTATACTTTCAGTATTTACTTTGTTGCAGCCTGTTACGCTGAACAATTGTACAAGTTAGTACTGTTTCACAGCACACCTCTTGTCTCACACCTGATCTTTCACACTGTCACACTGGAGAAAATCATCTGACAATGAATTCTTGTAATTGTTTCATGTAGAGAGGAGGTGGGAAATGGTCCTGTTTAGATGCTAAATCTGTAGCAATGTTATAAATGAATCCCTGAATGAAAGCAAATAAAAACAGTGTTAAAATGTATGTGATGTTGTGTAAGCTTTGACAGCATATTGTTAACAAAGTGTGTCTGGGAGATACGCAATCACACAGGAAGCAATAATCTGGAAAGCAACATTCTCTATTTATTGAACCACAGACCTTCTGTGACCTTAAATGTAAACAGACCTTCAATGTAAAGTTAATGTGATTGCACAGTAGTGATTTAAAGTGAGATATGTTTGTGTGCAGGAATGCTGCGGCGATGGGACGACTCTCAGAAATATCTCTCTGATAATCCTCACCTGGTGTGTGAGGAAACAGCTAATTACCTGGTGATCATGTGCATTGACCTGGAGGTGGAGGAGGTAATGTGTGTGTCTCTGTGTGTGTGTTTCTATAGGGTAAGGGGTGTAAACAATGTATGTGAGGTACGTGACTGACTTGTGTGTTCATTGCAGAAACACGCGCTCATGGAGCAGGTGGCCCATCAGACCATCGTCATGCAGTTTATTCTGGAGCTTGCCAAGAGTCTAAAGATGGATCCACGAGGCTGTTTCCGACAGTTCTTCACCAAAATCAAGGTGCGTGCGTGTGTGCGTGTGTTTGTGCGTGTGTCGGTTGAAACATGGCTGGACAAGAGCTGTGTGTTTTTTCAGACTGCAGACCAGCAGTATCAAGATGCATTTAATGACGAACTGGAATCATTTAAGGAGCGTGTGCGTGGTCGAGCAAAAATTCGTATTGAGAAGGCCATGAAAGAATATGAAGAAGAGGAGCGCCAGAAGCGCTTGGGCCCTGGTGGTTTGGATCCTGTAGAGGTGTACGAGTCTCTGCCTGTGGTAAGACCACATGCTACACAATCATAACCATTTACCTTCCTAACTTACCCTAACCCTTCACAATCGAAACACAATGTAACTCATCACAATGCCAAATCCTTACCCTTCACATTTGTTTTGTTATTTAGTGTTAACATTTAACATTATATTGTCCCAGATCAGTGACGATGTTCAGACACCAGACTGCTGAGGTAAAACTGCCAATCAGGGCAGTCATGATCAAAGTCACAGTGTTATTCTAAATAAGCCTACGTTTTCTGGTTCTTGACATGGGTTAGGGTTAGGGGGTCAGATCTTACTACACTGCAACGCCTCAATTACTGAAGCATTCTAGCACTGTCATAAAGCTACTGATTGTGTCTGATATTACATGATCTAACTGACCATCATGTCTGTTGCTCTAATCACAGGAATTGCAGAAATGCTTTGACAAAAAAGACATTCATATGCTACAGGACAACATCAGCAAAATGAACCCAACGGTCAGTGTAAACCAGTGCAGTCCAGTAATATGGAATGTGTTGTTTTATCCTGATGATTGTGTTGTCTAGTATGATATTTGGACTGTGTGGTGATTGTGTTGTCTAGTGTGATGTTTTGACAGTAGTGTGGTGATAGTGCTATCCAGTATAACTTTGTAGTTGTGATAATTGTGTTGACCCTTACAGGAGGCAAAATACCACATGAAGCGCTGCATTGACTCGGGATTGTGGGTTCCAAACACACAAGCAGATGAGGCAGATGAAGATACAGAGGAAGGAGACGAGCCTCAGTATGAAGAGCTAAAGAAAGAAGATCAGTGACTGTCACTGAAGTATTAGCCATATGACCCTTGACCCCACCCCTTCCCTGCATCCTGTGTAGCCCACACTGAGGTCAATGTTGTCTATAAGGAACAGAATTTGCCCCCCATGTTGTTGTCAGTTTAGTATGAATAAAGTCCCCAAGTAAGAGCGTTTATGTGTCTGTTGTCTAATATGATTATTACATGTTAGCGGTGACTTACAGTTTTAGGTCATTATTGCAAAATAAACCCTGGCACAGGACCAGGATCTGACCTAATCTAACGTAATCTGACGTCGTGGCAGCACTTTTTGGCAGAGTGTCTGCAGGATTATAGATTAAAAATAGTAGACAAGAAAATATAGAATGGAAAACTATTGGAATGGAATACTATCAATTAGTATTCTATTAATTATTTTATTAAAACATGGAATACTATTATTAGTTAAAATAAGATTCAGTTACTTAAATGTTTATCACGTTTCACAGTGTCTTTTCTCTGTTAGTGTTCTATGTAAACATAGCTACTGGTGCACTTCAAATGGCTTGTTGTGAGCAACATTACTATTATTATGCAGATATGATATTGCACAGGTTTATGTCTGCTGCGTTTTGTAATTCATCTGTAATTCATTCAGCACCACGTTTTTTCTGTAATCTTTTGCTAATTATTTCACTTTTAGATGTCTAGAAAAATGCTTACCCAAATGTTTCATTGCTTCAAAGCAGTTTTACATATACAAAAAATAAAACAGAAAAATGTCAAGCAAGTTCAATGCAGAATACATGGTATTATTGCAAAAAAATGTGTGAGATGTATATTAATAAAACCGTTAGGGAATGAAATTCCAAACCCCAGGCTCCTAAGAGTCTGAGGCGAGGTTGTGCTCTGTCCTTCCCTCACCCAGGACAAACCACCACTAGAGACCAACCAAGGATAAGGTTATTCACCTTAGGGGTAAAATTAAAAGAAGCATTCTGGGTCGTACATTTTTAAATTTTGGTCATGGGGTTTCAAATTTTAATGTTAAAATGAAGTCAAATTAAATATTAAATTTAGGTTTTAATTGAGTAGGGCTTATCAAATTAGGGGTTTGCCTTAAGGGGTTCCTAACTTAGGTATGTAAATCCAGAGCCCAGTCCCCAAAGGGACCGGGCCCGGTTATGCACGGGCCTTCTCACCACTGGCCGCCCTGCACCCAAACGAGGCCCAAGCGCAGAGCCCCAGAAGCCCTTGAAGCCCCCCCACCATCCCGTCCAATCCAGAAAACCCGAAGTAGGTAGCTGGTTTGGAGGTACAGGGTGAACCGTGATTGGGTATGTAAATCCAGAGCCCAGTCCCCAAAGGGACCGGGCCCGGTTATGCACGGGCCTTCTCACCACTGGCCGCCCCGCACCCAAACGAGGCCCAAGCGCAGAGCCCCAGAAGCCCCCGAAGCCCCCCCACCATCCCGGCCAATCCAGAAAACCCGAAGTAGGCAGCCGGCCCGAAGGCACAGGGCGAACCGCGACTGGGGTAAAAACATGTAGGTTTAGTTTATTATGATCCAAGTGTGCGAGGTCCAGGATCAGTTCCGGCTGGGGTTGAGTTGCCCAGGTCCAGCCAATCCAGGGTTAGGTCTGTGAGGTTTAGGATTAGTTAGGAGAAGGAAAAGCCCACGCCCCAGAGAAACTCCAGGGATGGTTTGTGCCCTGTCCATCACCCACCCATGGGCAACCCACACAGCCCAATTTGCTCCTCCTATTTATTTTTTTATTGTGTTTTTGGTTCCAAGGGGGTTCCCGTTATAAGGGTTAAGTATAAATTAAGGGATATCTTTTGGGTTTACTTTGCGTTTAGGTTTTGTCTTTGATTTTTTTTATATGTGGACGAGGTTTTTTTTTTTTGTTTTAAGGGGTTTAAAGTATAAGGGTTACCAATATCAGGGTTAGGGTTAGGTTAGGAGAAGGAAAAGCCCACGCCCCAGAGAAACTCCAGGGATGGTTTGTGCCCTGTCCATCACCCACCCATGGGCAACCCACACAGCCCAATTTGCTCCTATTTATTTTTTTATTGTGTTTTTGGTTCCAAGGGGGTTCCCGTTATAAGGGTTAAGTATAAATTAAGGGATATCTTTTGGGTTTACTTTGCGTTTAGGTTTTGTCTTTGATTTTTTTATATGTGGACGAGGGTTTTTTTTGTTTTAAGGGGTTTAAAGTATAAGGGTTACCAATATTAGGGTTAGGCATAGGTTTTGGTTTGGGACATAATTAACTTTTATATCAAATTTAGGTTTATCACTGTTGGGGTTAGGAGCATAGTGGTTACTAACCTTAGGGTTAGGCCTGAGTGTTGGTTTGGGGTTATATTTAAATTTAATTACTTTAGGTTTACCAATAGTTGGGTTTAGGTTCAGATTTTGGGTTGGGGGTTCCAAATTCGGGGTTTTGTTTTGGTTTCGGTCCCGGTTACTCCCAAATATCATCTTTCATTTAAACCTTTCGGAAAACGAGTGTCCAATCTGTTAATCCATTGTCTCTCCACAAACAATCTGTCTTTCAGTGTCCAGAGCATGTTCGATTCCAAACCTGTAACTCTAACTGATGAAATATCATGCAAAATAAAGTGTTTAACAATGTGTTTTTGTCGGTCCAGTTTGTTTCTAATATTATAAAAATGTTGGTACAATCTCTCTCGAATCGAGTTCTTGGTCTGTCCCACGTATTGTATGGCACATTTCTTACATGTGACCAAATATATACAATTGGAGGTTAAGGGAGTAAGGGGTCTGTTAATTTTAAAGATCTCTTTAGTAGAGTGACTGGTGACCCACATTTTGGGTTCGAAATACTGCGATGCGGTACCCCTTTTAGTTACATTAATTGGTGCCAATTTACTCCTGACCAATAAGTCTTTTAAATTTTTATTCCTCCTGAAAGCTGAAATGATTTTATGTTTTTTAGATAAGGTGTGTTAGACAAAAAATACTGAAAATTTGCTTTAGCTTCTAGATTAAGTTGTACACTCATTTCAGAGAATGTGCTGACCAATGGGATAATCTTCTCTTCCTCTTTGGTGTTTTGGTTCTTATGTAGGAATCTCTTAAGAACTCCTCTTAAAAAGGATCTAGAGTATCCTCTCCCTCTTAAGGCTGAAAAGAGTGTTCTAGTAGCTTCTAGAAAATCCTTTTTGTCTGAACAAATTCTGTGAAACCTGAGTAACTGAGATTTGACGATGCCCCTATAGGTGTGTTTGGGGTGATAACTGGTTTTATGTAAGAGCGAATGCGTGTCTGTGTCCTTAAAATAAACCTTGAAATCCAATCGTCCCGTTTCATGAAATCGTGGTCCTTTAAATGAAATCACGTCCAGAAAATTAACTTCCGTTTTATGAATTGTATATTTTATTTTGATTGATCTTTGCTGTGTGTCTAGATGGTGAACGAATTCTAAAAACTGTTCTTTGGTGTATGTCCAAACTCCCCAGATATCATCAAGAAATCTGTAATAATACAGGGGCTTCAACGAAGCGGAATCCAAAGCCGATTCCTCCCAATCGGCCATAAATATATTGGCGTATGAGGGGCGAATTTCTTTCCCATGGCCGTGCCTTTAATTTGTAAGTAATATTGGGAATCGAACTCAAAATCGTTTTTAGTTAAATTAATTTTCAGAAGCTCCAATAATTGTTGAGTAGGCCTTTTTGGGTTAGGATACTTATTAAACCATCTTTGGACAGCCTGCATCCCAGCTTCGGTTTCAATATTTGTGTATAAACTATCGATATCTATCGTAAACAGAAATGCATCGGGAGGAATTTGTATTTTGCCAATTTTTTCAATAAAGTCAAATGCGAATCCTTCAAGTAACTGGGATGTTTCTGTGAAATGGGATTAAGAAAATATTCAATGTACTCGGCAGTGTAATATGTTTCACTGTTACAATCGGAAACAATGGGTCTACCGGGTGGAATTTCCCAAGGTTTACTCCACGTCCCGGATCCTTATGAATTTTGGGAAGTAGGTAAAACCGTCTGGGTCTCGGGGTACTATTGCCCAATAAGTATTCCTTTTGTTTACGATTAATGTATTTATGGTTGAACAGATCCTGTATAATGTCCTTAACTTCCTCCATTGTGTCCAGGTAAATGGGTCTAGATAATTTGACATAGTGGTCTTTATTATTCAACTGTCTTTCGCCTTCCCAGATGTATTGTTCCCGATCCAAGATCACAATAGCATTACCCTTATCTGCGGGTTTAATCACAACATGTTTGTTCCCCTGTAATTGCCCTAGAGCTTGGATTTCTGATTGGGTCAAATTTGGTGTAACACTAAGCCCCCAATTTAATTTTCTAAACGCATAATTGTCTGCTTTAATGATGTTTCTTCTAATATGAATTGGTAAACGGCTCAACGAAGGTGTCCAACCTGAATTGTGGGTAAACGGTAATTTTTGTGCATCCCTATGTTTTCCTTCAAAAAAGACCTCTAATTTTAATCTTCTATGATATGTCTGTAGATCAAATTTTAATTGTTTTTTACGATCCTTCGCCAGGCCTAATGTGGGGATAAAAGTAAGACCTTTTTGTAACAATGTATCCTGAGCCGGAGTTAAATTGAAATTTTTGGATAGGTTAACAATCATCCTATGCTCAAACTCATTTATGTGACTGCGATTAATTATAAGTTTAAATGGTGTTGCCAATGTTGCAAGATGGCTGAGGCCGTTTCGGGTTTCCAATGTATACCATCCGACTCCACCCTAAATTCTTCCTTAGGTAATGCCGGGATATGTATCACTTTCTTCCTGATATAGCTATTTAATTCCTCCAGAATGAATTGTTCTTCCATGGATAACGTCCTAGAGAAGTTAATCACAGGAATGAAAATCTCTGTGTTTGGGAGTTTGATTTTAGCCGTATTGTAGGCTCTCTGCAATTGTTTAATTGCTGTTTGCTTCAGGCGTTGTTGCCTGTTATTAATGCCAAAGGACAAAACCAATTTGTCCACCTTCGTGGTGACCACCGCCTTTTTCAAGAGGCTTTCAGCATGTAGAAAGCTCGCACCTGGGTAGCTATCAATTTGTAAATCCGGTATTTTGAAAGTAGGAATTCTAGATAAATTTGAATCCCCAATAAACACAAACCTCTTTTTCAGAGTCAAACTCCAGTCAGACAATTTTCTGCCCGTGGAGATGTGTCTAACCGGTCTGCTAGATGGTGTAGTGATAGGAGTTTTGTCCTGTCTATCTGTCTGTGGCGTGCGTACGTTAACCAAAGGTTGCATAGGCGAAAGTTGTCCTTCGAGCGGAAATTGTCTCTTCTGTGGAGTATGCGTGTCCGATCCTGAGTCAATAATAACTAACTCATCAACAGGCACCTCAGAAGGGCTTTGTTGTTCGTCCATTGATTCCAAGTAAGTGGAAAGGTCAAACTCAATGGGTGACAAAGATGTACTGCTGCCCGGTGCATGAATCTGGACCTCGTGTACATGCATGGCAGGAGGAGATTGTATGTTCTCAACACCAAGTTTTATCCTTGGTTTGTCAACGACTAAGCCAGAAGGGGAAGGGCACGGTTCAATGTCGTCTAAAGGCGTTAAACGCACACAAGGTGCCGAAGACTTTCTAGGTTTTTGAATTCTTTGCTCTTTTGGGAGCACGCTACCCTCTGGCATTACAGGCTTATTCCCTGGTGAGGGCAATGGAGGAAAATCCTCATCAAATGACCAGCTGTTTCCCAGAGCTGGAGACGTTTGTATTTCAGAGGATTTAGTTGTTCCTCTCATCCATACCGAAATCGGTGACGTCTGAGTTTCAGTTGTGATCATTCGGGGTCTATTGGAAGCCACCGATCGTGAGGTAGGTGTTTCCTCATTTTCTCTAAATGACTCAGTTGGAAATTCAGTAGCAATAAGTGCTTCTGTTTGTTCAAAGATGTCAGTTCTGAACTTTCTACCAAAATTACGTAAAGCCCATCTTTTGGCAATTTGAAAGCTGCTTTCCATTCTCCATGAGTCACCACGTTTTTTTAATTCTTCTAATGATTCATCAATCAAGGATTCATAGTGTTGTTCCAGAATCAATTGAGTCGTATATGCCCAGTTTTTGGCATTACCTTCCAACAGTTGTCGTGTTTGATCTGTTGGTGCGACGGGTTTGACAGTATCTATCAAATAATCTGTCATTCTTTTAAAAGTGATCGGCTGATTACTTTTAATTTTGGTTGTCACGTTTTGTAGATGATGCACCAATCGTATCATCTTGTAGACAATTTTGGTTGTGGATCTTAGTTGAGGGGAAGCTTGAATATACTCTCGTCCCTCACTATTTTCAGATCTGACCCTACGGTTTTCAAGTCTGATTTGTCCGGGTCGGTCTCACGACCCTGATAACCAATGGATCTTTGTTTAGTATTCGTGTCTCTGGAAAAATATCTATCATTACGAGAAGACCTACGTGTGCGGTCAGATGCATTAAATCTAACGCGGTTTCTATCTCCAGATAAATTCCTTTCATCATCGAATTCAGAGCGTTGCCATTGACTCCTTCTAGGAGCTCTGTTGAAATTTCGACCTCGACGGGAGAAATCTTGTAGATAATTATCTCGATAAGGTCTGGACATTGATCTTTTAGAAGCATACATGACTGAATAAAGGTTTCCAGATGTTGTTATTCTGGTGAACGGTTATAACTGTCTTAAAATCCAGGTTTTTCTAATTTTTTATGAATCCAGATAAAGGTTTCCAGATGTTATTATACTGGTGTTCGGTTAACAAATGTCTCCAAATGATGTTATACTGGAAATTAGTATCACCGTTATTGCACCGAGACTGAGAAGCTCAAGATGCCCACAGCGATTATTTTTGTCCAAAATTGTTAAAACTGTCACTATCACACCGAGACTAAAGGTCTCAAGATGTTTATACTGATAATTATTTTCCCAAAAATTTATATCCAACCTATGTGAGTTTGAGATATAAAACTGGAAATTATAAACGCTTCAATCCAAATAGTTCAAGCCAAATCGCGACGTTTCGTCGTACAGTATCTTCATCAGGCTGGCTTGAACATAGAAAAATCAAGATGAAAAAAGTCTAAGACAGTACCTAGAGACTGTTCTCATGTGCTGTCTAAACATAAATGCAAGCAAGAGTGAGCTTATGCAGCTGCTGCCTCTCCTTAAGTAAAAGAGAAAAAAATGCGCCTATTTAAAATAATGAATTAAATTTGTGAAAATAAATTTTGATTTTTAAATTTCAAACTCCAATGATATTATGAAAGTAAATCCTTTTTGGAATAATGGGAAAAATAGACAAAAATATTTTTTTAATTTTTTAACAATTTTTAAATGAACTTTTTATGCCTTCAAATGAACTTTGTATATGTTCCCATGCTTTTAAAATTGTGATTCAAGTATATATTGCCATCCAATCAATTTAAATTTCAGATTATAAACAAAAAACAATTTCCAACCAATCCCATACATGAAAATGAAATATTTCCTTGTTGTGTAATCCATATTCTAGGCCACAAATCCAAAACCAATACCCAAAAACTAAAACTAGCAATATTTTGCTTCATCATATTCATCCAAGCATATATGTATTTTACATTTGAGAAAGAAAAGAAGACAAAGGACTGCTGCAGGCACCCAACGGCAGGGAGGCACTGGCTGGGTTAGGAGAAGGAAAAGCCCACGCCCCAGAGAAACTCCAGGGATGGTTTGTGCCCTGTCCATCACCCACCCATGGGCAACCCACACAGCCCAATTTGCTCCTCCTATTTATTTTTTTATTGTGTTTTTGGTTCCAAGGGGGTTCCCGTTATAAGGGTTAAGTATAAATTAAGGGATATCTTTTGGGTTTACTTTGCGTTTAGGTTTTGTCTTTGATTTTTTTATATGTGGACGAGGGTTTTTTTTGTTTTAAGGGGTTTAAAGTATAAGGGTTACCAATATTAGGGTTAGGCATAGGTTTTGGTTTGGGACATAATTAACTTTTATATCAAATTTAGGTTTATCACTGTTGGGGTTAGGAGCATAGTGGTTACTAACCTTAGGGTTAGGCCTGAGTGTTGGTTTGGGGTTATATTTAAATTTAATTACTTTAGGTTTACCAATAGTTGGGTTTAGGTTCAGATTTTGGGTTGGGGGTTCCAAATTCGGGGTTTTGTTTTGGTTTCGGTCCCGGTTACTCCCAAATATCATCTTTCATTTAAACCTTTCGGGAAAACGAGTGTCCAATCTGTTAATCCATTGTCTCTCCACAAACAATCTGTCTTTTAGTGTCCAGAGCATGTTCGATTCCAAACCTGTAACTCTAACTGATGAAATATCATGCAAAATAAAGTGTTTAACAATGTGTTTTTGTCGGTCCAGTTTGTTTCTAATATTATAAAAATGTTGGTACAATCTCTCTCGAATCGAGTTCTTGGTCTGTCCCACGTATTGTATGGCACATTTCTTACATGTGACCAAATATATACAATTGGAGGTTAAGGGAGTAAGGGGGTCTGTTAATTTTAAAGATCTCTTTAGTAGAGTGACTGGTGACCCACATTTTGGGTTCGAAATACTGCGATGCGGTACCCCTTTTAGTTACATTAATTGGTGCCAATTTACTCCTGACCAATAAGTCTTTTAAATTTTTATTCCTCCTGAAAGCTGAAATGATTTTATGTTTTTTTAGATAGGGTGTGTTAGACAAAAAATACTGAAAATTTGCTTTAGCTTCTAGATTAAGTTGTACACTCATTTCAGAGAATGTGCTGACCAATGGGATAATCTTCTCTTCCTCTTTGGTGTTTTGGTTCTTATGTAGGAATCTCTTAAGAACTCCTCTTAAAAAGGATCTAGAGTATCCTCTCCCTCTTAAGGCTGAAAAGAGTGTTCTAGTAGCTTCTAGAAAATCCTTTTTGTCTGAACAAATTCTGTGAAACCTGAGTAACTGAGATTTGACGATGCCCCTATAGGTGTGTTTGGGGTGATAACTGGTTTTATGTAAGAGCGAATGCGTGTCTGTGTCCTTAAAATAAACCTTGAAATCCAATCGTCCCGTTTCATGAAATCGTGGTCCTTTAAATGAAATCACGTCCAGAAAATTAACTTCCGTTTTATGAATTGTATATTTTATTTTGATTGATCTTTGCTGTGTGTCTAGATGGTGAACGAATTCTAAAAACTGTTCTTTGGTGTATGTCCAAACTCCCCAGATATCATCAAGAAATCTGTAATAATACAGGGGCTTCAACGAAGCGGAATCCAAAGCCGATTCCTCCCAATCGGCCATAAATATATTGGCGTATGAGGGCGAATTTCTTTCCCATGGCCGTGCCTTTAATTTGTAAGTAATATTGGGAATCGAACTCAAAATCGTTTTTAGTTAAATTAATTTTCAGAAGCTCCAATAATTGTTGAGTAGGCCTTTTTGGGTTAGGATACTTATTAAACCATCTTTGGACAGCCTGCATCCCAGCTTCGGTTTCAATATTTGTGTATAAACTATCGATATCTATCGTAAACAGAAATGCATCGGGAGGAATTTGTATTTTGCCAATTTTTTCAATAAAGTAAGTACGAATCCTTCAAGTAACTGGGATGTTTCTGTGAAATGGGATTAAGAAAATATTCAATGTACTCGGCAGTGTAATATGTTTCACTGTTACAATCGGAAACAATGGGTCTACCGGGTGGAATTTCCCAAGGTTTACTCCACGTCCCGGATCCTTATGAATTTTGGGAAGTAGGTAAAACCGTCTGGGTCTCGGGGTACTATTGCCCAATAAGTATTCCTTTTGTTTACGATTAATGTATTTATGGTTGAACAGATCCTGTATAATGTCCTTAACTTCCTCCATTGTGTCCAGGTAAATGGGTCTAGATAATTTGACATAGTGGTCTTTATTATTCAACTGTCTTTCGCCTTCCCAGATGTATTGTTCCCGATCCAAGATCACAATAGCATTACCCTTATCTGCGGGTTTAATCACAACATGTTTGTTCCCCTGTAATTGCCCTAGAGCTTGGATTTCTGATTGGGTCAAATTTGGTGTAACACTAAGCCCCCAATTTAATTTTCTAAACGCATAATTGTCTGCTTTAATGATGTTTCTAATATGAATTGGTAAACGGCTCAACGAAGGTGTCCAACCTGAATTGTGGGTAAACGGTAATTTTTGTGCATCCCTATGTTTTCCTTCAAAAAAAGACCTCTAATTTTAATCTTCTATGATATGTCTGTAGATCAAATTTTAATTGTTTTTTACGATCCTTCGCCAGGCCTAATGTGGGGATAAAAGTAAGACCTTTTTGTAACAATGTATCCTGAGCCGGAGTTAAATTGAAATTTTTGGATAGGTTAACAATCATCCTATGCTCAAACTCATTTATGTGACTGCGATTAATTATAAGTTTAAATGGTGTTGCCAATGTTGCAAGATGGCTGAGGCCGTTTCGGGTTTCCAATGTATACCATCCGACTCCACCCTAAATTCTTCCTTAGGTAATGCCGGGATATGTATCACTTTCTTCCTGATATAGCTATTTAATTCCTCCAGAATGAATTGTTCTTCCATGGATAACGTCCTAGAGAAGTTAATCACAGGAATGAAAATCTCTGTGTTTGGGAGTTTGATTTTAGCCGTATTGTAGGCTCTCTGCAATTGTTTAATTGCTGTTTGCTTCAGGCGTTGTTGCCTGTTATTAATGCCAAAGGACAAAACCAATTTGTCCACCTTCGTGGTGACCACCGCCTTTTTCAAGAGGCTTTCAGCATGTAGAAAGCTCGCACCTGGGTAGCTATCAATTTGTAAATCCGGTATTTTGAAAGTAGGAATTCTAGATAAATTTGAATCCCCAATAAACACAAACCTCTTTTTCAGAGTCAAACTCCAGTCAGACAATTTTCTGCCCGTGGAGATGTGTCTAACCGGTCTGCTAGATGGTGTAGTGATAGGAGTTTTGTCCTGTCTATCTGTCTGTGGCGTGCGTACGTTAACCAAAGGTTGCATAGGCGAAAGTTGTCCTTCGAGCGGAAATTGTCTCTTCTGTGGAGTATGCGTGTCCGATCCTGAGTCAATAATAACTAACTCATCAACAGGCACCTCAGAAGGGCTTTGTTGTTCGTCCATTGATTCCAAGTAAGTGGAAAGGTCAAACTCAATGGGTGACAAAGATGTACTGCTGCCCGGTGCATGAATCTGGACCTCGTGTACATGCATGGCAGGAGGAGATTGTATGTTCTCAACACCAAGTTTTATCCTTGGTTTGTCAACGACTAAGCCAGAAGGGGAAGGGCACGGTTCAATGTCGTCTAAAGGCGTTAAACGCACACAAGGTGCCGAAGACTTTCTAGGTTTTTGAATTCTTTGCTCTTTTGGGAGCACGCTACCCTCTGGCATTACAGGCTTATTCCCTGGTGAGGGCAATGGAGGAAAATCCTCATCAAATGACCAGCTGTTTCCCAGAGCTGGAGACGTTTGTATTTCAGAGGATTTAGTTGTTCCTCTCATCCATACCGAAATCGGTGACGTCTGAGTTTCAGTTGTGATCATTCGGGGTCTATTGGAAGCCACCGATCGTGAGGTAGGTGTTTCCTCATTTTCTCTAAATGACTCAGTTGGAAATTCAGTAGCAATAAGTGCTTCTGTTTGTTCAAAGATGTCAGTTCTGAACTTTCTACCAAAATTACGTAAAGCCCATCTTTTGGCAATTTGAAAGCTGCTTTCCATTCTCCATGAGTCACCACGTTTTTTAATTCTTCTAATGATTCATCAATCAAGGATTCATAGTGTTGTTCCAGAATCAATTGAGTCGTATATGCCCAATTTTTGGCATTACCTTCCAACAGTTGTCGTGTTTGATCTGTTGGTGCGACGGGTTTGACAGTATCTATCAAATAATCTGTCATTCTTTTAAAAGTGATCGGCTGATTACTTTTAATTTTGGTTGTCACGTTTTGTAGATGATGCACCAATCGTATCATCTTGTAGACAATTTTGGTTGTGGATCTTAGTTGAGGGGAAGCTTGAATATACTCTCGTCCCTCACTATTTTCAGATCTGACCCTACGGTTTTCAAGTCTGATTTGTCCGGGTCGGTCTCACGACCCTGATAACCAATGGATCTTTGTTTAGTATTCGTGTCTCTGGAAAAATATCTATCATTACGAGAAAACCTACGTGTGCGGTCAGATGCATTAAATCTAACGCGGTTTCTATCTCCAGATAAATTCCTTTCATCATCGAATTCAGAGCGTTGCCATTGACTCCTTCTAGGAGCTCTGTTGAAATTTCGACCTCGGGAGAAATCTTGTAGATAATTATCTCGATAAGGTCTGGACATTGATCTTTTAGAAGCATACATGACTGAATAAAGGTTTCCAGATGTTGTTATTCTGGTGAGCGGTTATAACTGTCTTAAAATCCAGGTTTTTCTAATTTTTTATGAATCCAGATAAAGGTTTCCAGATGTTATTATACTGGTGTTCGGTTAACAAATGTCTCCAAATGATGTTATACTGGAAATTAGTATCACCGTTATTGCACCGAGACTGAGAAGCTCAAGATGCCCACAGCGATTATTTTTTGTCCAAAATTGTTAAAACTGTCACTATCACACCGAGACTAAAGGTCTCAAGATGTTTATACTGATAATTATTTTCCCAAAAATTTATATCCAACCTATGTGAGTTTGAGATATAAAACTGGAAATTATAAACGCTTCAATCCAAATAGTTCAAGCCAAATCGCGACGTTTCGATCGTACAGTATCTTCATCAGGCTGGCTTGAACATAGAAAAATCAAGATGAAAAAAGTCTAAGACAGTACCTAGAGACTGTTCTCATGTGCTGTCTAAACATAAATGCAAGCAAGAGTGAGCTTATGCAGCTGCTGCCTCTCCTTAAGTAAAGAGAGAAAAAAATGCGCCTATTTAAAATAATGAATTAAATTTGTGAAAATAAATTTTGATTTTTAAATTTCAAACTCCAATGATATTATGAAAGTAAATCCTTTTTGGAATAATGGGAAAAATAGACAAAAATATTTTTTAATTTTTTAACAATTTTTAAATGAACTTTTTATGCCTTCAAATGAACTTTGTATATGTTCCCATGCTTTTAAAATTGTGATTCAAGTATATATTGCCATCCAATCAATTTAAATTTCAGATTATAAACAAAAAACAATTTCCAACCAATCCCATACATGAAAATGAAATATTTCCTTGTTGTGTAATCCATATTCTAGGCCACAAATCCAAAACCAATACCCAAAAACTAAAACTAGCAATATTTTGCTTCATCATATTCATCCAAGCATATATGTATTTTACATTTGAGAAAGAAAAGAAGACAAAGGACTGCTGCAGGCACCCAACGGCAGGGAGGCACTGGCTGGGTTAGGAGAAGGAAAAGCCCACGCCCCAGAGAAACTCCAGGGATGGTTTGTGCCCTGTCCATCACCCACCCATGGGCAACCCACACAGCCCAATTTGCTCCTCCTATTTATTTTTTTATTGTGTTTTTGGTTCCAAGGGGTTCCCGTTATAAGGGTTAAGTATAAATTAAGGGATATCTTTTGGGTTTACTTTGCGTTTAGGTTTTGTCTTTGATTTTTTTATATGTGGACGAGGTTTTTTTTGTTTTAAGGGGTTTAAAGTATAAGGGTTACCAATATTAGGGTTAGGCATAGGTTTTGGTTTGGGACATAATTAAACTTTTATATCAAATTTAGGTTTATCACTGTTGGGGTTAGGAGCATAGTGGTTACTAACCTTAGGGTTAGGCCTGAGTGTTGGTTTGGGGTTATATTTAAATTTAATTACTTTAGGTTTACCAATAGTTGGGTTTAGGTTCAGATTTTGGGTTGGGGGTTCCAAATTCGGGGTTTTGTTTTGGTTTCGGTCCCGGTTACTCCCAAATATCATCTTTCATTTAAACCTTTCGGGAAAGCAGTGTCCAATCTGTTAATCCATTGTCTCTCCACAAACAATCTGTCTTTTAGTGTCCAGAGCATGTTCGATTCCAAACCTGTAACTCTAACTGATGAAATATCATGCAAAATAAAGTGTTTAACAATGTGTTTTTGTCGGTCCAGTTTGTTTCTAATATTATAAAAATGTTGGTACAATCTCTCTCGAATCGAGTTCTTGGTCTGTCCCACGTATTGTATGGCACATTTCTTACATGTGACCAAATATATACAATTGGAGGTTAAGGGAGTAAGGGGTCTGTTAATTTTAAAGATCTCTTTAGTAGAGTGACTGGTGACCCACATTTTGGGTTCGAAATACTGCGAGTACGGTACCCCTTTTAGTTACATTAATTGGTGCCAATTTACTCCTGACCAATAAGTCTTTTAAATTTTTATTCCTCCTGAAAGCTGAAATGATTTTATGTTTTTTTAGATAGGGTGTGTTAGACAAAAAATACTGAAAATTTGCTTTAGCTTCTAGATTAAGTTGTACACTCATTTCAGAGAATGTGCTGACCAATGGGATAATCTTCTCTTCCTCTTTGGTGTTTTGGTTCTTATGTAGGAATCTCTTAAGAACTCCTCTTAAAAAGGATCTAGAGTATCCTCTCCCTCTTAAGGCTGAAAAGAGTGTTCTAGTAGCTTCTAGAAAATCCTTTTTGTCTGAACAAATTCTGTGAAACCTGAGTAACTGAGATTTGTGATGCCCCTATAGGTGTGTTTGGGGTGATAACTGGTTTTATGTAAGGCGAATGCGTGTCTGTGTCCTTAAAATAAACCTTGAAATCCAATCGTCCCGTTTCATGAAATCGTGGTCCTTTAAATGAAATCACGTCCAGAAAATTAACTTCCGTTTTATGAATTGTATATTTTATTTTGATTGATCTTTGCTGTGTGTCTAGATGGGAGAGCGAATTCTAAAAACTGTTCTTTGGTGTATGTCCAAACTCCCCAGATATCATCAAGAAATCTGTAAAAATACAGGGGCTTCAACGAAGCGGAATCCAAAGCCGATTCCTCCCAATCGGCCATAAATATATTGGCGTATGAGGGGGCGAATTTCTTTCCCATGGCCGTGCCTTTAATTTGTAAGTAATATTGGGAATCGAACTCAAAATCGTTTTTAGTTAAATTAATTTTCAGAAGCTCCAATAATTGTTGAGTAGGCCTTTTTGGGTTAGGATACTTATTAAACCATCTTTGGACAGCCTGCATCCCAGCTTCGGTTTCAATATTTGTGTATAAACTATCGATATCTATCGTAAACAGAAATGCATCGGGAGGAATTTGTATTTTGCCAATTTTTTCAATAAAGTGTAAATCGAATCCTTCAAGTAACTGGGATGTTTCTGTGAAATGGGATTAAGAAAATATTCAATGTACTCGGCAGTGTAATATGTTTCACTGTTACAATCGGAAACAATGGGTCTACCGGGTGGAATTTCCCAAGGTTTACTCCACGTCCCCGGATCCTTATGAATTTTGGGAAGTAGGTAAAACCGTCTGGGTCTCGGGGTACTATTGCCCAATAAGTATTCCTTTTGTTTACGATTAATGTATTTATGGTTGAACAGATCCTGTATAATGTCCTTAACTTCCTCCATTGTGTCCAGGTAAATGGGTCTAGATAATTTGACATAGTGGTCTTTATTATTCAACTGTCTTTCGCCTTCCCAGATGTATTGTTCCCGATCCAAGATCACAATAGCATTACCCTTATCTGCGGGTTTAATCACAACATGTTTGTTCCCCTGTAATTGCCCTAGAGCTTGGATTTCTGATTGGGTCAAATTTGGTGTAACACTAAGCCCCCAATTTAATTTTCTAAAACGCATAATTGTCTGCTTTAATGATGTTTCTAATATGAATTGGTAAACGGCTCAACGAAGGTGTCCAACCTGAATTGTGGGTAAACGGTAATTTTTGTGCATCCCTATGTTTTCCTTCAAAAAAGACCTCTAATTTTAATCTTCTATGATATGTCTGTAGATCAAATTTTAATTGTTTTTTACGATCCTTCGCCAGGCCTAATGTGGGGATAAAAGTAAGACCTTTTTGTAACAATGTATCCTGAGCCGGAGTTAAATTGAAATTTTTGGATAGGTTAACAATCATCCTATGCTCAAACTCATTTATGTGACTGCGATTAATTATAAGTTTAAATGGTGTTGCCAATGTTGCAAGATGGCTGAGGCCGTTTCGGGTTTCCAATGTATACCATCCGACTCCACCCTAAATTCTTCCTTAGGTAATGCCGGGATATGTATCACTTTCTTCCTGATATAGCTATTTAATTCCTCCAGAATGAATTGTTCTTCCATGGATAACGTCCTAGAGAAGTTAATCACAGGAATGAAAATCTCTGTGTTTGGGAGTTTGATTTTAGCCGTATTGTAGGCTCTCTGCAATTGTTTAATTGCTGTTTGCTTCAGGCGTTGTTGCCTGTTATTAATGCCAAAGGACAAAACCAATTTGTCCACCTTCGTAGTGACCACCGCCTTTTTCAAGAGGCTTTCAGCATGTAGAAAGCTCGCACCTGGGTAGCTATCAATTTGTAAATCCGGTATTTTGAAAGTAGGAATTCTAGATAAATTTGAATCCCCAATAAACACAAACCTCTTTTTCAGAGTCAAACTCCAGTCAGACAATTTTCTGCCCGTGGAGATGTGTCTAACCGGTCTGCTAGATGGTGTAGTGATAGGAGTTTTGTCCTGTCTATCTGTCTGTGGCGTGCGTACGTTAACCAAAGGTTGCATAGGCGAAAGTTGTCCTTGGGGCGGAAATTGTCTCTTCTGTGGAGTATGCGTGTCCGATCCTGAGTCAATAATAACTAACTCATCAACAGGCACCTCAGAAGGGCTTTGTTGTTCGTCCATTGATTCCAAGTAAGTGGAAAGGTCAAACTCAATGGGTGACAAAGATGTACTGCTGCCCGGTGCATGAATCTGGACCTCGTGTACATGCATGGCAGGAGGAGATTGTATGTTCTCAACACCAAGTTTTATCCTTGGTTTGTCAACGACTAAGCCAGAAGGGGAAGGGCACGGTTCAATGTCGTCTAAAGGCGTTAAACGCACACAAGGTGCCGAAGACTTTCTAGGTTTTTGAATTCTTTGCTCTTTTGGGAGCACGCTACCCTCTGGCATTACAGGCTTATTCCCTGGTGAGGGCAATGGAGGAAAATCCTCATCAAATGACCAGCTGTTTCCCAGAGCTGGAGACGTTTGTATTTCAGAGGATTTAGTTGTTCCTCTCATCCATACCGAAATCGGTGACGTCTGAGTTTCAGTTGTGATCATTCGGGGTCTATTGGAAGCCACCGATCGTGAGGTAGGTGTTTCCTCATTTTCTCTAAATGACTCAGTTGGAAATTCAGTAGCAATAAGTGCTTCTGTTTGTTCAAAGATGTCAGTTCTGAACTTTCTACCAAAATTACGTAAAGCCCATCTTTTGGCAATTTGAAAGCTGCTTTCCATTCTCCATGAGTCACCACGTTTTTTAATTCTTCTAATGATTCATCAATCAAGGATTCATAGTGTTGTTCCAGAATCAATTGAGTCGTATATGCCCAATTTTTGGCATTACCTTCCAACAGTTGTCGTGTTTGATCTGTTGGTGCGACGGGTTTGACAGTATCTATCAAATAATCTGTCATTCTTTTAAAAGTGATCGGCTGATTACTTTTAATTTTGGTTGTCACGTTTTGTAGATGATGCACCAATCGTATCATCTTGTAGACAATTTTGGTTGTGGATCTTAGTTGAGGGGAAGCTTGAATATACTCTCGTCCCTCACTATTTTCAGATCTGACCCTACGGTTTTCAAGTCTGATTTGTCGGGTCCGGTCTCACGACCCTGATAACCAATGGATCTTTGTTTAGTATTCGTGTCTCTGGAAAAATATCTATCATTACGAGAAAACCTACGTGTGCGGTCAGATGCATTAAATCTAACGCGGTTTCTATCTCCAGATAAATTCCTTTCATCATCGAATTCAGAGCGTTGCCATTGACTCCTTCTAGGAGCTCTGTTGAAATTTCGACCTCGACGGGAGAAATCTTGTAGATAATTATCTCGATAAGGTCTGGACATTGATCTTTTAGAAGCATACATGACTGAATAAAGGTTTCCAGATGTTGTTATTCTGGTGAACGGTTATAACTGTCTTAAAATCCAGGTTTTTCTAATTTTTTATGAATCCAGATAAAGGTTTCCAGATGTTATTATACTGGTGTTCGGTTAACAAATGTCTCCAAATGATGTTATACTGGAAATTAGTATCACCGTTATTGCACCGAGACTGAGAAGCTCAAGATGCCCACAGCGATTATTTTTGTCCAAAATTGTTAAAACTGTCACTATCACACCGAGACTAAAGGTCTCAAGATGTTTATACTGATAATTATTTTCCCAAAAATTTATATCCAACCTATGTGAGTTTGAGATATAAAACTGGAAATTATAAACGCTTCAATCCAAATAGTTCAAGCCAAATCGCGACGTTTCGATCGTACAGTATCTTCATCAGGCTGGCTTGAACATAGAAAAAATCAAGATGAAAAAAGTCTAAGACAGTACCCAGAGACTGTTCTCATGTGCTGTCTAAACATAAATGCAAGCAAGAGTGAGCTTATGCAGCTGCTGCCTCTCCTTAAGTAAAAGAGAAAAAAATGCGCCTATTTAAAATAATGAATTAAATTTGTGAAAATAAATTTTGATTTTTAAATTTCAAACTCCAATGATATTATGAAAGTAAATCCTTTTGGAATAATGGGAAAAATAGACAAAAATATTTTTTAATTTTTTAACAATTTTTAAATGAACTTTTTATGCCTTCAAATGAACTTTGTATATGTTCCCATGCTTTTAAAATTGTGATTCAAGTATATATTGCCATCCAATCAATTTAAATTTCAGATTATAAACAAAAAACAATTTCCAACCAATCCCATACATGAAAATGAAATATTTCCTTGTTGTGTAATCCATATTCTAGGCCACAAATCCAAAACCAATACCCAAAAACTAAAACTAGCAATATTTTGCTTCATCATATTCATCCAAGCATATATGTATTTTACATTTGAGAAAGAAAAGAAGACAAAGGACTGCTGCAGGCCCCAACGGCAGGGAGGCACTGGCTGGGTTAGGAGAAGGAAAAGCCCACGCCCCAGAGAAACTCCAGGGATGGTTTGTGCCCTGTCCATCACCCACCCATGGGCAACCCACACAGCCCAATTTGCTCCTCCTATTTATTTTTTTATTGTGTTTTTGGTTCCAAGGGGTTCCGTTATAAGGGTTAAGTATAAATTAAGGGATATCTTTTGGGTTTACTTTGCGTTTAGGTTTTGTCTTTGATTTTTTTATATGTGGACGAGGGTTTTTTTTTGTTTTAAGGGGTTTAAAGTATAAGGGTTACCAATATTAGGGTTAGGCATAGGTTTTGGTTTGGGACATAATTAAACTTTTATATCAAATTTAGGTTTATCACTGTTGGGGTTAGGAGCATAGTGGTTACTAACCTTAGGGTTAAGCCTGAGTGTTGGTTTGGGGTTATATTTAAATTTAATTACTTTAGGTTTACCAATAGTTGGGTTTAGGTTCAGATTTTGGGTTGGGGGTTCCAAATTCGGGGTTTTGTTTTGGTTTCGGTCCCGGTTACTCCCAAATATCATCTTTCATTTAAACCTTTCGGAAAAGCAGTGTCCAATCTGTTAATCCATTGTCTCTCCACAAACAATCTGTCTTTTAGTGTCCAGAGCATGTTCGATTCCAAACCTGTAACTCTAACTGATGAAATATCATGCAAAATAAAGTGTTTAACAATGTGTTTTTGTCGGTCCAGTTTGTTTCTAATATTATAAAAATGTTGGTACAATCTCTCTCGAATCGAGTTCTTGGTCTGTCCCACGTATTGTATGGCACATTTCTTACATGTGACCAAATATATACAATTGGAGGTTAAGGGAGTAAGGGGTCTGTTAATTTTAAAGATCTCTTTAGTAGAGTGACTGGTGACCCACATTTTGGGTTCGAAATACTGC
The DNA here is from genome assembly GCA_036877525.1 of Chromobotia macracanthus. Lineage (NCBI taxonomy): Eukaryota > Metazoa > Chordata > Actinopteri > Cypriniformes > Botiidae > Chromobotia > Chromobotia macracanthus. The sequence continues at coordinate 8,933,941 of JAZGTH010000019.1, forward strand.
GATGCGGTACCCCTTTTAGTTACATTAATTGGTGCCAATTTACTCCTGACCAATAAGTCTTTTAAATTTTTATTCCTCCTGAAAGCTGAAATGATTTTATGTTTTTTTAGATAGGGTGTGTTAGACAAAAAATACTGAAAATTTGCTTTAGCTTCTAGATTAAGTTGTACACTCATTTCAGAGAATGTGCTGACCAATGGGATAATCTTCTCTTCCTCTTTGGTGTTTTGGTTCTTATGTAGGAATCTCTTAAGAACTCCTCTTAAAAAGGATCTAGAGTATCCTCTCCCTCTTAAGGCTGAAAAGAGTGTTCTAGTAGCTTCTAGAAAATCCTTTTTGTCTGAACAAATTCTGTGAAACCTGAGTAACTGAGATTTGATGATGCCCCTATAGGTGTGTTTGGGGTGATAACTGGTTTTATGTAAGAGCGAATGCGTGTCTGTGTCCTTAAAATAAACCTTGAAATCCAATCGTCCCGTTTCATGAAATCGTGGTCCTTTAAATGAAATCACGTCCAGAAAATTAACTTCCGTTTTATGAATTGTATATTTTATTTTGATTGATCTTTGCTGTGTGTCTAGATGGTGAACGAATTCTAAAAACTGTTCTTTGGTGTATGTCCAAACTCCCCAGATATCATCAAGAAATCTGTAAAAATACAGGGGCTTCAAGAAGCGGAATCCAAAGCCGATTCCTCCCAATCGGCCATAAATATATTGGCGTATGAGGGGGCGAATTTCTTTCCCATGGCCGTGCCTTTAATTTGTAAGTAATATTGGGAATCGAACTCAAAATCGTTTTTAGTTAAATTAATTTTCAGAAGCTCCAATAATTGTTGAGTAGGCCTTTTTGGGTTAGGATACTTATTAAACCATCTTTGGACAGCCTGCATCCCAGCTTCGGTTTCAATATTTGTGTATAAACTATCGATATCTATACGTAAACAGAAATGCATCGGGAGGAATTTGTATTTTTGCCAATTTTTTCAATAAAGTAAGTACGAATCCTTCAAGTAACTGGGATGTTTCTGTGAAATGGGATTAAGAAAATATTCAATGTACTCGGCAGTGTAATATGTTTCACTGTTACAATCGGAAACAATGGGTCTACCGGGTGGAATTTCCCAAGGTTTACTCCACGTCCCGGATCCTTATGAATTTTGGGAAGTAGGTAAAACCGTCTGGGTCTCGGGGTACTATTGCCCAATAAGTATTCCTTTTGTTTACGATTAATGTATTTATGGTTGAACAGATCCTGTATAATGTCCTTAACTTCCTCCATTGTGTCCAGGTAAATGGGTCTAGATAATTTGACATAGTGGTCTTTATTATTCAACTGTCTTTCGCCTTCCCAGATGTATTGTTCCCGATCCAAGATCACAATAGCATTACCCTTATCTGCGGGTTTAATCACAACATGTTTGTTCCCCTGTAATTGCCCTAGAGCTTGGATTTCTGATTGGGTCAAATTTGGTGTAACACTAAGCCCCCAATTTAATTTTCTAAACGCATAATTGTCTGCTTTAATGATGTTTCTAATATGAATTGGTAAACGGCTCAACGAAGGTGTCCAACCTGAATTGTGGGTAAACGGTAATTTTTGTGCATCCCTATGTTTTCCTTCAAAAAAGACCTCTAATTTTAATCTTCTATGATATGTCTGTAGATCAAATTTTAATTGTTTTTTACGATCCTTCGCCAGGCCTAATGTGGGGATAAAAGTAAGACCTTTTTGTAACAATGTATCCTGAGCCGGAGTTAAATTGAAATTTTTGGATAGGTTAACAATCATCCTATGCTCAAACTCATTTATGTGACTGCGATTAATTATAAGTTTAAATGGTGTTGCCAATGTTGCAAGATGGCTGAGGCCGTTTCGGGTTTCCAATGTATACCATCCGACTCCACCCTAAATTCTTCCTTAGGTAATGCCGGGATATGTATCACTTTCTTCCTGATATAGCTATTTAATTCCTCCAGAATGAATTGTTCTTCCATGGATAACGTCCTAGAGAAGTTAATCACAGGAATGAAAATCTCTGTGTTTGGGAATTTGATTTTAGCCGTATTGTAGGCTCTCTGCAATTGTTTAATTGCTGTTTGCTTCAGGCGTTGTTGCCTGTTATTAATGCCAAAGGACAAAACCAATTTGTCCACCTTCGTAGTGACCACCGCCTTTTTTCAAGAGGCTTTCAGCATGTGAAAGCTCGCACCTGGGTAGCTATCAATTTGTAAATCCGGTATTTTGAAAGTAGGAATTCTAGATAAATTTGAATCCCCAATAAACACAAACCTCTTTTTCAGAGTCAAACTCCAGTCAGACAATTTTCTGCCCGTGGAGATGTGTCTAACCGGTCTGCTAGATGGTGTAGTGATAGGAGTTTTGTCCTGTCTATCTGTCTGTGGCGTGCGTACGTTAACCAAAGGTTGCATAGGCGAAAGTTGTCCTTGACGGAAATTGTCTCTTCTGTGGAGTATGCGTGTCCGATCCTGAGTCAATAATAACTAACTCATCAACAGGCACCTCAGAAGGGCTTTGTTGTTCGTCCATTGATTCCAAGTAAGTGGAAAGGTCAAACTCAATGGGTGACAAAGATGTACTGCTGCCCGGTGCATGAATCTGGACCTCGTGTACATGCATGGCAGGAGAAGATTGTATGTTCTCAACACCAAGTTTTATCCTTGGTTTGTCAACGACTAAGCCAGAAGGGGAAGGGCACGGTTCAATGTCGTCTAAAGGCGTTAAACGCACACAAGGTGCCGAAGACTTTCTAGGTTTTGAATTCTTTGCTCTTTTGGGAGCACGCTACCCTCTGGCATTACAGGCTTATTCCTGGTGAGGGCAATGGAGGAAAATCCTCATCAAATGACCAGCTGTTTCCCAGAGCTGGAGGCGTTTGTATTTCAGAGGATTTAGTTGTTCCTCTCATCCATACCGAAATCGGTGACGTCTGAGTTTCAGTTGTGATCATTCGGGGGTCTATTGGAAGCCACCGATCGTGAGGTAGGTGTTTCCTCATTTTCTCTAAATGACTCAGTTGGAAATTCAGTAGCAATAAGTGCTTCTGTTTGTTCAAAGATGTCAGTTCTGAACTTTCTACCAAAATTACGTAAAGCCCATCTTTTGGCAATTTCGAAAGCTGCTTTCCATTCTCCATGAGTCACCACGTTTTTTAATTCTTCTAATGATTCATCAATCAAGGATTCATAGTGTTGTTCCAGAATCAATTGAGTCGTATATGCCCAATTTTTGGCATTACCTTCCAACAGTTGTCGTGTTTGATCTGTTGGTGCGGCCGGGTTTGACAGTATCTATCAAATAATCTGTCATTCTTTTAAAAGTGATCGGCTGATTACTTTTAATTTTGGTTGTCACGTTTTGTAGATGATGCACCAATCGTATCATCTTGTAGACAATTTTGGTTGTGGATCTTAGTTGAGGGAAGCTTGAATATACTCTCGTCCCTCACTATTTTCAGATCTGACCCTACGGTTTTCAAGTCTGATTTGTCCGGGTCGGTCTCACGACCCTGATAACCAATGGATCTTTGTTTAGTATTCGTGTCTCTGGAAAAATATCTATCATTACGAGAAAACCTACGTGTGCGGTCAGATGCATTAAATCTAACGCGGTTTCTATCTCCAGATAAATTCCTTTCATCATCGAATTCAGAGCGTTGCCATTGACTCCTTCTAGGAGCTCTGTTGAAATTTCGACCTCGGGAGGGAGAAATCTTGTAGATAATTATCTCGATAAGGTCTGGACATTGATCTTTTAGAAGCATACATGACTGAATAAAGGTTTCCAGATGTTGTTATTCTGGTGAACGGTTATAACTGTCTTAAAATCCAGGTTTTTCTAATTTTTTATGAATCCAGATAAAGGTTTCCAGATGTTATTATACTGGTGTTCGGTTAACAAATGTCTCCAAATGATGTTATACTGGAAATTAGTATCACCGTTATTGCACCGAGACTGAGAAGCTCAAGATGCCCACAGCGATTATTTTTTGTCCAAAATTGTTAAAACTGTCACTATCACACCGAGACTAAAGGTCTCAAGATGTTTATACTGATAATTATTTTCCCAAAAATTTATATCCAACCTATGTGAGTTTGAGATATAAAACTGGAAATTATAAACGCTTCAATCCAAATAGTTCAAGCCAAATCGCGACGTTTCGATCGTACAGTATCTTCATCAGGCTGGCTTGAACATAGAAAAATCAAGATGAAAAAAGTCTAAGACAGTACCCAGAGACTGTTCTCATGTGCTGTCTAAACATAAATGCAAGCAAGAGTGAGCTTATGCAGCTGCTGCCTCTCCTTAAGTAAAAGAGAAAAAAAATGCGCCTATTTAAAATAATGAATTAAATTTGTGAAAATAAATTTTGATTTTTAAATTTCAAACTCCAATGATATTATGAAAGTAAATCCTTTTTGGAATAATGGGAAAAATAGACAAAAATATTTTTTAATTTTTTAACAATTTTTAAATGAACTTTTTATGCCTTCAAATGAACTTTGTATATGTTCCCATGCTTTTAAAATTGTGATTCAAGTATATATTGCCATCCAATCAATTTAAATTTCAGATTATAAACAAAAAACAATTTCCAACCAATCCCATACATGAAAATGAAATATTTCCTTGTTGTGTAATCCATATTCTAGGCCACAAATCCAAAACCAATACCCAAAAACTAAAACTAGCAATATTTTGCTTCATCATATTCATCCAAGCATATATGTATTTTACATTTGAGAAAGAAAAAAGACAAAGGACTGCTGCAGGCACCCAACGGCAGGGAGGCACTGGCTGGGTTAGGAGAAGGAAAAGCCCACGCCCCAGAGAAACTCCAGGGATGGTTTGTGCCCTGTCCATCACCCACCCATGGGCAACCCACACAGCCCAATTTGCTCCTCCTATTTATTTTTTTATTGTGTTTTTGGTTCCAAGGGGTTCCGTTATAAGGGTTAAGTATAAATTAAGGGATATCTTTTGGGTTTACTTTGCGTTTAGGTTTTGTCTTTGATTTTTTTATATGTGGACGAGGTTGTTTTTTTGTTTTAAGGGGTTTAAAGTATAAGGGTTACCAATATTAGGGTTAGGCATAGGTTTTGGTTTGGGACATAATTAACTTTTATATCAAATTTAGGTTTATCACTGTTGGGGTTAGGAGCATAGTGGTTACTAACCTTAGGGTTAGGCCTGAGTGTTGGTTTGGGGTTATATTTAAATTTAATTACTTTAGGTTTACCAATAGTTGGGTTTAGGTTCAGATTTTTGGGTTGGGGTTCCAAATTCGGGGTTTTGTTTTGGTTTCGGTCCCGGTTACTCCCAAATATCATCTTTCATTTAAACCTTTCGGAAAAGCAGTGTCCAATCTGTTAATCCATTGTCTCTCCACAAACAATCTGTCTTTTAGTGTCCAGAGCATGTTCGATTCCAAACCTGTAACTCTAACTGATGAAATATCATGCAAAATAAAGTGTTTAACAATGTGTTTTTGTCGGTCCAGTTTGTTTCTAATATTATAAAAATGTTGGTACAATCTCTCTCGAATCGAGTTCTTGGTCTGTCCCACGTATTGTATGGCACATTTCTTACATGTGACCAAATATATACAATTGGAGGTTAAGGGAGTAAGGGGTCTGTTAATTTTAAAGATCTCTTTAGTAGAGTGACTGGTGACCCACATTTTGGGTTCGAAATACTGCGATACGGTACCCTTTTAGTTACATTAATTGGTGCCAATTTACTCCTGACCAATAAGTCTTTTAAATTTTTATTCCTCCTGAAAGCTGAAATGATTTTTATGTTTTTTTAGATAGGGTGTGTTAGACAAAAATACTGAAAATTTGCTTTAGCTTCTAGATTAAGTTGTACACTCATTTCAGAGAATGTGCTGACCAATGGGATAATCTTCTCTTCCTCTTTGGTGTTTTGGTTCTTATGTAGGAATCTCTTAAGAACTCCTCTTAAAAAAGGATCTAGAGTATCCTCTCCCTCTTAAGGCTGAAAAGAGTGTTCTAGTAGCTTCTAGAAAATCCTTTTTGTCTGAACAAATTCTGTGAAACCTGAGTAACTGAGATTTGTGATGCCCCTATAGGTGTGTTTGGGGTGATAACTGGTTTTATGTAGAGCGAATGCGTGTCTGTGTCCTTAAAATAAACCTTGAAATCCAATCGTCCCGTTTCATGAAATCGTGGTCCTTTAAATGAAATCACGTCCAGAAAATTAACTTCCGTTTTATGAATTGTATATTTTATTTTGATTGATCTTTGCTGTGTGTCTAGATGGTGAACGAATTCTAAAAACTGTTCTTTGGTGTATGTCCAAACTCCCCAGATATCATCAAGAAATCTGTAATAATACAGGGGCTTCAAAGCGGAATCCAAAGCCGATTCCTCCCAATCGGCCATAAATATATTGGCGTATAGGGGCGAATTTCTTTCCCATGGCCGTGCCTTTAATTTGTAAGTAATATTGGGAATCGAACTCAAAATCGTTTTTAGTTAAATTAATTTTCAGAAGCTCCAATAATTGTTGAGTAGGCCTTTTGGGTTAGGATACTTATTAAACCATCTTTGGACAGCCTGCATCCCAGCTTCGGTTTCAATATTTGTGTATAAACTATCGATATCTATCAGTAAACAGAAATGCATCGGGAGGAATTTGTATTTTGCCAATTTTTTCAATAAAGTCGTCACGAATCCTTCAAGTAACTGGGATGTTTCTGTGAAATGGGATTAAGAAAATATTCAATGTACTCGGCAGTGTAATATGTTTCACTGTTACAATCGGAAACAATGGGTCTACCGGGTGGAATTTCCCAAGGTTTACTCCACGTCCCGGATCCTTATGAATTTTGGGAAGTAGGTAAAACCGTCTGGGTCTCGGGGTACTATTGCCCAATAAGTATTCCTTTTGTTTACGATTAATGTATTTATGGTTGAACAGATCCTGTATAATGTCCTTAACTTCCTCCATTGTGTCCAGGTAAATGGGTCTAGATAATTTGACATAGTGGTCTTTATTATTCAACTGTCTTCGCCTTCCCAGATGTATTGTTCCCGATCCAAGATCACAATAGCATTACCCTTATCTGCGGGTTTAATCACAACATGTTTGTTCCCTGTAATTGCCCTAGAGCTTGGATTTCTGATTGGGTCAAATTTGGTGTAACACTAAGCCCCCAATTTAATTTTCTAAACGCATAATTGTCTGCTTTAATGATGTTTCTAATATGAATTGGTAAACGGCTCAACGAAGGTGTCCAACCTGAATTGTGGGTAAACGGTAATTTTTGTGCATCCCTATGTTTTCCTTCAAAAAAGACCTCTAATTTTAATCTTCTATGATATGTCTGTAGATCAAATTTTAATTGTTTTTTACGATCCTTCGCCAGGCCTAATGTGGGGATAAAAGTAAGACCTTTTTGTAACAATGTATCCTGAGCCGGAGTTAAATTGAAATTTTTGGATAGGTTAACAATCATCCTATGCTCAAACTCATTTATGTGACTGCGATTAATTATAAGTTTAAATGGTGTTGCCAATGTTGCAAGATGGCTGAGGCCGTTTCGGGTTTCCAATGTATACCATCCGACTCCACCTAAATTCTTCCTTAGGTAATGCCGGGATATGTATCACTTTCTTCCTGATATAGCTATTTAATTCCTCCAGAATGAATTGTTCTTCCATGGATAACGTCCTAGAGAAGTTAATCACAGGAATGAAAATCTCTGTGTTTGGGAATTTGATTTTAGCCGTATTGTAGGCTCTCTGCAATTGTTTAATTGCTGTTTGCTTCAGGCGTTGTTGCCTGTTATTAATGCCAAAGGACAAAACCAATTTGTCCACCTTCGTAGTGACCACCGCCTTTTTCAAGAGGCTTTCAGCATGTGAAAGCTCGCACCTGGGTAGCTATCAATTTGTAAATCCGGTATTTTGAAAGTAGGAATTCTAGATAAATTTGAATCCCCAATAAACACAAACCTCTTTTTCAGAGTCAAACTCCAGTCAGACAATTTTCTGCCCGTGGAGATGTGTCTAACCGGTCTGCTAGATGGTGTAGTGGTAGGAGTTTTGTCCTGTCTATCTGTCTGTGGCGTGCGTACGTTAACCAAAGGTTGCATAGGCGAAAGTTGTCCTTCGGCGGAAATTGTCTCTTCTGTGGAGTATGCGTGTCCGATCCTGAGTCAATAATAACTAACTCATCAACAGGCACCTCAGAAGGGCTTTGTTGTTCGTCCATTGATTCCAAGAAAGGTCAAACTCAATGGGTGACAAAGATGTACTGCTGCCCGGTGCATGAATCTGGACCTCGTGTACATGCATGGCAGGAAGATTGTATGTTCTCAACACCAAGTTTTATCCTTGGTTTGTCAACGACTAAGCCAGAAGGGGAAGGGCACGGTTCAATGTCGTCTAAAGGCGTTAAACGCACACAAGGTGCCGAAGACTTTCTAGGTTTTTGAATTCTTTGCTCTTTTGGGAGCACGCTACCCTCTGGCATTACAGGCTTATTCCCTGGTGAGGGCAATGGAGGAAAATCCTCATCAAATGACCAGCTGTTTCCCAGAGCTGGAGACGTTTGTATTTCAGAGGATTTAGTTGTTTCCTCTCATCCATACCGAAATCGGTGACGTCTGAGTTTCAGTTGTGATCGTTCGGGGTCTTTGGAAGCCACCGATCGTGAGGTAGGTGTTTCCTCATTTTCTCTAAATGACTCAGTTGGAAATTCAGTAGCAATAAGTGCTTCTGTTTGTTCAAAGATGTCAGTTCTGAACTTTCTACCAAAATTACGTAAAGCCCATCTTTTGGCAATTTCTGAAAGCTGCTTTCCATTCTCCATGAGTCACCACGTTTTTAATTCTTCTAATGATTCATCAATCAAGGATTCATAGTGTTGTTCCAGAATCAATTGAGTCGTATATGCCCAATTTTGGCATTACCTTCCAACAGTTATCGTGTTTGATCTGTTGGTGCGTAGGGTTTGACAGTATCTATCAATAATCTGTCATTCTTTTAAAAGTGATCGGCTGATTACTTTTAATTTTGGTTGTCACGTTTTGTAGATGATGCACCAATCGTATCATCTTGTAGACAATTTTGGTTGTGGATCTTAGTTGAGGGGAAGCTTGAATATACTCTCGTCCCTCACTATTTTCAGATCTGACCCTACGGTTTTCAAGTCTGATTTGTCGGGTCCGGTCTCACGACCCTGATAACCAATGGATCTTTGTTTAGTATTCGTGTCTCTGGAAAAATATCTATCATTACGAGAAAACCTACGTATGCGGTCAGATGCATTAAATCTAACGCGGTTTCTATCTCCAGATAAATTCCTTTCATCATCGAATTCAGAGCGTTGCCATTGACTCCTTCCTAGGAGCTCTGTTGAAATTTCGACCTCGACGGGAGAAATCTTGTAGATAATTATCTCGATAAGGTCTGGACATTGATCTTTTAGAAGCATACGTGACTGAATAAAGGTTTCCAGATGTTGTTATTCTGGTGAAACGGTTATAACTGTCTTAAAAACCAGGTTTTCTAATTTTTTATGAATCAGATAAGGTTTCCAGATGTTATTATACTGGTGTTCGGTTAACAAATGTCTCCAAATGATGTTGTACTGGAAATTAGTATCACCGTTATTGCACCGAGACTGAGAAGCTCCAAGATGCCCACAGCGATTATTCTTGTCCAAAATTGTTAAAACTGTCACTATCACACCGAGACTAAAGGTCTCAAGATGTTTATACTGATAATTATTTTCCCAAAAATTTATATCCAACCTATGTGAGTTTGAGATATAAAACTGGAAATTATAAACGCTTCACTCCGAAACAGTTCAAGCCAACGCACTTTCGGAGCACGTACAGTATCTTCATCAGGCTGGCTTGAACATGAAAAAATCAAGATGAAAAAAGTCTAAGACAGTACCCAGAGACTGTTCTCATGTGCTGTCTAAACATAAACTGCAAGCAAGAGTGAGCTTATGCCGCTGCTGCCTCTCCTTAAGTAAAAGAGAAAAAAAATGCACCTATTTAAAATAATGAATTAAATTTGTGAAAATAAATTTTGATTTTTAAATTTCAAACTCCAATGATATTATGAAAGTAAATCCTTTTTGGAATAATGGGAAAAATAGACAAAAATATTTTTAATTTTTTTAACAATTTTTTAAATGAACTTTTTATGCCTTCAAATGAACTTTGTATATGTTCCCATGCTTTTAAAATTGTGATTTAAGTATATATTGCCATCCAATCAATTTAAATTTCAGATTATAAACAAAAAAACAATTTCCAACCAATCCGATACATGAAAATGAAATATTTCCTTGTTGTGTAATCCATATTCTAGGCCACAAATCCAAAACTAATACCAAAAACTAAAACTAGCAATATTTTGCTTCATCATATTTATCAAGCATATATGTATTTACATTTGAGAAAGAAAAGAAGACAAAGGACTGCTGCAGGCACTCAACGGCAGGGAGGCACTGGCTGGGTTAGGAGAAGGAAAAGCCCACGCCCCAGAGAAACTCCAGGATGGTTTGTGCCCTGTCCCATCACCCACCCATGGGCAACCCACAGCCCAATTTGCTCCTATTTATTTTTTTTTATTGTGTTTTTGGTTCCAAGGGTTCCCGTTATAAGGGTTAAGTATAAATTAAGGATATCTTTTGGGTTTACTTTACGATTAGGTTTTTGTCTTTTGATTTTTTTATAGTGAATGAGGGTTTTTTGTTTTAAGGGTTTAAAGTATAAGGGTTACCAATATTAGGGTTAGGCATAGGTTTTGGTTTGGGACATAATTAACTTTATATCAAATTTAGGTTTATCACTGTTGGGGTTAGGAGCATAGTGGTTACTAACTTAGGGTTAGGCCTGAGTGTTGGTTTGGGGTTATATTTAAATTTAATTACTTTAGGTTTACCAATAGTTGGGTTTAGGTTCAGATTTTGGGTTAGGGGTTCCAAATTCGGGGTTTGTTTGGTTTGGTCCCGGTTACTCCCAAATATCATCTTTCATTCAAACCTTTCGGAGAAACGAGTGTCAATCTGTTAATCCATTGTCTCTCCACAAACAATCTGTCTTTTAGTGTCCAGAGCATGTTCGATTCCAAACCTGTAACTCTAACTGATGAAATATCATGCAAAATAAAGTGTTTAACAATGTGTTTTTGTCGGTCCATTTGTTCTAATATTATAAAAATGTTGGTACAATCTCTCTGAATCGAGTTCTTGGTCTGTCCCACGTATTGTATGGCATTTCTTACATGTGACCAAATATATACAATTGGAGGAGGTTAAGGGAGTAAGGGGTCTGTTAATTTTAAAAGATCTCTTTAGTAGAGTGACTGGTGACCCACACATTTTGGGTTCAGAAATACCTGCGATGCAATTGCCCCTTTTAGTTACATTAATTGGTGCCAATTTACTCCTGACCAATAAGTCTTTTAAATTTTTATTCCTCCTGAAAGCTGAAATGATTTTATGTTTTTTTTAGATAGGGTGTGTTAGACAAAAATACAGAAAATTTGCTTTAACCCCTAGATTAAGTTACATGCACCTCATTTCAGAGAATGTGCTGACCAATGGGATAATCTTCTCTTCCTCTTTGGTGTTTTGGTTCTTATGTAGGAATCTCTTAAGAACTCCTCTGTAAAAGGATCTAGAGTATCCTCTCACTCTTAAGGCTGAAAAGAGTGTTCTAGTAGCTTCGAGAAAATCCTTTTTGTCTGAACAAATTCTGTAAAACCTGAGTAACTGAGATTTGTTGATGCCCCTATAGGTGTGTTTGGGGTGATAACTGGTTTTATGTAAGAGCGAATGCGTGTCTGTGTCCACTTAAAATAAACCTTGAAATCCAATCGTCCCGTTTCATGAAATAGTGGTCCTTTAAATGAAATCACGTCAGAAAATTAACTTCCGTTTTATGAATTGTATATTTTATTTTGATTAGTCTTTTGCTTGTGTCTAGATGAGTGAAGCGAATTCTAAAAACTGTTCTTTGGTGTATGTCCAAACTCCCCAGATATCATCAAGAAATCTGTAATAATACAGGGGGCTTCAAGGTGTGGAATCCAAGCGATTCCTCCCAATCGGCCATAATATATTGGCGTGTAGTAGAATTTCTTTCCCATGGCCGTGCCTTTAATTTGTAAGTAATATTCGGAATCGAACTCAAATCGTTTTTAGTTAAATTAATTTTCAAGCTCCAATAATTGTTGAAGTAGGCCTTTTAGGTTAGGATACTTATTAAACCATCTTTTGGACAGCCTGCATCCCAGCCGGTTTCAATATTTGTGTATAAACTATCGATATCTATTAGTCGTAACAGAAATGCATCGGGAGGAATTTGTATTTTGCCAATTTTTTCAATAAGAGTCGTGCGAATCCTTCAAGTAACTGGGATGTTTCTGTGAAATGGGATTAGAAAAATATTATGTACTCGGCAATTGTAATATGTTTCACTGTTACAATCGGAGAAACAATGGGTCTACCGGTGGAATTTCCCGAGAGTTTCTCCACGTCCCACAGGATCCTTATGATTTTGGGAAGTAGAGTAAAGTAGTCTGGGTCGGGTACTATTGCCTTTAATAAGTATTCCTTTTGTTCTTGATTAATGTATTTTATGGTTGAACTGGTCCTGTATAATGTCCTTAACTTCCTCCATTGTGTCCAGGTAAATGGGTCTAGATAATTTGACATAGTGGTCTTTATTATTCAACTGTCTTTCGCCTTCCAGATGTATTGTTCCCGATCCAAGATCACAATAGCATTACCCTTATCTAAGTTTAATCACAACATGTTTGTTCCCCTGTAATTGCCCTAGAAGCTTGATTTCTGATTAGGTCAAATTTGGTGTAACACTAAGCCCCCAATTTAATTTTCCTAAAGCACAATTGTCTGCTTTAATGATGTTTCTAATATGAATTGATGAACGGCTCATGAAGGTGTCCAACCTGAATTGTGGGTAAGCGGTAATTTTTGTGCATCCCTATGTTTTTCCTTCGAAAAGACCTCTAATTTTAATCTTCCTATGATATGTCTGTAGATCAAATTTTAATTGTTTTTCTACGATCCTTCGCCAGGCCTAATGTGGGGATAAAAAGTTAGACCTTTTTGTAACAATGTATCCTGAGCCGGAGTTAAATTGAAATTTTTGGATAGGTTAACAAAATCATCCCCTATGCTCAAACTCATTTTATGTGACTGCGATTAATTATAAGTTTAAATGGTGTTTGCCAATGTTGCAAGATATGGCTGAGGCCGTTTCGGGTTTCCAATGTTGCCATCCGACTCCACCTAAATTCTTCCTTAGGTAATGCCGGGATATGTATCACTTTCTTCCTGATATAGCTATTTAATTCCTCCAGAATGAATTGTTCTTTTATGGATAACGTCCTAGAGGATTAATCACAGGAATGAAAATC